>OZ010795.1:398095086-398619545 GCA_963932465.1 Maratus speciosus
TCTTTTTCTCTATACGACGGTGTAAAAAGTAATATTGTGGGATGTTTATATGTTTAGGAATGAAATTTCATTAAAAATGGGTCGTCAGATTTCTTGGAAATCTGACAATGGAAAAGCCTTTTCCCGAACAGCCAATGAAATGCTTGGATAATACGTAAGTTTCAGTTGGATAATACGTAAGTTTCAGGAAATTTGAGGAGTCGCAGGCGATTTTTGTCGCTTGCAATTTTTACGTGTAATAACACTATTAATGTTTAATTAATGGCGTACGTAATGTATGATTACCTCCGTGCGATTTTTTATGTCTTAAATTTCAGTCTTTGAAAAAATCATTTTCCAAATGGTCGTTGTAATTTGTTAAATTTATTTTATTATTATTATTATTTTAATGAATGGAAATAAAAAAAGAAATTTGCGTTATACACATCGTAAATTATTAAAAAGAATTTTTTTTTTTTTTTAAATATATCAGTGTTTAACTAATACAGAACACTCTGTAAAATATTTGGAGCAATTAATTGATAAAAATTAAAATGCTAAATATAAAATAAGTAAAGATCTATATAATAATATTTAAAGCCTGGTACATGCAAAAAGTTTTGAAAATGAAATATTAAATTGTGTTGAGCATTATCAGAAAATAATACCTTAGAGATCTAAATTAAACTTTAATGTTAAAAGTTTAAGTTCCAATGAAAATACTGCTTATCGTAATAATGCTAATTCAGTACCGCAGGTCACGTTACTACATCACGTAAAGCTGTCAAAGTTGTGACCTTGTCACCTTTTGGACACGTGTTTATATTGGCTGATGACGAGATGTTATATCTTCCATGTCGAAATCCGTCGTGTGTGTTATTTTGATTTTATAGTTATTCGTACAAATTTTTATTATTTTAATTGAGTTTAATTACCAGTTTTTTCCAGTTGTTTCAACTTTTCAACTATGTTGGGAATTTTTAAAGGAACTGCAAAGCAGTTCGTATTAAAAAAAAAAAAAAAAAAAAGATTAGTTGGAAGGGAACAATAATTTTCCAAACGAAATCAGTCCTAAGAAATGCACAGCACCAAAATTAATAAAAAAGAAAAATATATACTATATAAGAACGTATAACATTTTAAAATATCCTTGTGAGAGGTTTAAGAAATTTTGTTTAATTTCGAATAAAAAAAAAAAAAAAAATGTAGATCTTGAAATTTACCAATTTAATGAAAATTTGCAGATTCTGGTTTCAGAACCCACAAACATAGAATCTTCTTTATAATTTGTTTCTCTTTGTACCAAAGAACAATCAGAAACAATGGCCACACCCAATAAATAGAAGCAACTCAAGGGAGCCAGAATACAATATGAAATTAAATATGACAATATACTGTGTCATCGAAAAGTAATGCCTAGATTTGAAATAACAGTCACAAAAAAACTATGAAAGGTAATTTATAGATTTTATTCTTATAATGTGCGGCAAAAAATAATTTTTCTTCATACCTTAGTATGTTACAATGTGAACACCGTTCGGCACTGACTATTGACTTTGACTACACATACCAAATCACGCACTTGCTGTTTGTTGCACGGTCACCCTCGTACTGAGCAGCTGCAGTCTGGCGCGTCGGCTGACCTTGTCGACTGCGCAACTAATCCGCGCATAACACAGACCCGCAAACGAATTCTGGTGAACTAAAACCAAACTTGCGTTCACCAGTTATCGTGTAGTGAAGGAATTACTCATTTAACATAAAAGGTTTCGATGTTATGATTGTTTAAAATTTAGGCGTTATTTTTCGATGACCCTGTATATATCGTATGAGAATATTTATTAAAAAATATATATGATTCCTTTTCCTAAACGATCAAGGTGATACTTTTTCAGCCTTCAAAACCCCTGTTTTTAGGTGCATTCGAAGTTATATAAATACGTAGCACCTATAGCCGTCTTCTGGTCCTCTGTCCGTCTGTCCGCACATAACAGCGCAAAAACTACTGAAACGAATGGTTTAACGTTTAATATATATAATCCTTGCAGCATTTTGTCGAGTCATTTCAAATTTTATAAAAAGCGAATAAAAACTTAAAAAGATAGTAATAAATGTTTTCTTCATTATATTAAATCCTATTATACTTAATTATTATTTCCGTATTACTGAATTTAATATATAGAATCGTAATGAATTTTGTATTTATGTATTTTTCAATAAAAGTGCCACAGCTACTGCACCAAGATCTGAATATTGATAAAACAAGTTATAGAACGAATGCTCCTCATTTGCAACATTTGACGTACAAATTCCGACTTTTTTACTTCTCACATAATAAATCGTAAACAAACAAATATACAAAAAAGTTGGATTTTATTTAACATATCTGATAAATTAACAATAAATAACTATACGTATATTTATTCATTTTATTTGAATGCTACGTTTCCTAAACTGGAATTGGTGGCATATTTGCAAAATTAAACTTCCCATTTCAGCAACTTTAATTTTCATCATTAGTACCGTTTTTATCGGAAATGCTTAAGGCCATTTTGAAAATTCTTTTACATATCAAAAAATCATTTAGCAGATTTTAATTCAGTTAACACAAATGATATGATAGAATCCCGTTACTTCTTTTTTTTTTTTTTTTTTTTTTTTTTTTTTTTTTTTTTTTTTATCCGAAAGAAAACTTTTAAAGAAAAGATAAAATGTTTTCAAAGTTTTATTATTGTAATTTTAGTTTGAGTGTTTGTCAAATAAAAAAGATTTATATTAAATTATTCAATTATTTCGGAGGAATTCTCGCGGCTTTAAATTTCGTTTTAAATGGAATTGCTCTCTATTATTTTTTTTAAATAGTTTTATCCTGACGTACAATATTTAAGCAATCATAAAGATTTTTTTTATTTTTATTTTGTGTATTCTCTTAAAAATTCATTTTTCTTTCCAAATTAATGATAATTTAATTAAGGAAAAGAGATGATAAAAAAAAATCGTGTATTACTAGTTTATACATAGGTATATATAGGTTATAGAAAGGTATACATCAGTAATATTAGTATAACCTTTACTAGCAATATTTAGATTTAAAAAAATAAGTTTAGGATAATAATCTTAAAAGCAGGTATTGGAATTACAAGCATTAATGTTAACTGGATTTTAATGGGTTTCATTTCCTAAAAGCTAAATAATTTAGCAATTTAGCCTACTATTCATACGGCAATATATTAAATAAGAATTTTTGAAGGTACTTGGGATATGTCGTATTGCAACAGTGTTAAACAGGCGTGACAACTTTCTAATATGCTATATATTTTATCACATTCCTTCATAAAGGTAGACCATATTTTAAATCTAAAGGGTGTATTTAAAAAAAAAGAAAAGGAAGAAAGAAAAGAAAGAAAGGAAAAAAAAGAAAAGAAAAAAGAAAAGAAAAAAGAAAAGAAAAAAAAAAAAGAAAAGAAAAAACGGAAAGGAAAATGTGGATTTGAGAACGGTGTAAAAAACTTTTTATTATTATCATAACTACTAAATGTTGAAACATAAATCACCCTCTAATAATAGAAGTGTAGACATATGCTATCAATATACACGCACATAATAAAAACGCTAATCGTTAATACAAAATAAACCTGTGTACAATTAATACAACACTAAACATAAATAGGCTGAGGAGGAATACATTTTTTTATTTTGAAATACCAACGTATATTTACTTAAAACATGGGGGAAAAGGATGATAAATGCATACGAAACATTTGTAAATATCAACTAATAAACGATTTATATCGTAAAAAAAAAAGTATGTTTTTTACTGCTTTCGATAAAAACTTTTTCCCCACTCTCTAAATAGACATGTAATGTAAAAAACTGAAAAAAATTGTAATTTTTCTTTTTTTTTTAATTTGTAACAAATTAAGATTTTTCTTTTACTGAATAGGTATTATTATTAATTAATACGGAAATTTATACGAATATAAGTAAAATCATAAAATAATTAAACATGAATATTACACTTTAATATTATAATTGTGAGAAAAATACACCATCTATAAAATGTAAAAATTCCTTTTCACTATCCGTCATTTTCATCTTAAAAACCTTATATGTCTGAAATACTTAACGCCATTATGAAGATTCTTTTACATATCCAAAATTATTTAGATGATTTAAATTCATATGACAACATTGATGGAATTCAGTTCCTTTTTTCTTCAACTTTAAAAGAAAAAATTTTGGGTAAAGTTAAAGTATTTTTCAAGTTTTATTTTTATAATCTTCATCTGACGATTTTTCAAAGAAAAAAATCTAATAAAAGTATTCAATTACTTCAAAAGATTTTTTTCCACGGACTTTAAAATTGTTCTTAAATGGAATCTTTATCTAACTTTTTTACGGTATTTTTTTTAAGGTGACCGATGTTTCAACATTTATAAAGAAATCATTTTTATTCTTGGATAGGCCGTTGAACATGACATGTGCAGATTATTTCCAAATAAATGAATATTTAATTTTTGAAAAGCGGTTACAAAACTTAATAAAAAATCCAGACTGAAATCTTTGTTCAATAACAAATCGTTATGAATACTATCAGAAAATGTAACTAAAGGTTTCATAATTGTCTCATTTTATTTTTAAAATAAGAATGAAAAATCATATGTCAAGCATAGATTATGAAACACTTTTTAACCAAATCAGAATACAGGCCGTCGGACCTCTATTTAACGAAGTCGTTAAATCACGAAAAAAAAGTTCGTTATATGGAAAATTCGTTAAACAGAGATTCACATTTTAAAATACATTAAACAACATAAATCAGATTTTTAATTTATAAGCACCAAATTTTATTAAAAGAAAGTAATTAATCACACTTTTTTTAATAAATTATATTTATTGGTTTTATTTGTTTTACCCATCAAAAGGAAATTTGCAAGGAAAACAAGAATAAAACAAAACAATGTCCGGGAATACACTGTAGCTTCAGTTTTAAGAAAATAATTTTACATTAAAATTCATGAATTTTAATGACATTACCGTATTTATCATAACAACGTATTTTAATCATACCCACATGCGTCCTTAAATTTAATTACTGGAACAAAATGTTTCTGAGTTTTTTGTTTGAAAAGGTTTTTTCTCTCATAATACGTCTCGCATTTTTCCAATGCACCAATGACCCTTTCAGGTGCATTTTCTTTAGGCTGTAATTCGTGTCGGATTGTTTCAAATGTTTTTAGCGTTTCATCATAGAATGTTTGTTGATGTCTGCATAATGATCATTTCCATCTTCATCATCTTCATCTTCCTCGCAGTTTCCTGCTGTACTGTTTTTATTTTTACCACTGTACAAAATATCCAATTCAGTTAGTGTTTCCGATGTCCCAACTCCAGAATCAATTTAAAGAAAATCGTCGGCGTATCGACGTCGTCGGGGACATAATCGTATAATCGTCGGGGAAAATCGGATTGGTATAGCTGTATATACTAGAATTTATGAATAGGTATGCCATAAAAGTTCAAAGAGATATGAAGACTAGATAATATCAAGTATTGCTATTCTGTATAACTGTTTTTTAAATCTTATCCTAATCTGCTTATGATGAACTTAATTCGGTACTGACAATAAAAGTAGCGCATACCCAAACTTCATTTGGGATTTCATAAAACAAAATTCAGCATAGGGTAATCCGACCAGTAAGTGAACAGCCCCCAGTGAATGAACATTTTTTATGTACTTTAATATAATAAGGTTTGAAAACATCCCACTAGATGGGGTTACAACATTGCCTTAATTCTATTCAATAGGAAGCTATTGCATCCCTGTTTGGTTACTGAAGTCACATTAATTTTCTTTGAGAACATGTTGTATTTTTCATGTCTGAGAAACACATTGTTTCTATGCTGAAATAATAAGGTAAGTGCTATGTCATTTCATATGTTTGATAAGAATTTGCTATTTGTATTTGCATTATGCACTAATTTTGTTGTACATACATTAAATATATATATTATAGCCATATTTCTATATGTTATAACCATTGTAGAATATGTACAATTTGAGAATAGGGATGTTTAATAACTGGTTAGGCAAATGGTGAAAATCCAATGAATGAACAGCTGTTCATTCACTGGAAGGAATATATTAGGCTACTTTTCCTAGTAAATGAACAGTTTTGGACTTTATGTTTGTGTGGCGTCTTTTGTACCTGTAGTTTGGATTGGGTAGTTGTACGTTAAGTGGTACCTTAAGTTTGGGTAGTTGTACCTTAAGTGATTTTAAACAATGGTAACAAATGAAAAGATAACAGATATAAAAACGTAACAAAAGGACATATACATACACATTTTTGAAGATAATAATTATTGATAACATTCAAATCTCACTTTATCTAGGTTTTTAGATGATTGATAGAAATATTCTTGTTGATGACCAAGAAGATTCCTCAAAAAGGACATATGGGAGTTTCAAGTACTCTACAGGGGACCTTGAAAAGGCTGTACAAGATATGAGGATCAGGTCTGCTCAGCTCAGTTTGAAGAAGGCATCTCTTCATTTTAAATTCCAAAAACAGCGGTATGAAACTGCCAGGGAAAACAATTGAAAGTAAGCCTATGTTACATTGTCTGTGCTTTGAAGAAGAAAATCTCCTTGAACAGTGAATAGTTGGAAAAGGATAATTGGATTTACAATGCATAAGGATGCAGTAAAAGTTGGTGTTTACAATGTCACGAAACAAACAGGAAGGAAAAATCCATTTATAGACAAAAATCCAAGGGAGAAATATATGACTATTTTTTTAGCATCCAAGGTTGGAAATATGAAGTAAACACCATGATAATATGTGAACCACAGGTCCACATTTGGTGGAATTGGAAGTGGCCTGCAGTAAAATATAAGATCAGGTATTTTAAGGATAATATGAAAAGGATACAAACACCTTAACTTATTTCTGCAACATCCACCCGTTCATATGGAGTTATTACTGAAATAGAGAAGTACAGGGCCAATGATTTCAGGAAATAGAATTAGTTTCTTTTAATCTGTAGTTTTAATGCAGAAATTTCAAAACTTAAAAGTGACAATTTTTCAAGCTAATTAATTAACGTTCTGTGATTAAAAAAAAACGTATTTCAGTAAAAACATGTTATGATTTATTTGTACAAGTTATAAAGTAAATAAAGAATTATGAAATTTAAGTATTTTTAAATTTCTGCCTGTTCATTCACTGGAAAATTTTGCGTTCATCCACTGGTAACAACAATTCATTTACTAGGTTTTTGTATCGATTTGTATTCAGACATGTCTAGCCTCCCAAGCAAGTAAAATGTAAAATTCCTTTTGCAATTTTTAAATAATTTGTAAATTAACAAATGTATTTGCACTATCAAACACCAATAAGTACTGTTTATAAAAATACAATGAATCATTTTCTTTTCAAATGTGCTTAAGTGTTCATTTACTGGCCGGGCTATAGTAATATTCTTTTTTTTTCTTATAGTTTAGCTAAAACAAAACCCTTGTTCAAAGATTAAATTTAGCATTCTGCTAATCACGCTTCGAAAGGAGGTCGCAAAGTTGCAACGCCGCCTTGGTCAGTGCCGAGTTTTTACAGATCGGTTTTTAATTAAATTTTAAAGACACGGGAGGTGTATTGAGATATCCACTCAATGGAAATTATTCGCGAATCCCATAATATTTATGTGATTAATTCTAATTAAAATTGTCTGTTTTAACAATTTGACGTTTATTGCTTTTATACTTATAGTTGGCATTACATTACACAGATATATCATTAAAAGCAGTTATCTAGGCTTTAAAAGCCAATGTCACATAGAGTACGCCACTCCTGTCATTATGTATGTCCAAACCGTCCGTATCTTAAAGAGATAGGCAGCCTAAGAGAGACTGCACAGGGCCGGCTAGGCCAGCCCCTTACAGCTTAACGACTATCCCGGTATTTACCCCGACACGTTGGGGCTCGTTAGTGAGTCCAGCCCTGTCCGGCCGTATGCAGACGGACATACACAAGAGGCGCAAGGGGCGATGCTCACCTGCCAAAGGTGGCCACGCACCGCCAACCACAGACCTAGAATTTATTTGAGAAAACAAAGTGAGTTTACAACAAGTTGGAAATTGCTCGTCACACGTAGCAAATGAGGTGCGTTCGTACTATAACTAGTTTTATAAATATTTTTTGCACCCCATATTGTACTGAATGTGTATTTATTTGCAATTCATAAGTGCATAGTCTGTAACATCATTAAAATGCACTTGCAATAATTTTTTCCCATTCCCCTTAATGTAACGGAAAACTTTTGACTGTCCCTGTAATTAAGCTATACATCCGATTTTCAGACAAAATTTTGCAGCAATTATATATTTAAAATTTCAGCCCATTCGGAAAGCTGTAACATCATTAAAATGCACTTGCAATAATTTTTCCCATTGGCTTTAATGTAAAGAAAAACTTTTGACTGTCCCTGTAATTAAACTATACATCCGATTTTCATAAAATTTGAAATGGCTCGACAAAATGTCGCCATAATTATATGTTTAAAATTTGAGACCATTCGGAAAGCTTTAACATCATTAAAATGCACGTGCAATAATTTTTCCCATTGGCCGTAATGTAAAGAAAAACTTTTGACTGTCCCTGTAATTTAACTATACATCCGATTTTCATAAAATTTGAAATGGCTCGACAAAATTTTACAACAATCATATTTTTAAATTTTCAGACCATTCGGTTGGGTAGTTTTTGCTCTGTTATATGCGGACGGACGGACAGACAGACGGACTGAACGACGACTATAGGTACTACGTATTTATATAATTACGAACGCACCTAAAAATGAGGCGAATGCCTGCTCGCCAGGAAATCACCTACTCGCGACGGCTTTACGAGTTAATATCTCGGCTAATTACTGACGATTTTGTTTTCGACAATCATTATCAACAATGCTTTTATACTTCTTCTACGATAGGTACCTCCAGCGTTCCTCAATGAATTTGCTGAATGCTCACAAATCGAAATTTGTGTGTAACAGAAAAATGCGATTTTTTTCAAAAACTATGTGACATAGAGTAATCACCATAATTTTTCTGCAAGGTTTAAATTAACGTCTACTAAGTCTATTTTTTTTATAATTTTACTTTCAGCCGATTCGGAAATAGAGGGAGGGGGGACATATTTTTGCACTACATTTTCGACGATATCTCTGAAATTATTTTTAGAATTTATTGAAACTATACTACCCCTAGTTAAAGGAAATGTATTTTTGGGTTCAGCGTTACAAAAGCTTTCACACGATACCCAACACGTTATACAAAGAAAAAAAATTATTTTTTCAGGTAACTTAATTTGACCCCCTATATTTTTACTTTCTTCTATCTTCAATAGAAGAAAGTATTGTAATCGAAATTTTTTTCGACTTCCGGTTTTCGACGGATTTGCATGTTTTAGGGGTCAGAGATTCCAAAAAACATGTTTATAGAAAATGTCTGTCTGTCTGTGTGTCCGTCTGTCCGTCTGTCCGTCCGTCCGTCTGTCCGTCTGTCCGTCTGTCCGTCCGTCCGTCTGTCCGTCTGTCTGTCGCCATTGTACCATCAAAAAGTGTATGAAGTTATGTATAGAATCAAACCAAAATTTTATTATAAGTTTTTGGCTATGGCAAGCAGGTCCTCCCGGAATTTGGAAAAATTTCGCCGGTAGGGGACGCTGATATAACAATTTTTGTGCGATTTTGAATATTGTACCATCCAAAAGTGTATGGAGTTATGCATAGAATTGAACCAAATTTTTAGTTTAAGTTTTTGGATATGACAAGCAGGTCCTCCCTGAATTTGGAACAAATTCGCCGGTAGGGGGCGCTGTAAATGCGTTTTTTGTGCGATTTTGAATATTGTACCATCGAAAAGTGTATGAAATTATGCATAGAATTGAACCAAATTTTTATTTTAAGTTTTTGGCTATGGCAAGCAGGTCCTCTCTGAATTTAGAAAAAATTCGCCGGTAGGGGGCGCTGTAATAGCGATTTTTGTGCGATTTTGAATATTTTACCGTCCAAAAGTGTATGAAGTTATGCATAGAATTAAACCAAATTTTTATTTTAAGTTTTTGGCTATGGCAAGCAGGTCCTCCCTGAATTTGGAAAAAATTCGCCGGTAGGGGGCGCTGTAATAGCGATTTTTGTGCGATTTTGAATATTGTACCGTCCAAAAGTGTATGGAGTTATGCATAGAATTGAACCAAATTTTTATTTTAAGTTTTTGGATATGGCAAGCAGGTCCTCCATGAATTTGCAAAAAATTCGCCGTTAGGGGGCGCTGTAATAGCGATTTTTGTGCGATTTTGAATATTGTACCGTCCAAAAGTGTAAGAAGTTATGCATAGAATTAAACCAAATTTTTATTTTAAGTTTTTGGATATGGCAAGCAGGTCCTCCATGAATTTGCAAAAAATTCGCCGTTAGGGGGCGCTGTAATAGCGTTTTTTGTGCGATTTTGAATATTGCACCATCGAAAAGTGTATGAAGTTATGCATAGAATTGAACCAAAAAAAAAGTTTAAGTTCTTGGCTATGGCAAGGAGGTCCTCCCTTAATTTGTAAAAAATCGCTCGTAGAGAGCGCTGTAATAGCGATTTTTGTACAATTTTTGTGCTATTTTGAATATTGTACCGCCGAAAAGTGTATGAAGTTATGCATAGAATTGAACCAAATTTTATGTGTTTATCTTTGGTCATGTCACGAAGGTCCTCCCTGAATTTGGAAAAATTCTGCCGGAAGGGGGCACTATAATTGCGATGTCTGTACCATTTTCATTATTGTACCATCGAAAAGTGTATGAAGTTATCCATATAATTGAACCAAATTTTTTGTGCATGTTTCTGGCTATGGCAAACAAGTCCTCCCTGAACTTGAAAAAATTCCGAAAGAAGGGGGCGCTATAATTCCGATCTCTGTGCCATTTTCATTATTGTACCATCGAACAGCGTATATAATTATGCATACAATTGAACCAAAATGTTTGTGCTTGTTTTTGGCTTTGGCCAACAGGTTCTCCTTGAATTTGGAAATATTGCGCGGTAAAGGCGCTCCGTGCTAGCGATTTTTGTATACTTTTCTTGATTTTTCGTAGTTCTATTGTGCATCGGCGGCTCATGCAGCGGCGGGAATTCGCTTCCTGCTATGCCGGCTATTCGCAAACAGCTGATAACGACAGAATAAGGAAAAATTAATAATTTTAACAAATATCATGATATAGATTAACTCGTTTTTAGTCCGTTTAATTGACTTGAGCAGAAATTTAAGATGAAAATCAAAGTTGGTATAGTATTGAACTAATAATATTGAAGTATTAACATGTGCAACTAGGTTTTGAAATATTAAGATGTATAAGATAGAAGAAAGTTTTGGGATTGGCACATCCAACTAGTTCTAAATATATTTGTGATTGTTTAATAATCTGTAAATATGTGGGCCAATAGTTTTATTACTTCCCCCAATGTAAAATTTCCACGTTCCATAGTTTACGAGTAAAGTGGCTGTGACAGACGGACAGACAGACATATGAGTAATCTTAAAATGGTTCCGTTTTTACTTTTTAAGTACGGAACACTAAAAATAAAAATATGTATAACAAAAAAAAGTTAGTTTGAGAAGGGGAACTTTTGAAACTAGAAACCTGAAAGCAAATTTATTTAAAACACAAAAAAATGAATTGGATATACAGAAAAACTATACTATCCTCTAATTTCATTTTAAACCGCAAGTAAAAAAAAAAAAATAATAATTTGGCAAAAAATTTAAATTTTTGAAAATTAAATTCGTTTATATCTAAAACTTTATGTAAATGATACATTTTTCTGAAATTTTACTAATTAAATTTAAAGAATGAAATGTAAAATAATTAAAAAGTATTTTATTTTCATATACACGAGAAACACATTATAATACAACCTTATATTTCTCTATTTAGTGTCTTTCAATTTAATTATTAATGTTTTTATTTCAACTGTTATCTGATTTTTTTACGCTACTGTGAGATTTTTTCAGATATATTTATATATATATAAACCTTTAGCAGGTTTAAATTCAGTTGACATCAAGGATTAAATTCCATTATTTTTTTCGTCGGCATTGAAAGAAAAGTTTTTAAAGAAAAGGTGAAATTATTATCCAAGTTTTATTATTATAATTTTAGTTTGAAGATTTGCCAAAGAAAAAAAAAATATTAAACCGATTCAATTATTTATACAGACTTTTTTTCTGGTGGATTTAAAATTTAGTCTTAAGTGAAATCTCTATCTCTTTTTTTAAACTTTCATTCTATCCCTGTGATCAATATTTCAGCAATCAAAAATTAGTTAGTTTAAATCTTTCGTTTTCTCTTGAAAATATCATGTGCAGTTTCATTCCGAATGAATGAATATTTAATTCTGGGAAAATGATTGAAAAATGAAAATTACGTAGTACTTGTTAATCTAAATTTTGGAAATATGAAAGTTATTGCTAATACTAAAAGTTAATTGTCGATATTTAGATGTATAGGAGCTAAATTTCTCAAATATATACAACTTAATAATTGTATATATTAAATTGCATATTTTAAGATTTAAAATTTAATTAAATTTTGTAATTTTTGTCTATCGTGCATTCAGCTATTATTTTGGAGCTGTGTTTTCAACCCTTTTTATTCCATGGCACATTTCAAGTACCGTTAAATTTGTATAGCATACTCAAAGTTGTAATTAAACTTTTGCTACACACTTAAAATATGGTGCGCAATTCATCTTTCTTGACCGTGAGCGCTCAGGTACTAAACAGCATCTTGAGAATCATCCTGACCCTTTACTGTTTGGTTCTCAAACAAGCTGCTGAATACCTATTTTATGCAGTCCAAAGATATTAAAGGTGAAATTTTCATATGAAGAAAAATATTTTAACACGGAAGATGTTGAAACTGTAGGTGCTGGAAGTTTTCCGTAATTAAGTCAGTGAAATCGTCAATTAATTTCAAACATTTTGGGTATTTAATTTAATTTAAATTCGGATTTAAATAAATTAAAAAAAATACAGATCTAAAACATCATAAATCATTCAGTACTACTAAAAATATCGTTTCGATATTTGTCAATAATCGTAAGTATATATATAAAACTAGAGAACAGGAATTCTGCTTTTCCAGAATTTAGTGCCGCCCCCGGCATTTCCATTACTTCATTTTCTTCTGATGGAATGGTGGCTTCTATTATTATGAAACAGCCATTATAAATGAAGCGTTATATGAAGATGAAAGAGCAGTCATAAAATGTTAGAACTCTGATTTTCTGGTCAGAATGAAAAAAAAAATGGCCATTTTTTTTAATTTTATTTTTTTTTAAATAAATTATGGCCATGTTTTCCCCATTCTGACCAGAAAATCAGAGTTCTAACATTTTATGACTTCTCTTTCATCTTCACATAACGCTTCATTTATAATGGCTGTTTTATAATAATAGAAGCCACCAGTCCACCAGAATAAAATAACTCGGTTAAGCGAGACTCGGATAATCGCTACTCTACTGCAAAACATATTTCACTTTTAAGACTTAAAGCACACGCTTCTATATTTTATGTAAAATAACGCCATTTGCATTGATATAGATATTTAAAATTAAATATAGTTTATAATAGTTCCATGTTTTATCATAAATCCTTCATTTATATTTTTCTCAAAATAGCACGTATTTTAATTAATTTGTTTTTCAATTTTTATGAGAAAATGGCAGCAAAAAGATATAATTGCTATTTTTCAACAATTTTTTCTTTACTTTCTACAGAAATGGATTACTTGAGTTGCCAAAATGAAAGAAATGTCGCTAAAACTTACAAAAAAATTAATATCTTAAAAACAAATGGAGATGCAGTTTTCAAACAACTTGCATTAAAAAGTACTTTTCTTCCCAATAGGACGGTATAAACATTGAAAATGCGCGATGCTTAGAAGTTTTAAAAAATGCTGTAGTGTATTTAATTTCACAATGAAACATCGGCTTTTGTTTTACGGCTGGCGTATACAAGGTAACGTTATTTATTGGAGACAAAATAAGCTGGGAGAAAGAAATAGCATTCCGGGGGCTAAAAAATGGTTTAAATTTAGTCTTAAATGAAATCTCTATCTCTTTTTTTAAACTTTCATTCTATCCCTGTGATCAATATTTCAGCAATCAAAAATTAGTTAGTTTAAATCTTTCGTTTTCTCTTGAAAATATCATGTGCAGTTTCATTCCGAATTAATGAATATTTAATTCTGGGAAAGTGATTGAAAAATGAAAATTACGTAGTACTTGTTAATCTAAATTTTGGAAATATGAAAGTTATTGCTAATACTAAAAGTTAATTGTCGATATTTAGATGTATAGGAGCTAAATTTCTCAAATATATACAACTTAATAATTGTATATATTAAATTGCATATTTTAAGATTTAAAATTTAATTAAATTTTGTAATTTTTGTCTATCGTGTACTCAGCGATTATTTTGGAGCTGTGTTTTCAACCCTTTTTATTCCATGGCACATTTCAACTACCGTTAAATTTGTATAGCATACTCGAAGTTGTAATTAAACTTTTGCTACACACTTAAAATATTATGCGCAATTCATCTTTCTTGACCGTGAGCGCTCAGGTACTAAACAGCATATTGAGAATCATCCTGACCCTTTACTGTTTGGTTCTCAAACAAGCTGCTGAATACCTATTTTATGCAGTCGAAAGATATTAAAGGTGAAATTTTCATATGAAGAAAAATATTTTAACACGCAAGATGTTGAAACTGTAGGTGCTGGAAGTTTTCCGTAATTAAGTCAGTGAAATCGTCAATTAACTTCAAACATTTTGGATATTTAATTTAATTTAAATTCGGATTTAAATAAATTTAAAAAAATACAGATCTAAAACATCATAAATCATTCAGTACTACTAAAAACATCGTTTCGATATTTGTCAATAATCGTAAGCATATATATAAAACTAGAGAACAGGAATTCTGCTTTTCCAGAATTTAGTGCCGCCCCCGGCATTTCCATTACTTCATTTTCTTCTGATGGAATGGTGGCTTCTATTATTATGAAACAGCCATTATAAATGAAGCGTTATGTGAAGATGAAAGAGCAGTCATAAAATGTTAGAACTCTGATTTTCTGGTCAGAATGGGAAAAAAAAAAAATGGCCATATTTTTTTTAAAAAATAAATTATGGCCATTTTTTTTTCCATTCTGACCAGAAAATCAGAGTTCTAACATTTTATGACTGCTCTTTCATCTTCACATAACGCTTCATTTATAATGGCTGTTTCATAATAATAGAAGCCACCAGTCCACCAGAAGAAAATAACTCGGTTAAGCGAGACTCGGATAATCGCTACTCTACTGCAAAACATATTTCAATTTTAAGACTTAAAGCACACGCTTTTATATTTTATGTAAAATAACGTCATTTGCATTAATATAGATACTTAAAATTAAATATAGTTTATAATAGCCCCATATTTTATCATAAATCCTTCATTTATATTTTTCTCAAAATAGCACGTATTTTAATTAATTTGTTTTTAAATTTTTATGAGAAAATGGTAGCAAATAGATATAATTGCTATTTTTCAACAATTTTTTCTTTACTTTCTACATAAATGGATTACTTGAGTTGCCAAAATGAAAGAAATGTCGCTAAAACTTACAAAAAAATTAATATCTTAAAAACAAATGGAGATGCAGTTTTCAAACAATTTGCATTAAAAAGTACTTTTGTTCCCAATAGGACGGTATAAACATTGAAAATGTGCGATGCTTAGAAGTTTTAAAAAATGCTGTAGTGTATTTAATTTCACAATGAAACATCGGCTTTTGTTTTACGGCTGGCGTATACAAGGTAACGTTATTTATTGGAGACAAAATAAGCTGGGAGAAAGAAATAGCATATCGGGGGGCTAAAAACTGGGTTTAAATTTGAATGAGATACTAAAGTTTTGTGTGAATATGTAGATACTAATTCTTATTTTCAAAGATAACACCTTCACATTTGTTATCCCAGCAAATATTTTGTACCATTATTTTTAAGATAACCTGTACATGAAATTCTATATATACGTTGTACGAAAATCTACATTATAATCAATATTCCTGTTATTATAGTTATCAAAATATTCCTTTTGTATCATTCTTTAAGGCCTAAATGCATAATTTTGGAATATTCTTGTGAATTTTACACTTAGGCATGTATCTCATCTGTGAATTCATTCCAAGATCCTAAAAACTTGAAGGGCTGTAAGGAGGATTTTTTTTTTATGTGTAGAGGGATGCTCAGTTACATTCAAGAAAGTCACATTTTTGCTGTTCTGTCTTTGTATTATTTTGACAGAGTATTTTAAAAATATCAAGTTTATGAAAATCTACCATAAAAGCACTAATTAAAGCATAAAAATTTATTAAAATATATTTTAAAAAATCTTGATTTTTATGCTTAGATTCACCAAGTATTTATGGGGAGAAGTTCTCCAGAGGAAAAGTCTGTTCTTTATGTTATCATTTCTCAGAATTCTGATAGAGTGAAAATTTCCCATACAAGAGAAATTGCCCAGAAAATATTTAATGTCCGTATATAATATTCTAAAATATGTAGTAGGGGAACGTTGGGTAGCGTCGGACTCTTAAGCTATTTCGAATTAAAAAAATATATGGTTAAATTTGAAAATTTACTACTCTAATGAAAAGTTTAACATGTTATTTCATTACTTCAAAAATCTCATTTTCTTTAGAATCATCTTTATTGAATTAAATGTGACTTTTTATAAATTTTTCATTTTGGGATTTTGAAACAATTTATTGTTACTACAATTGTTGCGGACTTTAATGTTGTCCATTTCATTTTAACTTCTTGTTCGAATTTAAGCTTTCTTTTCATCCCTTTAATGTGAGTTTCTTCCCTTAGCTGTCTCTTTGCTTCTGCGATTTGTTCTTTTTCTGAAATTAAGTTTTATATGGCGTTAATATTTCATGTTTTCTACACGACTTTGTCGTTGTTCGAACTTTGTACTTCCAGTGCTTGGAAGACTTGAAATTTCCGCTCAAATCTGTTTCTATTAATTTTTCTTATGAAAATTCTCAGGATTGATTAGGTCTTCCACTGAGACGTTTTCTAATTGATCTTTATCTGTTTTTTTTCATTTATTGCTATGTTGGGGACTTGGTCATAAGATTTGAGACAAGGTATTTTGAGGCACCTGGTACACAATATCTTTGAGTATACAGTATTTTTCACTAGCTTCCCTGATTGTCATTTCAGAAAGTCGAACTTTTTTATATAACTTCCTTCATGTGAATTCCATACCACTTATGACATATTTTATCAATCCTTTGAGGCACCCGGTACACAATATCTTTGAGTATACAGTATTTTTCACTAGCTTCCCTGATTGTCATTTCAGAAAGTCGAACTTTTTTATATAACTTCCTTCATGTGAATTCCATACCACTTATGACATATTTTATCAATCCTAGAATAAAACAGAGAAAACCGTAAGAATTTAGCTTTTTTAAACCTGTAAGCTTTCGTCCGATACAACACTATAACCGTTTGTCCGGTACAATCCAAACGCTACACTACAACGCTTTCATTACCTATCGCATGCACATTTTCAAGTCTAAACGTTATGGCCTAAAGTATAAAGCATTTTAACACTTATGTACATCTAATAAAATACTGAAATCATTGTTGTACTTCCTTTCGCACGAACAAGCTCCAAAGTTAGCTTCGTGCATAGAAAACACGCAAATAAATAAATAAATAAATAAATAAAATTATCACTTGCAAACGCACAGAATGCTTTATGCAATATGGCACGAGTTTCTTACTTCTGACTTAATAAACACAACAGTTGTGAGACTGGTGCTACTACCAGCTGCCAAAGACGCATAGACATAGAAGACCAGTGCATGCGCTGAATATCTTTTGTTTCAAGGATGTAATCGATTATGGCAGCACGATGAAGACTTACATTATGATCAATGAATATGCATCCAAGACCAGCATCACCTCGAAACAGGCGAACATCTTGATTAGAATTTCATTCTGTGTCTCACCGCAGTAACAGACCGCGGATCGAAGGTCTGGAGGTATGTGCGGCAGTCCAGCATTATACCTACCCACACCATGACTCCCCCTGAGCAAAACTTATGTCTTTCGTTATGTTTTTCTTGTGAAATCGAGTTCCACGTTGTCCAGATCGTTATACGATGAGAACTGGTTTGCAGACAAAATATGGAATCATTAGTGAACATCACATTGACCATTGTTCTCGACTTCTTTGCTGTGTTCCAAACTCCACTGAATGCTGTCGCGTTTACGTGCTGTCGAGAGTGGAATGTAAACAGCTGGTCGTCTGGCACACAGACCAACTTGATTAAAGTATTTAACATCAAATTTTTAATATTTGTTAAATTAAAAATCGTCCATTAATTATTACTGCATTGTATTAATTATAAATTTTCATGTATGGGGGAACATATATAATTAAAAAAATTTAAATGTGGTCCTGGAGCTCACTTCTCTATCTTTTTGTGTCACATTCAGAAATTTTATGCTGATATAGAGTAACAATGTAAATTTGCGACATCACTGTGGGCATGTTTTAAAAATTGGAGATGTATAATGGTTTTTAAAGATTTTTAGTAACTTCTGAAAACGGTATTAGGTTTGTGAATATTGCAGTTTATGACATACAAATGTTGACTCTTAGAAAACTACCGCTAATTTACTTTTATACGTAAATTATTTTTTTCTCAAATAAAAGTTTTTCCCCTACTCTTTTGCAAAAATATTAATAATAAACAATTAAGTTAAAATAGTTATCTATATATAAAAGCCATTCTCTGTATGTATGTCCCTTATAAAAATTTTCAATTTTTGACAGATTTGAATAAAACTTACTGTACAGACGTTTTATAACGTGGAAACGATCGCTGTCTACTTTTTAAAATTATCAGATCACTATTTATCTCTTTTTTCTACCACCTTCCATAATTTATCATTATAGAAATGTCTCTATTTAAATTTTCTAATTCAATCGTTTTAAAGTTAAAAAATCTATTTTAATACAGGCGTTGAAATTTCAAGAAAACAATTCAGGAAAAACATAATAATAAAAAAAATTATTTGCTAGATATGACGTCAATTTCGTCAATATGATTTCAAACTGGTTCTAAAAGCCGGCTGCTACAATTTATGTCCTATTTCTTTGTAATGCTGTATCTTTAATTATATCATTTAGATAAATGTTTTAATACTTGAAATGCAGTGATAACATTCTACGATTTATATCGAATACGATTATATAAAATACAATTTCAATACAATATTAAATAGAAATTATAACATAGCTTCTGTTTTTTAGGGCAAGCTTTTTTTCTTTTTAAACAAAATTTCATGACTGACATTACGGCTGAACGTTTTTGGAAATTGATGTCATTTTCATTTTTAGCGGGTGTGGATTTGGATTTTATGAATGGAAATATGAGTTTCCATTTAAAAATTATCGTCAATGAACCTTGTATACCTGCGTTAAAGATGCCTCATATACTGCCCGTTAACAGAACATAAATAAAAATCGTTTTTAATTTGAAATACGAATATATTTTTAACTTTTTGTGTATTTGTTAGATTTCTCAACAACTACAAAGAAAAGTATTTTTGGTATTTTCATTTTAGCGATCACTTATATATCTCAGTAACACATTTCGCCCGCTGCGGCTGCGGTGATCGGTTTCTCCGAACAAATCTTGAATTAAAGGAAATATATCGATAAATTTGATCTTCCATTTTTAAGCAATGTGTATCGTTATCTCAAATGTCCTTCCGTATGGCTGAAAACGATACGATCATCAATGCGCTATTATATTTTCTAATGTGTAAAACAAAATTTCGGCTGTTAAGGACCAAATTTTTTAATTGACCATTTACAGTAGGATTTGGTCTAAGAATGATAGACGGGTATGGATTGTACTAAAACTATTCCTCAAAAATTATCTAACCTTTTAAAAAAGGCTAATCATTCAGAATTGGTTTCACCTGATTATATAACATTTCAGCTAATTTTATAACATGGCATGTACAACAAAATGTTATATACTAAAGCTATTCCAGAAATTTGGGTGCAAAGTAACAGTGCAAATTTCACCAAAATTTGTCAAGTAGAACTTTAACAAAAGGCAAATCTTTTATAATCGGAGTCAACGGACTATTGAACTGTCTTCCATAATTTTGTAACTGAGCCACGTAAAACTCTATGCAATATTTTAAAACCATCCGTGGAATATTACCTGACAAAACAATGCAAGTTCCAATGAAATCTATTCAGAATTTTTAAAAAGATTAAACTTCCATAATCGAGTTCCACATGATTATGGAATTTCCCCCTATAATTATATGATTAATCATCATATAACAATGTTAAACATCAAAACTTTAACTGAAAAACTAATAGTGCAAGTTGAATTAAAATTATTTCAGAAGAACCCAAGTTATAAGCAGACGGAATGAGATTCCCACACGAAAACAAAAAAATACTGAAATTTGCCAATTTATTTATGTAAAAGCACACGAAAACAAACAAATACTGAATTATTTGCAATGTTTTTGAGCAATTAAGTTAATATTTGTAACTGGGTTGCAGACATATTTAAAAGAAATTCAAGCTTGAAAATAACTTTGAAAAACATAAAAAATCTGCAAATTGAGATAAATTTTTCAAACAAATTAATGAAAGTGTTTTTTTGTGTTCTGTTAGACGTTGAAATAATCGGATGTTTGATGGCTAGAGATCAAATTGCTGTAAAAGCGTAACTTATGGTACGCTTAGTTTGTTGCCACTAACAATATGAAGCTAGTTTCATTCATAGATATGTTTTTTCTTCATAATTTCGCATTAATAGCAAACAGATATATCTTTCTTAATTGGGTTGCAGTTATATTTAAAAATATATCCGTGATTGAAAATTAATTTAAAATGGATAAACAATTTGTAAATTTAGATAAGTTTTCAAACAAATGTTACTGAAAGTACTTTTTTGTATTCTATAAGAGTTGGGACAATCAAATATGCGATGCTTAAAGGCCAAACTGCAGTAAAAGTTAAATTTATGTTTGGGTTTCTTTGTTGTCACCCACAATATGATGTTAGAGTTACTCAATGCAATGTCTTTTCTTTATAATATTGCATATATAGCAAACAGGTATATCTTTCGTAATTGGGCTGCAGGCAGATTAAAAAATATCCATGATTGAAAATTACTTTAAAATCCATTCAAACGAGAAAATTGAGATACAATTTTCCGATAAATTTCATTTGAAAGAACTTTTTCCTGTTCGACAGTATGAAAAACGTAATTGTATGATGTTTAGAAGTTAAGAAAAATGTCAGTAAAGTCACAATTTATGGGTTAGGCCAATGCATTCATCAATATAATGTCACAATTGGCATTGTGTTTGTAGTTTCTTGTATATTCTGAATATGAATCAACGAAAGAGTCGAAAACAGGTAAATTTTTAGTATTTTTAATGAGTTTTTTATTGAAATGACGTCTTCTAAGAAAATAACTGCATTTTAATGTATGTTTTGCATTTTTTTGGAATGTATATTATTATTTTATAGTTAATAGTAGGCGTAATTAAAACTATTTTACTTATATTTATATTTCTTATTGGTCTTTTTAACGATTCATGGAGGGAAGCACCTATCTCAGTTAATGTGATTGCCGTATTATTTAATTTTAATGTATTTAACCAGGGAGGACCCTAATTATTGACACGGGCGAAGCCGGGTATTTCTGCTGGTTAACATATATGCCATTTATTTAATTTAAACGAGAATCAATCCCTTTTTAATGCTGAGAAAATTTAAATCAAGGTCAATGTGTCCAATTAATTAATTAATCAGATGATTCAAAATCATTTTAGAAATGTTTTTCATCTGTATTCCAGTACTCTCGTGGGGAGAAAAAAAAAGTAAACACACCCTACTAACTCCTCAACAAATTTTCGTAGAAGAAAGTTTCTGGTACCGAACGATTGGAAATAAAATCTACTTTTAAATGATGCATATAAAATTTGCTTAGGGGGCCATCTACATATTAAAACGTACCATAGCATTTTTTTTTTTTTTTTTTTTTTTTTTTTTTTTACAATAGCAGTACACAATTCCGACAGCACAAATGAACTCTAAACCCTTCAATTAGTCTAAAAACAAATTTTTATGCAATTCGTACCATAAGTGTCCGAGGAATTAATTATTTTATAACGAGCGTATTTTAAGGGCTGTATCTGAATTGAAGTTCGGTACTCGATTGTTAACCGAGAGAGCCCCCTTCTTAATCAAGGCACCTTAAGCACCACTCAAGTAGTCAATGAAGCCGGCTAGATTACAGGACAGCAGAAGAAATTTCAAAATATCTACTCACTTCTATCATAGACGGCCCCTTAACTCATCATTTTGCCCTTTTTTAAGTATAATTTGAAAACTACTTGGAAGAAAAATGTGAAATTTTGGATTTCCATAAAGCAGGACTTAATAGATCTAAAGCCATAAAAAAATTATAGGTTGCAATTCATAATTTTTTCGAATATTAATTTCATAATTTATAATTCATATCATAAAATTATAAAATTGCAAATTCAGCGTATTTATGTTTGGGTATATTAGAATTATTGCTACACAAAAAATTAACACATTAGGAGCATAATTTCAGGAGATATAAATAAAAATATGAAAATGTAATTTAACATTAGAAGTACTAAATTTTGAATGTTTATAATTCAAAAACTTATCATTCAAATTACTTGAAATTTGGTGTATAAGCATAGTTTAAACCGAAGATTTGAAGTATCTCGTTAAAATTGTGTATTGCCATTGAAAAAAATGAAGTTTGGATTCGTTTTAATATGTAAAGCAAATTTTATATACATCATTTAAAAGTAAACTTTATTTCCAATTGTTTGGTACCAGTAACTTTCGTTTACGATAATTTGTTGAAGAGTTAGTAGGGGGTATTTACTTTTTTTCCCACGTGTCTCTGAAAAACTGAATCACTAAAAAGTTCAACTGGATGAAGCAGGGCTATTATATCTCATGAAAAGAAAAGTTGATCGAAACTAAAAAGTAACCAATTACGAATGCCCACGCCTAATAAGTTTTTTCCGAGCTTTTGCATCAATGCGTCTATAGTAATTAGGACACTTGCTACTAGAGAAAATGGTGTTTCGTTTTAATTCCGAATCAGGCATTGATGTTTGTAGTGGGTAGGATTCCACTTTAAACTGAAATCTCGGTCTGTTATCGTCGTGTGCAAAATATGATCATGCCGCGCGCCACAAACAGACATAACATTTGTAATTTCATCGGAGAGCTTTCACATGGGAATCAGTGATTATAGAACTGTCCTTAGAATCCTGTGTGCTGTTGAAGAAATTGTTTGCTATGAATACAAACTCACATGTAACTTTGCCGTATAAGGTGTGTCTTTAAAAAAGATCTTTTAAAATGAATATTATGCTCATGTGATATTGATTATAAGATCGTCTTGGAACAATACTTGTGCATAAATTACAATAATAATTATTAATAATTTTTTCCTTAAATGTCAGGGAAAACGTATTATATATACATATATATATATATATATATATATATATATAGAGAGAGAGAGAGAGAGAGAGAGAGAGATTTGCCCATGAAAAACAATCTTCCGAATTTGCGGTTAGTAAGTGGGTCTGGGACACAAAAATCTTCAAATTTTGCAAAAATATTTTATTTCATTAAAAATTTCTGTCTTTTTTCTTGCTTAAAATGACATTTAAATCGTTTCCATCTGAATCAGGACAAAAAATATTATTTTTTTCGTTTTGGTTTGTTTTCAAAATCTAGCTTTCAAGCAATGGCTGTCATGGAAACGACTTCCTGTAAAAATGCGTAAATTTTACAAGAAAAAAATTTTACTTTTCTTCATGATAGGTTTTTTTCACCATTTCACTTATTTAAATTCTTATAACTCGAGAACCGTTAAAGTTAAAGTTTCAAACTTCGAATATATATTTTTCAACTGTTTTACTTTAATTTTGTTTCAGCATATTTGAAAAAAAATATTTACTTTTAAAAATATGATTTTTTTTAAAAGTTGTACCACTTTTTTTTTAATTTTTCGTTAATTTTTTTTATAAATTAATATTTTTAAAAATGCTGAAACAAAATTTAAACTTATGTACTCTTTGTTTATTTTAATGAAAAAAAAATAAGTTCTATAATTAAAACCAATGTATTTTCTGTTCATTTAAATGAATAAAAAAATGAAATTCTATAAATAATATTTCGAGTTATAACAATTTTAAATTACTCCACTTTTTTAATAAATTTTAAATTTAAAATTTTTGAAAAAAAAAATATGAGAAGTTTTATCATGTGTTTTTGTTTACAAATGATAAGATTAAACATCACAAAAAATTTCAGAATTTTAACCCTATAAATAAAAATTATTTTAAAATGTATCCCGGACCCTCTTAAGGGGTCTCAGGACTCTTAAAATTGGAAAAATCGAAAAAAAAAAAGACTATTTTCAAAATATAATATCTTAAAATGTAATTGATTTTAAGACAAAATTTTATATTGGGATGAAAGATATAAGTATGTTTTTTCATTTCATGTATTCGAAAAATTACAAGATGCAGAATTAGAATTTACAGTGGGCTCCAAAATGTCAGACATTTGACGAGCGGAAAATTGGCATAACAGATTATGTGCACGATTACAAAATAAATTTTGCAAGTAGAAGGAAAATTTTGGGTCCTACTTATGCTTCACATAGTAATAATTACTCTGAGCCTAAATAAATTTGTATTTAAAGCATTTTTCTATTTTTAATACAAAGTTGTATTTAGTTAATGCAAAATTTATAAATTTTCAAATGTATAATCACATATAAGGAATATATTTCTGAACAATAAGAAGGA
The DNA here is from genome assembly GCA_963932465.1 of Maratus speciosus. NCBI lineage: Eukaryota > Metazoa > Arthropoda > Arachnida > Araneae > Salticidae > Maratus > Maratus speciosus. Next base: position 398,120,102 of record OZ010795.1, read on the forward strand.
AATTTTAGGTTCAGTTTATACAGACTAACATGAAACACATGTTTTGAAAATTTCATGAAAAAAAAATCAGTAGTTTTTGTGATATCGTGCGCGTTATGCTCAAAAACGTCATTTGGAGAAAATTGATTTCAAAATTTCTGAAACGCCGCTTCAGCTATTGAGCGTGTATAATTCTAAACGCCATAACTCCTGTTCTAATAGGAATTTCAAGGAAACATCCATAACAAAATGTTCAGAAAAGATAGTAGTTTAATATCTAAAAAAATTAAAATTTCGAAAATTTTAAAGCTTTAAGAGTCCTGAGACCCCTTAAGGGCTCTTATTTTTAAATGTGTTTTTAAATAATTTTAACCCTCTTTAAACCAGAAAACAGCTGCACTCACTACAAAGTATATCAAATCCCTTATTAAGTATTGAAATTAATAATAAGTATTTTTAAAAATATGCCGTCCGTTTCATATGGCTTTATCTCATCATGTAAATAAACAAATGTAAACGAATTCATGTGGAATATGAAAGTACATATAACTCCTTTCATATTTCAAAATTCTTTGATATGCGTAATTGTCAGGAATATTATCCTAACGCCCATAGGATAAGCTAGTTATTCCTAGGCCAAACTAGTTTATCCTAACGCCCTTAGAATAAACTAGTTTTTCCTAGGCCAAACTAGTTTGGCCTATCGCTCATAGGATAAACTAGTTTAGCCTGCTATTCATTGGTCCGAACTAGTTTATATTATTCTGATCTAGTTTATCCTAGGTCAATTCAATTTGGCGTGATTTTATTGATCCCAAAGACGGCCCCGGCTCCAACCTGTCCAACCAACAAATTGTGTGCTGGAGGACCAAAGAATGGGATAAGAGTTTATCTTAAAATTTAGGAGAGAAATAATTTCGAGATATTTTTTTTTTCTCACATAAATATCACTAGGATTTGAATTATTTATGAATAAATGTACCATTAAGAATATCAGAAGAACATTTGATATTCTTTCAGAAATTTGAAATTTCACAAAAATCCGGCAAAGTTCCGGTCCCAGTATGTCCTAAAATACATATACTTTTAAGCTATCTTTATTCCACAATTAAAATTCTGTAAAGAATAGTACTGATACATTTATATGGATGGGGATACAGTACTGTAAAACATGTTAGAAGAATCTATGTATGACGAAATCCTGTTTTAAACGGAAAATGTTTTTAATCGGTGCAAATTGGATATAATAATCCGTTTGAAAAAAACATAATACATTTTCTAGAAACGACGGACCTGCTAAAAAAGGAACTTTACTATAACAATGTTTTCCTCTCCTATGTGATTCCGTCTTAGAAGGTTTTTCTAAATAATTTTTTCAGATTTTCGAGTTTCCAAGCCGTGTAAAAAAATTATTGCTATTAGTAATTATTTAGATATTTACATACAAAGAAAAATTCATTACAAAATAAATATAGTTTAAAATAGCATCATTAATAACATTAATCCACATTCTTGGAGATTTAATTTTTTTTTTTAATTCTATACAATCTTCTAAGATGGAATAGCATAAGAAAGAAGAGACATCCTATATAGGCAGGTTCCCTTATCAGAAGGTCCATCATGTGTTGTAAATGCATGATATTCAACTTACAAGTACTAATATTCTCAATTTACATAGTTCAACATATTTTCTTTTTGTTAAACACGGGATTCTGCCATAGGCAGGTTATGTTTCTCAAGTTTTACCTTACTTTAAGTTTATTATCTAAAAATGTATCTACTCATCTTAAAACTAGTCGGATGTTCCAATCCCATTTTTTTTTTTTTTAATCTCAAATATGTTATTACTTCAAAATTCGCTACCATAATGAAAAATTAAATGGCAATCTATGCTCATTGTGAGGATTCTAAAGATATGAAATTTCGTGCATTAGTTCTTGAGATATGACTATCGCTGAAATCGTGTAAATCCAGCAAAATGCAGCATAGCAGGGTTTTCTGTTGAATAATTTACTTCAAAACATAACCAGAAACAACTTATATCAACGACTAATTGAATCCGAAGTTTGGTAAAATCCGTGCATTAGTTTTTGAGATACAGCTACTTTGAAAATTTTGGAAAATCCAGCATTGCAGCGTCACCTGTTGAGAGATTTACACCAAAACATAGTCAGCAGCAATATTAATCAAGGTATACATGAATCTGAAGTTAGTTATTAAGGTTGAGCTATTGAGGAAATCGTGAAAAATGCAGCACAGCAGAGCCACCTATTAGGCTACTTACCCCAACACCTAATCAGCATAAATTCATATCAAGGACTAACTGAATCTGAAGCTTGTTGAAATTCTGTACGTTAGTTCTTGAGATAGAACTATTACGAAAATCGTCAAAATCCTGCAAAATTTAGTATAGCAGCGAGACCTGTTGGGCAATTTACACCAAAAACTAATCAGCACCAACTTATATCAGAGACTACCTGAATATAATTTTTTATTAAACTAGGGGGCTCGGCCCCCTACGAGCTACGCTCGCCAACCCCCGTCCAGACACCGCAGACTCTAAATGCACGCTAATTTGATCGGCTTTAAAAAGATTTCGAAAGGTTGAATTATAATTTAAAAAACAGTGGCGATCTCCCTATAAACGAATTTCTATTCATTTCTCTTTGACTGGGGAATTTTAACGCCAAATCCGCTGCGGTACTACTACTTGATTATCCTGTCGACCAATTTCGCCAAATTATATAAATCACCAAATTATACAAATTGATATAATTTTTATTTTAAATAACGAAAGAACAAATAAATTCGTACAACATTAATAAAAACACAAATAAAACGTCGAAATAAAAATAACTTGATGACGTATACACGTGTAACAACATTTCAAAATAAGCTAATATAAAAGGAATTAAGTAAAGAGAGTCTTTGTCTCCTGGTATTTTTTAACAAAGCGAAAAGAAAGTTCTTTTAAATGAAACATTTTAAAATAATTCTCAAAATATCAAATAAATGTCTAGCGCAATTTCTAAATTTAAACTTTTTTGCAATATTATTTTGTGTTCATTTTATGTAATAACTATAATGTGACGTAAATATGACGTAATTTCTCCTAAGACTTCTAACGCATGTTAATGAATTTATTATTTTACAATATCCTTTCTCTGTTAAAATTCACGTGTATACTTTTTATGACGTAATTTTTAATAAGTTTCTGCTTTGTATACGTAATTATTTAATTCTAATTTGAAAGTTTTTTTCCTGTTTATAATAGTCACGTGTAAATAAATTTTTAATTTGAAGCAAACATTATTGCTTGCGCTTTTTATACAGTTGGCAACAGTTTAAATTAGTACAATTTTCTGAAATCTGTAAAAAATATCTCTAGAAATGCTGAAAATTTGAATTTAAAATAGAAATAAAACCTGAAAAAATGAGTCAAAATAAAAAAATTAATGCAATCTGCAATCCGGCAAATTCTAACGCATAAAATGATCTAAAAATGATTACACTGCCATGTATAGTTTTTGCTGCTATAAAACTTTTTTAGTGGAACGATTTTGTCCAACTTTAGCATTAAATAACTCTTAAAATAATTCTTCGATTTGAAAACTGTCTGCATCAGCGTATTTATCAAACATTTCTGTATAAAACCACCGATTTTCATATTTTTGTATGCATTATTTTTGTTAATATTAATGAAGAAAGGCCTCCGGTCACAAAAAAATCAAAACCGGCGGCGGCGGCGGTGACAGCGGTAGTTACTTTTTTTTAGAATAGAGAGATTCCGTACATTAGAGGGCCCACAAAATTGTGTTACTTACATGCAGACAGACAGACATTTTGTAAAAACATGTTTTTCGGGATCTCTGACTCCTGAAACGTGTAAATTCGCCGAAAATCGGAACTCGAAAATTTTCACGAATCCAATACTTTCTTCTTGTAAACATAGAAGACAGTAAAAATGAAGAAAAATAATAAATATATAAATTTCAATCGTGGGATAATAGCGATTTAAAAAAACGTGCATTTAAAAAAAGTTGGGCCGGGCCAAATGTTTCCGATATTTTTACTGACTAGTCCAGAGATTCTGCCGGTCCAAATGATTTTCATATGAGCTTGGTTGGAAATGTACCTAAAATTTCTGCGCAGACCTCAAAAATAATGCAGTACAGTCCCGACTTAAGCCGGAAAAAAAATTGAGTCCCGCTCCATCTCGGTCCAAACCACTCGAAAAATGTAATCCCCAAACAAAGCCCGGACCGATTGTCGGGACTGAAAATTGGGTAGGCCCGTAAAGACCCTTACATCAAATAAGAAAATTCTAGCTCACAAAATTTTGTAAATTTGGACGCTGAACTTCTATTTTATTTAAAAAAATAAAAATTAATAAACGAGTTTTTGGTGAATTTTGCTCACTTCCATAGATGTGTTTGAGTTGATCTGATTCTTTTGAAAAATTTTGAATTTGAACTTGAACTTGACTTATTTTTGAGAAATTGAATTTGAGTTTAAATTAGTTCTTTTTTTTTCCTCGGCCTGCTCAACACAGGTTGGCATCAATTAAACACGTGACACTGAATTGACCTTGGATAAACTAGATTTGCGTAGGATAAACCAGAAGGTTGGCGTAGAAGCGGTATTTGGGATCAATAAAAGCACGCCAAATGAAATTGGTATAGGATAAACTAGATCGGCCTAGGATAAACTAGTTGAAACCAATGAATAGTAGGCTAAACTAGTTTATCCTGTGAGCGTTAGGCCAAACTAGTTTGGCCTAGCAAAAACTAGTTTATCCTATGGGCGTCAGGATAAACTAGTTTGGCCTAGGAAAAACTAGTTTATCCTATGGGCTTTAGGATAAACTAGTTTGGCCCAGGAAAAACTAGTTTATCCGATGCGCGTTAGGATAAACTAGTTTGGCCTAAAATCGGGTTTGGCCGGTAACATATATATGTATAATGAAGCTCCAACAATTCACATCCACTATCAGCTGTAATTTTTATCGCCTAGACATAGTTTTAAAAAATTGAATTTTAGTAGGCTGAATTTGAAAAATGCACCGATGCGAGGCAACTAGTCGGTCAGACAGACAGAAAACCCGAATTTATAAACACTTTTCAACTATGTTGGAAAGAGTTAAAAAAACTGGAAAGAAGCGAGTATAAAATCAAAAAAACTTACGAGTTGAAAGGAACAATAATTTTCCTTTAAAGAATCAGTCCTAAAAATTGCACCACACAAAAATCAATTTTAAAGAAAACAAATACTATATGGAAGGACGTATAATTTTTTTAAACATCCGTGAAAGAGGTCTAAGATATTTTTTAAAATATTGAATCAAAAAAAAAAAAAAAAAAAATACAGAAATTAAAATCTCCCGATTCAATTTAAATTTGTTGATGTTGATTTCAGGACCAACAAATCCACAATCTTTGTTTTAATGTGTTTGATTTTGTACCAAAGAACAATTTGAAACACTAGCCACACTTAAAGCATAATAGCAACCCAAAATATTCCGAATAGGAAAATTACTTTTAAATAGGAACATTTGAAAAGAAATATGATTAGTTTTCCCAAACGAAGAAAGTGGTACTTTTTCAAACTTCATCATTCTTGTTTTTTACTTCGCACACAATAAATCGTAAACAAACAAACACTAAAGCGTTGGTTTGTATTTAAGATCTGTGATAAATTAGCAGTAAATAATTATATTTATTTTTATTCCTTCTATTGCGGAGACGTGCTTTCTAAACTGGATTTGTTGGCACTTTTGGAAAATCAAACTTTAATTTTCATCACTAGGGGGCTCGGCCCCCTACGAGCTACGCTCGCCAACCCCCGTCCAGACACCGCAGACTCTAAATGCACGCTAATTTGATCGGCTTTAAAAAGATTTCGAAAGATTGATTTATAATTTAAAAAACAGTGGCGATCTCCCTATAAACGAATTTCTATTCATTTCTCTTTGATTGGGGAATTTTAACGCCAAATCCGCTGCGGTACTACTTGATTATCCTGTCGACCAATTTCGCCAAATTATATAAATCGCCAAACCACTCGCCAAATTATACAAATTGATATAATTTTTATTTTAAATAACGAAAGAACAAATAAATTCGTACAACATTAATAAAAACACAAATAAAACGTCGAAATAAAAATAACTTGATGACGTATACACGTGTAACAACCTTTCAAAATAAGCTAATATAAAAGGAATTAAGTAAAGAGAGTCTTTGTCTCCTGGTATTTTTTAACAAAGCGAAAAGAAAGTTCTTTTAAATGAGACATTTTAAATTAATTTTCAAAATATCAAATAAATGTCTAGCGCAATTTCTAAATTTAAACTTTTTTGCAATATTATTTTGTGTGTTCATTTTATGTAATAACTATAATGTGACGTAAATATGACGTAATTTCTCCTAAGACTTCTAACGCATGTTAATGAATTTATTATTTTACAATATCCTTTCTCCTTTAAAATTCGCGTGTATACTTTTTATGACGTAATTTTTAATAAGTTCCTGCTTTTTATATGTAATTATTTAATACTAATTTGAAAGTTTTTTTCCTGTTTATAATAGTCACGTGTAAATAAATTTTTTATTTGAAGCAAACATTATTGCTTGCGCTTTTTATACAGATGGCAACAGTTTAAATTAGTACAATTTTCTGAAATCTGTAGAAAATATCTCTAGAAATGCTGAAAATTCGAATTTAAAATAGAAATAAAACCTGAAAAAATGAGTCAAAATAAAAAAATTAATGCAATCTGCATTCCGGCAACTTCTAACGCATAAAATGATCTAAAAATGATTACACTGCCATGTACAGTTTTTGCTGCTATAAAACTTTTTTAGTGGAACGATTTTGTGCAACTTTAGCATTAAATAACTCTTAAAATAATTCTTCGATTTGAAAACTGTCTGCATCAGCGTGTTTATCAGACATTTCTGTATAAAACCACCGATTTTCATATTTTTGTATGCATTATTTTTGTTAATATTAACGAAGAAAGGCCTCCGGTCACCAAAAAATCAAAACCGGCGGCGGCGGCGGCGGTGACAGCGGGAGTTACTTTTTTTACCCGACTACGGCAAAGCCAAAGGAGGGTTATGATTTTGACAGGCTATGTATGTATGTATGTATGTATGTATGTATGTATGTATGTATGTATGTTCATCTGTTCCCTCGTAACTTCTAAACCACTAATCAGAATTCGACAAATGACATATCATTAGAAGCGTCTTAATTGTCCGCTGGTTATAGGCTATATAGATTTTCACCAAATTCAATGTGGCGCCTTCTAGCGGACAAAATATACAGAGTAAAAAAATAAAGTTAAGCTAGATATGCCGTGTTTGGTATCATTTTAAAGCGCTTCACTTCAAAACCATAGAGGGTTTGTTTATAAGTGCCTTGGATCATAATAAGTTGCTTAAAAATCCACATGACAGTCAATCGTTAGCAGAATTAGATAGATTAAGAAATCTTCCTAGGTCATCTTAATACATGAAACCTTCAATCTACATTACACATTTACACATTACACTAACGACCTCATCCACTAATCGGTCCATTACCCATTTGCTGCCATCGACGGATATGTGCGTCACTACTACCAAATACTGGAAGCGTCATACGTCAAAAAATAAAGTTAAGATAAATATGCCGTGTTTGGTATCATTCAAAAGCGCTTTACTTGTACATTTTGAATATATCTATATATTACTAGCATTTGCTTGTGACTTTACCTGTATTCATGGGGTACTTTTATACTTTTTCAGCGTAGTTTTTTGTCGTAGTTGGGTTTTAGTTTTTTTACTTTATTTAGAATAGAGAGATGATTACCGTTTGTATCGGAAATGCTTAAGGCCATTATGAAAACTTACATATCATAATATTATTTAGCAGGTTTTAATTCAGTTAACACCAATTATGGATTTCCGTTATTTCTTTTTTCTCACCCCCCCCCCCCCAAAAAAAAAAAAAAAAAAAAAAAAGCTTTTAAGGGGAAGAGAAAAAATTTTAATATTGTAACCTTAGATTGGCGGTTTGCCAAATTAAAAATTAATAAAAGTTATCAATTATTAAGGAGGAAATTTTCCCGAGGCTTTAAATTTCTTCTTAAATGGAATCTCTCTCTATATTAGTAGATTTATCTTACGAACATCTTACGAACGAATTTTCAGCAATCATAAAAAGATTTTTTTTTTATCTTGGATATTCTCTCGAATATGTCAAGTTTAGCTTATTTCCGAATTAATGATGATTTATTTAAGGAAAAGAGATTACAACACAAAAATACGTATCACTCGTTTATATAACCAGGTATAAATCAATAACATTAGTATAACCTTTTCAATAGTATTTTGATTAAAAAAAAATTTTTTAGGTAAAAAAAAAAAAATAATAATAATAATATTAATTCAGTTATCTATAGCACAAATGTTAACGCTTACTGAATTCTATCTAATGCCATATTCTAAATGCAAAATAATATAGTAATTTAGAGTACTATTCATAAGACAGTAGGGTAAAGGAAAAATTTTAAGACGTTCAAAAAAGGTCGGATTGCAACAGGGTTAACGAGGCATAACAACTTTCTAGTATGTTTTAGAATTCATCACATATTCCTTCAGAAAATTAGCCCTTACCTTAAACATAAAGAGTGTTCTCTTTTTTTTTTTTTTTTTTTTTTTTTTTAAGAGGGAGTTGTTAACGGTGTAACAAAATTTTTATTATTATTATAATAATTACTAACCGCAGAAACATAAATCACATTCTATCCATTATCAGAAAATCCATAGAATTTATATCTAAAGGCAATCAAGTAGGTAACGACGCACTATCATACAATATCACTAATACAATAATTTTTCTCTGCGTAGATTTAATCCGAAGTACTAATACTTCTACTACTTTTCAGTCATCTATTTCAAACGAAGTGATGTGTGTGAACAAATTGATATATTAAAATGATTGGAACGGCAGTTAAATATTTTCTTCTATATAAGTTTAATTCGAATCACTACTACTTCCACTACTTTCCAGCTACGCATTTTAAACGAAGTGACGCATGTGAACAAAATGACGTATTAAAATGAATGGAACGCAATTAAATATTTTTCTCTACACCAGTTAATCCGAAGCACTACTAATTCTACTTCCAGGTTACACATTTTGAACATAAAAAAGTTCTATGTCTGCATAATTCTATGTGTGAGATATGTTAATTATACAGATGTGACAAGTTTAAAAAATGCTTTTTATTTAACTTTCCTAATACTTTCGGTCTGCAATCTCGCAGCCATCATCAGGGAGTATTTTCGTCAACTGTCGTTTATTCATTTCAAAAACGTCGCTTCGTTTGAAATGGGAGAGTCTATTTAAATGAATGTAACGGCAAATAAATAATTTCTTCTGAATATGAAAATATAATGAATCTATAATGAAAATATTTCCTGACGATGACTGCGTAATTGTAGAGCGAAACTAATCAGAAATTTAAATAAAATGTATATTTTAAACTTGTAACATCTGTATTATTAGTTTTTGCCACATTTTAAGTAAACGGATATATTTTAAATTTTTATATTGTGTAATTTTTGGCATACGAATCATTCATAAATATCAACTAATAATCATTTCGTATAAAGAAAAACAAAACAATATTTGTCTGTAATTTCAATTTAAACTTTATCCACAATGCCTAAATAGGCAAGCTATATAAAAAACTTAAATAAAAATTGCGAAATTAATTTAATTTTATGTGTGACAAAATTAATATATTTCTTTTACTCAATAAGTATATAATTCATTTATTACGAAATTTATATGAGTATAAGTAATATTAAAAATAATTAAACATGAATATCATTCTTTAATATTATAATTTTTAGCAAAATACACCATCTATAAAATGTAAAAATTTTTGTTCGGTATCTTTAATTTTTATAGTAAATACCGAAAATATCTGAAATAGTTAACGACATTATGAAGATTTCTTTACATATCAAAAATAACTTAGACGATTTAAATTCATTTGACAACATTGATGGAATTCCGTTACTTTTTTTCTTCAACTTAAAAAGAAAAGATTTAGGGTAAAGATAAACTATTTTTCAAGTTTTATTTTTATAACATTCGTTTAAAGATTTTCCAAAGAAAAAATAATAAAAGTATTCAATTACTTCTAAAGATTTTTTTATCCGCAGAATTTAAAATTGTTCTTAAATGAAATCTTTATTTAACTTTTTTACAGTATTTTTTAAGGTGATCAATATTTCAACAATTATAAAGAAATCATTTTTTATTCTTGGGTAGACTCTTGAAAATGCCAAGTGCAGTTTATTTCGATATAAATGAATATTTAACTTTCGATAAATTATAAAATATAATAAAAAAGCATACTGAAATTATTGTTCAATAACAAAATGTTTTCAATAATAATAGAAAATGTGACTTGAGACTTCATAATTTTCTCATTTTATACTCAAAAACAAATTCTCTATTATAAATGTATTTAGTGTTTATCTTCAAAATCTTGCGTAATTTCATGACTACAATTCAAAATTTTTCAAAAACATTTTCTTAAAATATATTAATTTGGCGTGAGAAACAATTATTGAAATGTTGCCTCTATTTTTAAGTTTTTTAGAAATCCCAATCAGAGAATTGATTATCTGTTTCATTCCAAAGATACTGAAACAGGAAAGAAAACAGAAGCATATTTTAAACTACATTTTTTATTTACCTCAATTTATACGTCAAAGTATTAATTGAAAAAAGATGGTTTTTTTTTTTTAAATATAAATATAAAACATTCTTTATTTTCTTATTAACCATTTGGAAATGGTTATTGTTTTCGGTCGAGGATGGGGCCAAATGATGCTCGAATTATATATTTTTTAATGAAATTCAACGAAGTTCTTTACTTTTAGAAAAATTTATATTTGAATATGTAATAGAAAGGCAGAAAATCGTTAAAAATTGAAAAAATTACAAAATGAGTAGGCGCAAATTATTAAATATGGAAAAATCCAAAGCCAAAGTGCGACGCCGAAACGAAAATCGTCTTTCAAAGCAAAAATCAAGGTCTTCAACTCATTACGTAGGCCATGAAAATCGAGGTCTTCAACTGGTTATGTAGCCCATGAAAATCGAGGTCTTCAACTGATTATGTAGTCCATGAAAATCGATTACAGAATAAAAGACGAAGGCGAAAAAGGAAACAATCTGATGTTTAATCGATTGATAGTAAAAGGCCATGTCTCGAGGAGCCATGGCGTATTACAATAGATCGATTCCAACCGGGAAAAATTGAGCTCAACGTAGGTAATTTGTCGAAATCTGTGGATGATTTGGTGGAACTGCTTTCGATTTGTAAACTGTTTTTCTTCTCGAAACGGGACTTGGAGAGTTTATCGATGAAGGCTTTGGTCGTCTGAAGTTTGATCTTTGCGATCTGTTTTGAAGAGGATGTGACGGAATTTGGTGGACGAAATAAAGTCCAAATGGCCATTGTAATCCATTAAATTACAATTATTTTTTATGATTATTTAAGTTTTTTTGCTTTTTAGTGTTTAACATATTTTGCCGCTTTAGTTTCACAGCCAGTTTGCCGATTTTGGCGATAATTAAAACCATTTTTGTTGCAACACTTATCCCATTATAACCATATTTTGTATTTGGTGTTTTATCACCTGTGGCAGGCTAATGGGAAAAATGTCTTAAAATTAACATACTGATTGATAAGGGTATCAAAATGATGCATGGTCATCGGAAACACATCTGTGAACATATACGTTTGCAATTCTATCTTAACAGAAAGTGGGGAGATATCTATTACAAAACCCTATAATTACTTTTAAAAAAAAGTTATGTTTAGTGAAAGAGTTTAAAAATAGAAATAGGTGTAACAAAAAAAAAATTGGTTTGAGTGGGAAAATTTTGAAATTAGAAACCTAAAAACAAATTTGTTTGAAACATAAAAAAAAACTAATTGGATATATATAAATATTATTTTATCCCCTAATTTCATTTTAAACTTTATTTGCAAGTCATCTAAAATAATTTGGCAAAAAACAAAAAATAAATTTTTGAAAATTAAATTCGTTTATATCTAAAACTTCAGGTAAAAGGATACATTTTTCTGAAATTTTTCAAACTACATTTAAAGAATGAAGTGTAAAATAATTAAAAAGGACTGACTTTTTTTTTTTCATTTAGAAAGGTAAAATACTTTATAATAAAACCTTTTTCTTCACTGTTTAATGTCTTTCAATTTTATCATTAATGTTTTTATTTTAATTGTTATCCGAAAATTTTTGCGTTACTGTTAGAGTCTTTCAGATTTATATATATATATATATATATATATATATATATATATATATATATATATATATATATACATATATATATGTGTGTGTATGTATATATATATATATATATATATTAAAAATTCTTAATCAATTATATATACTTACTACAAACAATGATAATACACATTGTATAAAAAATATCTATCAACTGGTCACTATTTTAAAAAGTCTTAACTGTGTATATAATATAACAACATATGACTTCAAAGATCTTTTTAATAATATAGACTTATTAGATTTACATAATATAATAAATGCATTATTTAAAAAGTATTCTAAAAAACTGGAATTACCATCTAATATTGATATCGCTTATTTTAAATCATTAACAATCTTTATTATCTATAACAATTATATATTGCAAGATAATACTTTTTATTTACAGCATGTCGGTATACCACAAGGTGGTTGTACATCAAGTTTATTATCAGACTTATACTTATATCACTATGAACGTAATTTTACTAATAATAATCTCTATTTATATCGTTATATTGATGGCATAATTTTAATTGCTACTGATCAATCTCAAATTTATCAATTTCCAGTTGATTATCCCACTAATTTGGAATTAACGGAAAATCTCTTATCTAACAGTACTATTAACTTCTTAGATCTTAAAATTACAATAATAGACAACAAAACAATAACTGATTTATATGATAAACGTAAAGAATTTAAATTCAAAGTTAATACATTTACAAATTTTAAATCTTGTTTTCATCAATCTGTATATCGAAATATACTACTTAATCATTTATATAGAATAAAATGTTTATGTTCTTCTCATCTAATTAACAATAATATTAAAAAAACTAATTTATGATGCATTAAATCATGGTTTTCCAAAAAAATTCATATATTCATTAATATACAATTAGTACTTACATGATCTATCTATCTATATATATATAAATTAACACATGCGTAAACAAAATTACAAAAAAATTATAAAATAAAAAAAATATTTATAAAAAATTAAAAATTGTAAAATAAAAATAAACAATTACTATAGGATGGTTGGGCGGGTAGATGTTAGAGTACGGAGGAGGGTGGTGTTGTCTGGATAATACGCAATGGTTAATTTAAAAAAATGGAGCTTTTGTATTATAACTACATTTCTAATACTTATTTTATATGGATGTTGATTTGATGTTTTATATGTAATTGGTGACTTTTGCTCTTTTTTTTATTTCATATTAAATTTAACTTATTTAATCAAATTCAATATTATCTTATTTTTAATTTAGTCTACTCAGGACAATGTCATATTAATTAATAATAGTATACCAACTTTTTAGTGATTATTATGCATATTGGTTTATTTGATTAACTAATGTTATACTGTATGTATTAAAATTGGGTAAATAGTTTTTCTTATTATTATTCCTCTATACTATTTAATATTGTTTTATTTTCAACATTGTATTACATGATTATCGGTTTATATGTTTGATTGGCACAATCATATTTTTTTAGCTTTTTTATGACTAATATAAGGATAATTCACACATATATATGTGATCTTTAGGCTATTTGGAATTTTAGTATCTGACAATCTTATATAAACATCCATTTTTATTGATTTATTTTATAATTTATTTAATTATATTTTTTTTTCTCTATCCGGTTCATTTTTTATATGTAAAGCTAAATATTAAGACTATTACAATTTTATAATGTATAATTTATTTTATTTTATAGCATATAGCCTATATTCTATATATTATCAAGTTAAAAAAGTTTTTTAATTTCTCAGTGTAGATTTAATGGTATGGTAATAGAATATATTGTATTAACATTTAATATATTTTAAAAAATTCTGAATAATGAAATACAGTGTTTATATTGGGATGTGTGTAGGAATGCAGTTGATACCTTTTCAATCATTGGCATGTATTAGGTTCTACTTACTGTGACATTTGTATAATCATAATAGTTTTTAAATAAAATTATAGATGGCAGCACCATAAATTTTGTATTTTTAAATAGCCTATATTAAAGTCCTAATTTTAATTTTTTACACTAGGTGGAAATTAACGGTGAATATTGGCAATGTTGTAAAATTGTTATTATACAATTTAAAACTGTTTTTAGGTATTATATATAATGTAATTATTTTTTATTTATATTGTATTAATTATATTTATCACAATATTTCAACATGAATTAACTGACTCCATAGCTTTTAATTTCTGTGTTAACTTAAATGTGTTATTCACCATAATCTTATCATGCTTTTGGATTCCATGTGCGGGAATATATTTTGAAAATCTACTGGGAATTAATACGGTATGTTTTTGTAAGTTTTCTATTGCTATAAATTAAATATTTAATGGGTTGTAGTTTTTGTTTCCATTTCATGCCATTTGATAATTTTCTGTATTCATCTTGGAACTATTATTTTGATTATATTGGTTGTTTGAGTACAGGGGAAAAAAAATTTCAACTTATAGATTTTTTCCCACAGAAAACAACCGATTTTCTTATATCATTGAATTCTGTACTCTTGAAAACGTAATTCAATATATAAGTTTTTCAATTTTTTCGGAATCCATATTCTTCTTTTTTTTCTTCCATGTTAATTCTTGTAATTAGGTATACGGTACTTTATTTTACACATACAGTTCTATATTGTTGGTTTATGGCGTGTAGTGGATCATTCACAATATTGCAGTTTTTGATGATGGTCGGTAATGTTTAATTAATGGTTATATATTAGAATTCAAATTATTATGCTGCATTTGCGCATGTAATTATGCATGTAAGCTTTTTATGATGTTTTTCTTATGATATCTTTTCATTTTGAATGAACATTCATTTTGAAATATTTTGTCCTTAATATTGGTATCTTATATATCTTTATATATACCTAGGCAGCTAAATGATTTAGCAATCTTTTAAATATTATAGGCTTAGATCCTTGCTGCAAATTGCGCATAATATTTGTGTATTATCTATATGATTTCTACTTGTAGTTATCTGATACCTCCCTTAGGAAATTCCATTAATTTCTTCATTCTTATTATCGCAAAGTTTCATTTTATGATTTTACCTTTCTAGTTATGTAACTTATATGTATTTTCTTGTTGTTATTGTATGATATTGTCCTTTATATTTTCAATTTATTAGATTTTTTTTTTTTTTTTTTTTTTTTTTTTTGCTATTGCTTTTCTTAAATTTATTCACTATTAGCTTTTCTATTTATATATATACATCAATATGGTAGCAATATATATTTTTAATAATCGTTTTATGTTAATAATCTTTAGTAATTTATATTTATATTACTTTGATCTGAGCAGTCAATTGGGATAGCGTTTTGGTCGTCTTTGCATGGTTATTGTCGTTCTAGGTTTTGGATTTTAGATGCCGTTATTTTATTTGTTCTAAAAAGTCCAGTGGTTTCATGCATTTGTAGTTTATGCATTTAGGGTTATCATTATCTGGATTTGGAAATATTATAGATGTTTTTGAGTACTGCTTCTCTGATTTGTACATATTGTATATATTTATATTTCATACTCAAGATATTTAATATTAAATTTAATCAAGACTTATTTAATTTCATTTATTCTTATTTTTTGCAAATATTGTATTTTCCAAAAAAAATTCTTATATGGCAGTTCTTACTAAACATCTCGATCCTGGCAAGATACACTTAGCATCTATGCAGTGTAGTGCCCGGTACAGGAACAATAATGGGGTTGTTCCTGGATCGTCATCCAGTGGCCATTTATACTCTCCCCCTCGACCTTTATTTTTTCGTAAATGTTGCTCGGTGCAAGATATGTCCATACGCTTCTCAGTCACAAATTGTCTCAGATCCTAATTATTAAAATTTTTGTAAAGCATTTAATGTTATTTATTGCATAAAGTGCAACTTATGTAACATGAAATATATAGGTGAAACATCAGGTCCAATTCATAAACGTATCAATCAACATCGTCAAGACTCTAATAAAAACAAAGCAAAAAATCTACAGTCTACAGCAGAAATTGCACATTTTCATAAACATCAATTTAAAAATACGACAATAGAAATCCTTCAAATTCTAAAAAATAAATCAAAATGGCTTTATAGGGAGTCATCATACATGAAATATTACCACACAATATATCCTTATGGACTTCATTCTGAAATATTTAATCGACCTGTCAAAGTCTTCACATCGATAAATAACACTATTGATTATTCAAGAATTTATCTTACTCTTAATCGTAATTTAAATTATAAAACAACACGAAACAAACGTGGAAAGGGTTCATCTTCAGGTGTAGTTTCTAAAAAATATATCACTAAACAAATTAATGATCTTCAAAGTAAATATATAAAGCATTATAATTGGTTATTAATTCGAAAATACATATTTGCTATTAAAAAGAAACAGATTATACAACATTTAAATGTATTTCTAAGTAAAACTTTCTCTAAACATTTTTCTGATATTTATTTTGATCTCATTATGACTCGGGTCAATCTTTTAAATATTAATTTACAAAAAAAAAAAAAAAAAAAAAAAAAAGAAAAACATAAAATTCATAATACGAATACTCATATGATAATTACTTTTTCAAATCATATATTTAATAAAATTAATATCAATTCTGTAAGTAACGATAAAAAATGTTATTTTCCTATTGATAATCTTCATATAACAAAAACCTTTAAATATCCTAATACAATTGGTAGAAAGATTTTTAACTATAATACATTTTCAAAAATACATCTGCTGCAAGTAATTTTCCATGTAATTGCAATGACCCCAATCTAAAAAAATATATAAACAATGATCATGGACATATAATCACTGTAACTATTGGTTGCAATACATATAATAATAAAGCCAATAAACTTCTATTAAAAATTCTTAATCAATTATATATACTTACTACAAAAAATGATAATACACATTGTATAAAAAATAGCTATCAACTGGTCACTATTTTAAAAAATCTTAACTGTGTATATAATATAACAACATATGACTTCAAAGATCTTTTTAATAGTATAAACTTAATAGATTTACATAATATAATAAATGCATTATTTAAATGTATTATAAAAAACTGGAATTACCATCTAATATTGATGTCGCTTATTTTAAATCATTTACAAACTTTATTATCTATAACAATTATATATTGCAAGATAATACTTTATATTTACAGCATGTCGGTATACCACAAGGTGGTTGTACATCCAGTTTATTATCAGACTTATACTTATATCACTATGAACGTAATTTTACTAATAATAATCTCCATTTATATCGTTATATTGATGACATAATTTTAATTGCTACTGATCAATCTCAAATTTATCAATTTCCAGTTGATTATCCCACTAATTTGGAATTAACGGAAAACCTCTTATCTAACAATACTATTAACTTCTTAGATCATAAAATTACAATAATAGGCAACAAAACAATAACTGATTTATATGATAAACGTAAAGAATTTAAATTCAAAGTTAATGCATTTACAAATTTTAAATCTTGTTTTCATCATTCTGTATATCAAAACATACTACTTAATCATTTATATAGAATAAAATGTTTATGTTCTTCTCATCTAATTAACAATAATATTAAAAAACTAATTTATGATGCATTAAATCATGGTTTTCCAAAAAAATTCATATATTCATTAATATACATTTAGTACTTACATGATCTATCTATATATATATATATATAATATTAATAATAACACATACGTAAACAAAATTACCAAAAAATTATAAAAAAAAATTATTTATAAAAAAATTAAAAATTGTAAAATAAAAATAAACAATTACTATAGGATGGTTGGGTGGGTAGATATTAGAGTACGGAGGAGGGTGGTGTTGTCTGGATAATACGCAATGGTTAATTAAAAAAAATAAATGGGGCTTTTATATTATAACTACATTTCTAATACGTATTTTATATGGATGTTGATTTGATGTTTTATATGTAATTGGTGACTTTTCCTCTTTTTTTTTATTTCACATTAAATTTAACTTATTTAATCAAATTCAATGTTAACTTATTTTTAATTTAGTCTACTCAGGACAATGTCATATTAATTAATAATAGTATACCAACTTTTTAGTGAATATTATGCATATTGGTTTATTTGATTAACTAATGTTATACTGTATGTATTAAAATTGGGTAAATAGTTTTTCTTATTATTATTCCTCTATACTATTTAATATTGTTTTATTTTCAACATTGTATTACATGATTATCGGTTTATATGTTTGATTGGCACAATCATATTTTTTTAGCTTTTTTATGACTAATATAAGGATAATTCACACATATATATGTGATCTTTAGGCTATTTGGAATTTTAGTATCTGACAATCTTATATAAACATCCATTTTTATTGATTTATTTTATAATTTATTTAATTATTTTTTTTTCTCTATCCTGTTCATTTTTATATGTAAAGCTAAATATTAAGACTATTATATTTTTATAATATATAATTAATTTTATTTTATAGCATATTGCCTATATTCTATATATTATCAAGTTAAAAAAGTTTTTTAATTTCTCAGTGTAGATTTAATTGTATGGTAATAGAATATATTGTATTAACATTTAATATATTTAAAAAAATGATGAATAATGAAATACAGTGTTTATATTGGGATGTGTGTAGGAATGCAGTTGATACATTTTAATTCATTGGCATGTATTAGGTTCTACTTACTGTGACATTTGTATAATCATAATAGTTTTTAAATAAAATTATAGATGACAGCACCATAAATTTTGTATTTTTAAATAGCCTATATTAAATCATAATTTTAATTTTTTACGCTAGGCGGAATTTAACGGTGAATATTGGCAATGTTGTAAAATTGTTATTATACAATTTAAAACTGTTTTTAGGTATTATATATAATGTAATTATTTTTATTTAATGTAGTGAACTGACTCCATAGCTTTTAATTTCTGTGTTAACTTAACTGTGTTATTCACCTTAATCTTATCATGCTTTTTGGATTCCATGTGCGGGAATATATTTTGAAAATCTACTGGGAATTAATACGGTATGCTTTTGTAAGTTTTCTATTGCTATAAATTAAATATTTAATGGGTTGTAGTTTTTTTTCCATTTAATGCCATTTGATAATATTCAGTATTCATCTTGGAACTATTATTTTGATTATATTGGTTGTTGGAGTACAGGGGAAAAAATTTCAGCTTATAGCTTTTTTCCCACAGAAAACAACCGATTTGCTTATATCATTGAATCATATATTATGCAGATATCATCTCTTGAAAACGTAATTCAATATATAAGTTTTTCAATTTTTTCGGAATCCATATTCTTCTGTTTTTCTTCCATGTTAATTCTTGTAATTAGGTATACGGTACTTTATTTTACACATACAGTTCTATATTGTTAGTTTATGGCGTGTAGTCAATCATTCACAATATTGCAGTTTTTGATGATGGTCGGTAATGTTTAATTAATGGTTATATATATATATATATATATATGTCATTTTTTCATAATTTCACAGTATTAGTTGGTGGTCCGTAATGTTTATTTAACGGGGATATATATATATATATATATATATATATATTAGGGTGGCGCTTAGCAATAGGCAGTTTTCTGAAAGTAAAAATTTTCCTGCTCCCACCCACTAAACCTGTTCCAATCAAGAAAACAAAGGGGTGTACAAAATTTTAGCTCAATCGGACAACTTTAAAGTGACCCACAAATGCTCTGAAGTTTGTTCCATAGTCTTGGCAACGAGTAATTCCGTCCCAAAACGGTATACTCGTGCCTATCTTGGTCATTTTCTTTCATCTTCTAAAGGAAATTCATGTGGACACATCCAGGTACCCTCAGCTATTATTAGAAACGTTCTAGATAAAATTTACCAAAATTTAATTTGAAAACTTTTTAAATATCGTGAAAAAGTAGAAAATATTGGGATCATTAAATAAAGATCACAACCTCGATAAGAGAGAAGAATTTATTTCCAACAGTAATTGCTTTAGCATCGCAAGCATAATATGAGCAGTTTTCATAGTAAAAATTGTGAATACTCTTCAGTGTTATGCGAAAGCTGAACATTGAACATTGTTTTTTCCAAAGAGAAGGTATAGTGTTAGTTGCGAATTTCTTACGGATTTCGCTAACGACCTATAAAGCAAATTCTCAGTTTCATTTTTTGTGAAAATGTTATTGTAATACTCAATGAGTTTAATCTCTCTTTCTACCATCTTTTCAAGTCTACTTTTGTAACCAGGAAGAACCTTCTATGTTGACAAATCTTTGGTGAGGAATTCGGTGCTGATAGAAAATCTCGAAAAGACTTTTTTTGTATCAGAACGTGCAAAAAACAAAAGCACTATGTTTGAAAAGAAAGAAAAATCATTTTAATTCATAGTGTTACATTTATTTTTTTCTTCCGGTCTTTCACGTTTATCTGCTTCCAACATAACTTGAGCTATTTTTGACTTAAACTCTCTTGGAACACTGTCATCAAATATCGATAGTGCCACAATTTGGGGAGTTAAGCACCTAATATTGTTGAAAATTTTTTAGCAGGATTATTATACTGGCAGTTTATCAGTTGACGCTCACTATTGTTTCTGTATAGAAAGTTAATATTCAAGAAATTCAAGAATGGTAGAGCGGATATCACCAGGCACTTCATTGCTTCCAGTCATGTAAACCTTTTTATTGAGTTTAGTGCAAATTTTTCTAAATCATTTGAAAAACTCCAAGCCTGGGCTAGAAGTTGCTTTCATCAGTGAGTTTAAACAGCTCCTCAAAACTAACTCATAAATGTGATGAGGCAAGGGAAGTACGACAGGTTGTGATTAAATACTTTTTCTAGATTTTCACAGGAACCATTTTCTTCACCTGCGTTGCTTGCTGTCATATTACAGCAAAGTGCTTGAATTTCGTCAGCTATGTCTAATTTCCTTTCTCTACTGTTTGGTAAACAGCCATGTATTGCTCTTTACCTCTTGATGTTGAGATTTTAGGGTATCTCAGCAGTTTCTCCTTCCCTTGAAAAATTGCTAATATTGCCAGTCTACCAACCTTTTGAATACCTGTGGGTTTCGGAAGCAGTTTTCCATACCAGTACAACACCGATTCTTGACAGTCATTTAAGTATATTTTTTTCTGTGTTTCTTTGTTTATCGCCGCTCTATTTTTTTTTTTCTAATGCGTTGAAAAGAAGTGCGATTTATTATCAGGTTTTCAGTATAATGCCCGAAAGTGCCTGCAGCCGACATTAATATCCTCTTCGTCCCCGAAGCTAAAATGCTACTACAAATATTCATTGGTTTTAAACAAACAAAATTACATCATGTATAACAGAAAGAAGAACTTTTCGGAAGCTGATACCTTAGAGGACCAGTAATAAAGGCTCAGAAAAGGGCGTCTAAATTTACAAATTCCGTTATAACATCAATTTAATTATCAATAGCCTAAATTCACACAGTTACAAATTTAAGGCCTTTAAACAAGTGAATGATATGCAAATCCTTAAAAAAAATTATTGGAAAGGATTTAAGTTAAATAAGTATGAAAATTTCCCAATTTCTTGGCCAAACTGTCTTGAAAGCATTTTCCAAACTGAGAAAAAAACTAGAGAACAGGAATTCTGCTTTTTCAGAATTTAGTGTCGCCCCCGGCATTTCCATTACTTCATTTTCTTCTGATGGACTGATGGCTTCTATTATTATGAAACATCCATTATAAAGTAAGTGTTATATGAAGATGAAAGAGCAGCCGTAAAAAGTTAGAACTCTGATTTTCTGGTCAGAATGGGGGGAAAATGGCCATAACTTTTTTTACGGCTGCTCCTTCATCTTCACCTAACACTTTATTTATAATGGCTGTTTCATAATAATAGAAGCCACCAGTCCATCAAAAGAAAATAACTCGGTTAAGCGGGACTCTACTGCAGTACAAAACATATTTCAATTTTAAGACTTAAAGCACACGTTTTATTTTATGTATAATGACGTCATTCGCATCCGCTTAAGAATTCCACATTTACGATCTCTTCTTAAACATCTACAGTAAAGCATGCACAGCACATCACTATCGCAAAATAATTCACAAATACTGTAAAAAGATTACGTCATTCAAGAAAATCGAATAAAAACGGCTATCTAATGATTCATAAATACTTACAATTAAATATAGCATATAATAGCTCCTTTGTTTTAACAGAAATCATTCGTTTATATTTTTTTCGAAATAACACGTATTTTAATTACATTTTCTTTCGGTTGTTACGAGAAAATGGCAACAAAAATGTATAATTACTATTTTAAAACTATTTTTCCTTTACTTTCTACAAAAATGAAGTCCTTCCGATGACATTATTAACCGAATGGCTCCAAACACTACAAAAAACTTAATATTTCAAAAATAAATGGAGATACAGTTTTCAAACACAATGCATTTAAGAGAACTTTTTTTCCTATACGACGGTATAAAAATTAAAAATGTGCGATGCTTTGATGTTTAAAAAATTGTTAAAGAGTATTTAATCGTGATGCTTTGTTTTACGGCTTAGCTTCTGTAAGGCAACGTTATTTTTTGGACACAAAATAATCTGGGAGAAAGAAATAGCATACCGTACCGGAGACTAAAATATTTATTTTATGATGAAATCAGCATAGATGATGTCATTTATTGGTTTGCTTTTAAAGCAAAAAACATTCAGCTATTAAGCAATGAAGTAAAAATATCAAACAGTTTAGTTTTTATAGGAAACGGAATAGAGGTCCACATACTTGGACCCAGGAAATGAAGTGGAAAAGTTAACTGTATTTCTGTCAAGACCTATGAAAAATTTCAGAAATACGGGGAGTAAAAAATTGCAATACACCTCGAGTGACTGAAAGTGTTCTTGTTGCTGTTTCGGATATTTGCTAATCAATGACAGAAGAATTTTTACTGTCGTTGTCACAACCACTGCTTTGGCTGCTTGATGCTGGTGAAACAAACTTATAAGTATATATATATTTTTTTCCATTTCGTCTTAAATCCTTCTTTTCCTGGCAGTTCCCATTGAAGTGTGCTTAAGTGCTCGTTCTTCCTTGTGTTTTAGTTTTTGATCTACAGCAAACATTGAGCCTGATCTTCCTTTTTAGTGTTGAAGCATTATGAATTTGTTATCCACTTGGATTTTCATCTTTCCCAAAGAATCTGAATGAGCTACGTCAAAGGGATCGTCCATCATTTCCACAAAAATATTTTCTTTTTCATTTCCTTTAGCTCTAGTTAAAATTTTCTGTAAAACTTTCCATTCATTACGGTGCTTGAGAAGCAAATCAACACGATGGTTAGTTTTTCTAGCAGGAATTCGTGCTTTTTGTCAAAAAATAGAAACTTCTAGAATCACCTATGTTGCGCTTTCTTTTGTTGTATGGTTTACAACTCTTACATTGTAGAAAGATATGCTTAAAACTTGTCGATTCAATGATAGTTTGCTCCCAAGGTTAGATTGGAAATGTATCCAACAAGAGTGACTAAAATATTTTTTTTTAGCTTGTGTGCTGAACTAACTAAAGAAGTTGATGATGTTTCAAAGTTCTAGAAAAAAAAAAAAAAGAAAAAAAAAACACGTTACAGTGATATAAACAGTTCTGGGAAAAAAAGGGCGAATCCGTCATGAAAGGCATCATATTAGAAACAAAATGACTATACAAAGCACATAACATTATACAAATGGAGAGTTTATAAAGATGGTTTTCTATCATTGCCAGGGCTACAAAAACAACAACAGAAACAATTATATCATAATGCCACGGTAAAAGGAATAAGTATCGAGAAGTTATTACAAATGATTTAACTTTTATTTACAAGTACGGATGATGAGTGCAGGCGTTTCCCTATATCCGCCACTTTGGAAATTTCTTTCTCCATTATATTTATACTACCTTATCATTTTAACACTAAGAGTAAGTCTGCATATTTCTTTTATGTAAGACTTTTTTTTTAAATAAGAGATAAAAAACATTTTACCTGAAAAAATGGTTTTTAGGGAAAAATTTTCAAAATTTCAGGGTCAATGTGGTTTGCCTTTTATTTGTCCGATTGAGCTAAAATTTTGCATACTTTTTTTTTTTTTTTTTTTTTTTTTTTTTTGTTAATTGGAACAAAATTACGGGCTGGGACCTAAACATTTAAAAAGTTGAAAAATAAGGGCCACCTATATATATATATATAAATCTTTAGCAGGTTTAAATTTTGCTGACATCATTGATGAAATTTCGTTAATTTTTTCGTGTAATTTGAAAGAAAAGTGTTTAAAGAAAAGATGAAAATATTATCCAAGTTTTATTGTTATAATATTAGTTTGAAGATTTGCCAAAGAAAAAAGTTATGAAAGGATTCAATTATTTCTACAGATTTTTTTCTAGCCGGTTAAAAATTTTTTGTTAAATGAAATCTCTATCTAGTTCTTTTAACATCCATTTTATCCATACGATCAATATTTCAGCAATCAAAATGAAATTAATTTAAATCTTTAGTTTTCTCTTGAAAATGTCATGTGCAGTTTCGTTCCGAATGAATGAACATTTAATTCTGGGAAAATGATTGAAAAATGAAAAGTTCGTAATACTCCTTACTCTAAATTTCGGAAACATAAATGCTATTGGCAATATTAAAGAGCTAATTATCGATATTTTGGTGTATAAATCTAAATGTCTCAGAAATAATTTATTATCATATATACAATTATAAAGCAGTAGGCCCTAAAAGTTCGGCCCAAGAAATTTCAAAAACTGCCCGTTTGATTTTTTTTTTGCAGATTATATCCTTAGATAAAGAATATGTGTATAATATACAGAAAAAAACCATGATATTTTAAACAAATTTCTTTTTTAATGTTATTTTAGATGAACAGGTTGCCAGTAATTATTATTTTGGCGATATTATCGTTGGTTAAAGAATTGAAACGGCTATTTCAGTTAAAAGATAATGTAAACATCTCGCAAAATAAAAGTAAAAATCTGTTTAATTTAAAAAAAAAGAAAGAAAAACCCTTTTAAAAAGAGACAATATTATAAAATGAAAACAGTTACTTTAAACGTGAAAGGAAAATTCTTATTGTTTAAAAATGAATTCAATATGAAATATTTTAATTGCATTTGGCGATTTATCGCTTGCACCAGACTCAGAAAAATGAAGCTAAAAAATTTGATTAAATAAAATCTCAGAATTATATTTAAAAATTATTTTGATTTTTATATTATTCTCCCATAATGTGTCTTACAGGAGAAACTAGCAGAAATATCTCTAAAAATGGCTGTACTTGTGAGTTGCATGTTATTTGTTTATTTACGATTTTGATTTTATGTGTATCGCCGAACAATGCGGTTTTAAGTCTAAAAAACATAAGCGTGACTTCAGACCGAGCGATGATGCTGTTTTTATTAAGTGTATGAGAGCATTTTTAGGGGTTAATTTTTATATTCCAATGTAAATCGTTAAACAGCATTTAATATTACAAAAATGAATTCAAATAATTAAATTCCAACGTAAATGTTTGTTACAAACACGAATATTATTTAATTTCTCACATTAAAAAAAAAAAATCACCACACATTTCAGCGAAATACTGGCCGTTTGCTTTCTTCCATTCATGCCATTCCTATATTCTAGATCTCAGATTACCGAATATTTTCCTTTTTTTTTAAATATCGCTAATTTCGTTTATGGAAATAGTCATGGCTTCAAAAGTTAAGAACTAAAGTTCATTCTTTTGGAAATTCGTACAATTATGTGTTATTACTATAAAATAAACTGAACATTATGAAAAAAAAAATCGCGGGCTAAAATAAATTTTAGATTTTTTTTTTTAAATTCGTCATTTCTTTTTAATTTTTTGTGCATATCTTCTATTCTTTTAGGAAGGTATTTAAAAGATATTGGACCAATTTTCAACAATCGGGTCACACGCCAATTGGAGTATTTTCTATATCGTTGGAAGATTCATTTATATTTGAAGGGCGGTGGATGGTGAGCCCGATTACAGAAGATTTGACGGATTTTGTAATTAGCTATTATTATATTTATGTTTTTATTATTATGATGCAATCAAACAAAATTGAGTATTATATATTTTTCATCATCGGTTATTGCAATATCTCGAAAAAAGCAATAATTGTAATGTACGGGAAAACTTTGTATTACCAAAGCATGGAAAAATATTTGTTAGTGTATCAGTTAGCACACAGAAGAAACAAAAATACAATTTTTATTAGATAAAATTTAGATCATTATAAAGCAATTTCGTCTGAAGCGCAGTAGTATCAATTAATCTTAATGTCAAAGTAACGATTATTTACAATATCGGGATAACTTAGGAAACATATTAAAGAATAATATAATCTTAATTATAAAGGATATAGTAAGACTATTTGTCGCTATGTTTTTATACTCAGAAATATGCAAAGAAATTCTTCGGTTTAAGTATTCACCAAAAATATTTTTACTAAACAGGACTTCCCTCAAAGTGTTTAGTCTGAGCGACGTTACTGAGATTTAATAATAAATTGTGACAAGAATAAAATATGCGAGGCTGTCTTTAATTGAGAATACGTGGCCCGTCTGAAAAGTATTCAACCTTTGTATGAAAACAATACATAAGTTAGCTGAAGTACAGAAAATACATTTAAAAGGCTTTTTTGGAATAGCATTCATCTCCACCGTCACATTCTACATATCTCCTCTCTAATCTCTACTCTCCTTTTCATGGATCCTTCAATTTCGGAAGCAACCAGAAGCCTCAAGGAGCCATGTCTCAAGAGTATGGAATTTGTCGAACGACTGGAATTCCATATTTTGTGAAGAAAGTCTGAATCAGATGCGATATGAATGAGCTGGAGAAATGATGGATCTTATGACACCTGATGAACCTTACGAATTGTTTTGCTTTGAGGATCACCAAGCTTGGACAAAATTTCATGCAATACCTATGTTCAACTCGTTCAGTCGTCTTGAGAGAAACCAAAATCCGACGCAGTTTCTATACCTAACAATGCAAAGGAACGGTAATTTAGAATTTCCCGTTCATTGCATCTTTTAAAATTTTGTATTTTTTAGAAGTCATTCTTAGAGAGCATTTACATCTTAAAAGTATCCCGTTAAAAAAATTCAACTTGATAAGAAGTTTTTAGCTCAGCAGTAAATAGAAAACAGCAACAATACAGAAAAAAACTAATTTTTTTTGTTCCTGCATCATTTTACATAGTAAAATTTTTCCGTCGCGAGTATTTACGTCTTAAAAGCAACATTCGTGCAAATTTTTATCTTTATATTCCTAATAATTCTATGTACTTCGTTATTTGGATCGTCTTTAGAACTTTGTCCGCTTTATTTAGTCTTCTTAATTTCGAATTTAGGATTCGTCCTAATGAGCGCTTTGTAGTTTGAATTCGTTCTATAACGAGCATTTGAATCTTATATAAGTTACTACCATGGCAAATTGTAAGTTTCTAGACCCAATAGTATCACAGAAATTGCAGATTAGATCTTTTTTTATGATGCACCCTTTTATTTATTTATTTTTTTTTTAACTGACCGCTATTTACGTCCTAAAAGTAATAGCCATGTGAAATTTAAAAATTTCTTTCTCTAACAATTCCAAATAAATCGTGATTTAAAAACCTTCTAGACCGTTTTACGTTTATTTCTAACTTTAAAATTTCGAACATTGTAGAAAGCGTTCATAACGAGCATTTGCATCTTAAAAGTAACCACTGCACAAAATTTCAAATTTCTAGCCCAAGTAATATCACAGATATCGCAATTTTAGAACTTAACTCCTGCACCCATGGAGGTGGCTGTACCGACATAAAATATACTCTTTGTTGGAGCAGAGATGATCCCCAGTATTTTCAAACCATTATTTTATAAATTTGCTTGGTAGTTTCAGAGATTATACTCCTGAAGCACACAAACATTACTGCTATTTAATATTAGAATACATGTAGATACAGAAATCGTTTAACTTTTATTATATATAAACATAAATAATTTATTTAATACGTGTTAGCAGACGTATTTGTTAAAATACGTGCATAAAGCAGTTAAATACTTCTTCACTTTCATTTTCATAGTCGTTTATATGATTTAGCAAAAACATCTCATTTTCTCAATCTTGGTTTGGGTCAAACCTTTTAAAAAAGCCCCAAGACCCATAGGACACCGAAGTATCGTAAAGGGTATTAGACACATGATAATAAGGCACTTAGTGGGACACAGGAGATAAATTTCCAACTTTCGTAATGCATTCTTTTTATTTGAAATACATAAATTAAATACATTTAAAAAACACGACTATGACTAATTTCTTTTAAAATACAATAAATAAAAATAATAAGAGTTAATAAGTCAAAACATTTTCTTCCAAAATCAAAGAATTGCTTCTAAATTACACATGCGAAAATAAAACTACTTTTGGCGAAAAAAATGTTCTTGTCTAAATTTTAGCCTGGCTAAAAATGAAGTACCGTGATTACTTCAAATGTTATAGGAATGTTCCGTAATTTGGTTTGCAATCAATGTCGTATTTTGAGAAGCGTCACTTAACGCCAAGTTAATTTCATTTCAGTAACTTTTTTTTTTTTTTTTTTTTTTTTTTGGGGGGGGGGGGGGGGGGAGGAGGAAGTACCGTGATTACATATTTACATTTGAAATTGAACCTTTGTTTATATATCTGTTGCTTGTATAATTATTTAGTACCTTCAGGATCGAGCTTCACTCCAAACATATGTAAAATATTCCTTATGTGGTTGTCGAAAAAATGGTTAATCGAAAATGAGGTTTTAACCAAATTGGAGTTTGAAAAAAAATCGCGCCAACGTGGTGCGTCTATGACATATGTGCCCCAATGACAATATTGATACTTTTATGTTAGCCGAACGCAGGTTATAAATGGCCAAAAAATCTTCCCATACCATATTCACATTGCATTCATTTCATTTAAAACTTAAACCTTCCACTCCCTTGATTTAAAATACATGATTTTAACTAATTCCTTGGTACTTTTAAGATAATACTTTTGGCGTCTTTTAAAAACTCGTTTAAGATTGAGCTTATAAATGATTATACATACGTGTAAAATATCTGATGAACTTTTATGTTTATTTTTACATATAAACTAGGGGTCTCTGCCTCCTGCAAGCTACGCTCGCCAACTCCCGTTCAGACACTGCGGAATCTAAAAGCACGCTAATCTGATAACTTTTAAAAAGATTAGAGAAGATTGAATTATGCGGAAAAAACCTGTAGTGATCTCCGTGTAAACGGGTTTCCATTCAATTCCATTTGATAGCAAAAATTTAAGGCTGAATCAGTTGCTGTTAAGACTTCCAATGGTTGTTTTCGTGTTTGATTCATAATATGTTGCCTATTATAGCTAAAATCTGTCGCCAAACTATAAGATTAAATGCCAATGGTTGATCGTAAATATCACATTCACTTAAGTTTAAGGAAGTTACACGCGTTTACGCCATCAAGTGATTTTTATTTCGACTTTTTATGTGTATTTTTATTAATGTTCAGGGTTCGTACGGGTCCTTGAATTTCCTGACTACGAAATTCTTCGGTACCAGCATTTTCTTATAGAAAATCTCTCCTTAAATAAGGCGAAATTTTGGGAGCTTAAACTAGATTTATTTTTCTATAAAAAAAATACTGATTTTTGGCCTTGAAAATAACGGTACCCGTACGAAGCCTGATGTTATACTAATTTATTTGTTCTTTAGTTATTTAAAATAAAAAAAAAAGTTATATCAATTTATATAACTTGGCGAGTGGTTTGGCGATTTATATAATTTGGCGAAATTGGTCGACGGGAGAAGTAGTACCATTAAAACATTGCTCTGAAGCTGAAATTAAATGTCATGATTTGTTGTATTGTCATATACGCACTAGGTTTGGCGTGCTTTTTTTTTTTTTTTTTTTTTTTTTTTTTTTTTTTTTTTTTTTTTACGACAATTTGGCGAAAGCCTCGTTTTCGAATGCCAGTAGCATATGTATTTTTAAATTATTTTCTGTAATTTTTAAAATTAAATAACAATAAATATAAAAAAAAAGTTTAATTAATAACTATAGAACAAAACAATTTATAACATTTTTTGTAAATAAAAAGAAAATAAATTCAAATAAACATTTATTAATAAATAAGCAACAATACCCGGGTTACCACGTCAGGCAAAATAACGCCATTTTGGCACCAATTAGGTACAGCGTTGCGTATATGACATCTGTGCCTAATATTTTTCTTTTCATTTCGTTTAATAGAAAAGAAAGAAGTGAAAGCCATTTATTTTAAAGGTTTCAGTTTTAAATGAAAGTTTTTTATTAAATAAAATGATAATAAAAAACAAATTGAATTATGAAAAAAAAGTAACATGATACATTTCTTAGCATACATTTTAGGGAGGCCAAACTGGTCGCCAAATTAGTTTAAAATAATAACCTTTTCTAAAATATGAAAAAAAATTATATGTTATGATTAAAATTTGAGTTGCCATCATTAGAGAAAATTATATAAAATTAGAAAAAAATTAATATTTCGAAAACTAAATAGAATTTAAAAATTCTAATACCAATTCTGCGATTTGTTGATCAATACGGATTTTTGGTGCTAATTTCATCGCAAAGTATTCCATATTTTAGGAAAAATCGCTGTAAATCATAATCAGTTGTTTAATCAGTCGTTTCATAGAATCGTTACATAAATTCGTTTTAATTCAGTCGTTTCATAATATCCGTTTCATAAATTCCTTTCATTAGATTTTATATATATAGGGTAGATATAAACATTGTATTTATGTATATTGATAATATTGTTTTTATATTTTACTTCTATTTGTATGTGAAAATATGTAAATGACTTTTTTACGCAGTAAATTGCATTACATATTTATAGCCTCGAACCGAAAGGAAGAATAGGGTCCATTGGTGATTGAAAAATTCTGTTACAGAAATTATGACAGAATATCACTAATGACTAAGTTACTTTGACTTATTTCTTTTAAATAATAAAAAAAAATCCAAATTTATTTTCCTGTTTAATTAGGTTTTATTAAACTTTAATATTAGTGCGTGCATATTTTCTTTGCTCCATGTGCTGTATTTCGGTTTTATACGAAAACATCCAGCCAATGAAAATGAAGTACACTAAATTTCCATGACGTATGTAGGTAAATTCTTCTTTTTTATCAGTTTTTTTAATATACTTTTTAAACGGTTTGGAATTCATTTTTCATAGTAGGTGCATTCAGTAGGCGACCGTCATAGGTACCTTCTGGTGAAATCAGAAACGAAATCCGACAAATATTTTTTGAGTTATGCTTCACGAAAGGTTTTTTTAGGCTTTTTTTAGTAGGTCATGCTTTTAATATCCATCGTAGCTGTATGCGTCCGGACAGTAATTTTGCGCTGAGTATTAGCCTTTGCCTCGCTCAGGCAACTAAAGCTATTTAAGGTATGGATTTTTGTTGGCCATTATTTGGTATCATTTTTATTATACCAAAATGTCCAAAGTGTAAATCATTTAAAATTTGTTTTTATGAATCTTTGGAAAAAATAATTTTCTCCTTTAATACATTTATGAAGAGAAGTAATAAATATCCTTGTTTAACCTCAAAAAGTGATTTTGTTTTTTAAAGTTTCTGAATCAGAAATATGGTGATGAAAATTTTGGCTTAATAAAGGATCTGATTTTTTTGGTGAGATAATAGCTTTCGAAGTTAAAAGCAAAGTAGAAAGTTGATTAGTTTGGAAAAGTTCAGATTCATCAAATATATTCCTTGAATTAACTTGTGGTGGGAAATTTAACTGCATAATTGAAGATGTCAAAGTGTATAGAAATTTCCGAGCTTGGTGATTTTTTTAAAACAGATATCATATTGAAATGTTTGTAGTTATAATGCATGTCGTTGCATTCTAGAATTAGTGCACTTTTTAAGAGAAAAAAGACACATGAGGCCTATTGACTGCTAATAAAATATATCTATTACCATACATGTATTGAAAAATTTCTTTACACCAAAAATAATAGCTAGTGCTTCTTTCTAAATATTTACTCGACATTTAGTCAAAGTTCTTGACAAAAAAATCGATGTGTTTTTCCATGTTATCTGTCAGCACTTATTCAAAACTACAGAGATATCATAAGAAGAAATGACAGTTGCGAACACGAATTATAATTTACGTTCTATCTATTTTGTTTTGATTTTTAGGAATACCTTCTTTATCAATACTATACCCACAAAATTTAATTTTTTCAGGCATAAAAATTGTTTGTCTTTATTTATCCAAAATTCATATTCACATAATCGTTCTAATGCTTGTTTCAGACTGTTTAATTCTCCAGTTTTCCCTGTAACATCAATATCATCAATGAAAAGTGTAACACCCTCAATCCCATTTACAATTATTTAAAATTTTCTTTGCCAAATAGAAAGAGAACTGTTAAGCCCCATGTGTAACTTTCAAATTTTGAATAATCCTCTAGGACTGTTAATTGTTAACAATTGTTTTACGTTTTTCTCTACAGGTAGTAGACGGTATGCTAAGTATAAATCAATTTTTGTAAAATTCAAACCACCCCTTTAAGTATCTAACATGTCTGCTACCCTAGGTAATAGATATATTTAAAATTTCAAAAACCTATTCCCCATTATTTTAAAGTCTCCACATTAACGCATTTTCCCTTGAGGCTTAACCTGTGGAACTGTAGGAGTTGCCCACTTGCTATGAGTAAACTCTTTAATAATATCTTCATTATTTCACTTTGTAATTCATCATTTACTACTGCACGTAGTACATAAGGTACAATTCTAGATTTTGAAAATATGGCAGTAGCATATTTTTTTTAAATAGAGTTCTGTCTTCATACCGTTTATTTCCCCAACTTTATTAATAAACAAACCAGAAAAATCTTTTATAAAACTTTTAAATTGTCAGAAGAATTTGAAACTTCATTTACATACATGGATTTTAAATTATTGGACAAAATTTCAAATTTAGAATCCCAATCTCTCCCAAATAATAATCGAAAATCATCTTCGCTTAAGAAACAGATTTTAACATTTTTTTTTTTGTTGTTTTTTCTTTAAAAAAATTTACATATACACGCACAATAGTTTAAAAAATTCATCATATTCCGTTTTTATTGAAAATCTTTTGGAAATCTTTTGTAATTTGGAAATGTTCAGCGAAAATGTTTAATAAGCACCGCAAAAATTGCTAAAAGGGTATCCAACTGCATTTCAAGTTTTCCTTTAATTTAAATTAAAACAAACATTTTTATAAGAGTTGTAATTTTATCAACACTCACAAACAAAATATCATGTGTTTGTAATACTTTCATTTGTTTATGCGAATTATTATATTTACTTTTTACAAATTTTACTCAAATGACCTCATTTTTTTATATAAATTTAAAATTGTATTAATATATCTGTACAGATTAGATAAATGTGACGCACTACCACACCTATAACATTTCAATTTATCTTTGTTTACATCAGAATTTGCATGCCTCTTTATATTTTGCTCATGAGAACTGTTTTAATCTTTCTTTGGTCATACGTAACTTTTTTTATATATTTCATAGTTTAATGTTTCAATTTTGAACTATCAAATGCTGCATTTTGTAACTCAACAGCTTTATCCACAGATTTCATAAAATTTAAATTTTCTGCAAATTTCAATACTTTTCATGAGTGATTAATTTACTCTGAATAATCTGAATTTTTAAATGTCTACGAAAGTGTTCCAACATATTCTTATTTAATATGTTATCAGAAAATGTACAATAAGTTATCATTCTTTTTTTTTTATTCTGCAGAAAAATCTTGAATTGACTTATTTTCGAATTAGGAAAATTTCCGAAATTTTATTCTGTCTAGTAAATTTTGTTTGGGGTGACGTTTAATTGATAAGCAGAAGAACAACAATGTCGTCATATGTCACTGATTCCGAGGCTTTAGGGGAAAAAATTATATAGCTTTGGTCCCAAACAAGAAATAATTGCAGACACTTTCTCCGCTTTTTCACCGTGTAAAATAAACGTTTGTTATAGCTTTTTAATTATAGCTGCTAACGGTTCAAATGTATCAATGAATTCTTTGAAGAATTTGGTGGTACCATCCTCATACGTATAACATAATTACGAACACTACTATTATAATTCCAATTTTTTTCGATTTCTATTCTAAAATACATTTATTTTAAAATTATTTTAAAAATGTATGATTTGTAACCTATACATTTTTCAACAGAAATAGATTACTATAAGATTCTAATTACAGCAAAAAAGCAAATTTACAGCCCAATCCGAGAAGTATTTTTCAAGTTATGTTTACAAAACTACACACATTGCAATTTTTTTTGTAGCGATTATAGATAAATTTAACATTAGGAATCTAAAACTATAAATCTTGGTAATCCCTATTCTATTTGACCGGGTGACTTCAAGATTGATATCCAAAAGTAGCATTTACAGAAAAACAAAAATATGGCTCAAAAATTATGTGTTTGTGATCAGAGTTTGATAATCAGAGTTTGGTACTATATCAGTATGAAGACGATGACCTACGATTGAAAATCTTAACATAATTTGAACATAATTTCTAGTAAAATGACTATTTACGTTTTTTTATTTATTTTCTCATTTATTTTGTGGCCGCTTGAACTTCATATTTTGTAAATGTTAATTCTTTTACGGAATTAAAAAATAAAAGGTGCCTTCTAAGTGGCAGAAATTGCAGAAATAACCAGAATTACTGAAACACTATTATGTCAATAATATATTCTATGTTATGAAAATAGCCCGAATGTTAAAAATTTTACACATTGCCAATATTTTAGTAAAAAAAGCAAAATGTAAGCACCTGAATGTTGCGGCAATATTTAAAAAAAAAAAAAAAAAAAAAAAAAAAAAAAAAAAAAAAAAGTATGGAATAATAGACCAAATTAACTTAGGTATTACCAATGTTATTTTCCCGCTACAGAAATTAATGTTTAATACATTTTTTAAATAAATTTCAAAATTTGTATTAATCTATATAATATTTATTGTTAAGAATTATTGTATCGTATATGAAATTACAATCGTAAAAAACATCTTTTTAGACTTCTCCAGACTTTTAAATTTAACAAAATTTACCAAGTTCATTTTAGCAATAACGGTGCAAAATTGCTCAAATGATAAATGAATCTTTTGCATGAAAGATTAATTCAGTATCGCCTTCTGTTTAGAATTCTATAAACAGTTTGTAATAACTGAAGTGTTGGGAGATAGAAGCAATAAACAAAATCGTTTTTTAAAGCTCATTGTACAAGTAACATTGAACTTTGGGTATGTTTCAGATATGAACCGTGGTGATGCAAATGATGAAATTATTTTCATAACAGCTTTAACACCTGAGTTTTTTAGACCTCTCCAGGCTTTTAAATTTAACAAAATTTACAAAGTTCATTTTAGCAATAACGATGCAAAATTGCTCAAATGATAAATGAATATTTTTCATGAAAAATTAATTCAGTATCGCCTTCTGTTGAGAATTATATAAAAAGTTTGTAATAACTGATGTGTTGGGAGATAGAAGCAATAAACAAAATCGTTTTTAAGGCTCATTGTACAAGTAACATTAAACTCTGGGTATGTTTCAAATATGAACAGTGGTGATACAAAGGGTGAAATTGTTTTCATAACAGCTTTAACACTTGAGTTTTTTACACCTCTCCAGGCTTTTAAATTTAACAAAATTTACAAAGCTCATTTTAGCAATAACGATGCGAAATTGCTCAAATTATAAATCAAATTTTTTCATGAAAAATTAATTCAGTATCGCCTTCTGTTGAAAATTCTATAGATAGTTTGTAATAACTGATGTGTTGGGAGATAGAAGCAATAAACAAAATCGTTTTTTAAAGCTCATTGTACAAGTAACATTGAACTTTGGGTATGTTTCAGATATGAACCGCGGTGATACAAAGGGTGAAATTGTTTTCATAACAGCTTTAACACTTGAGTTTTTTAGACCTCTCCAGGCTTTTAAATTTAACAAAATTTACAAAGTTCATTTTAGCAATAACGATGCAAATTTGCTCAAATGATAAATGAATCTTTTTCATGAAAAATTAATTCAGTATCACCTTCTGTTGAGAATCATATAAGCAGTTTGTAATAACTGATGTGTTGGGAGATAGAAGCAATAAACAAAATCGTCTTTTAAAGCTCATTGTACAAGTAACATTGAACTCTGTGTATGTTTCAGATATGAACAGTTGGGATACAAAGGGTGAAATTGTTTTCATAACAGCTTTAATACTTGGGTTTTTTAGACCTCTCCAGGCTTTTAAATTTAACAAAATTTACAAAGTTCACTTTAGCAATAACGATGTAAAATTGCTCAAATGATAAAAGAATCTCTTTCAAGAAAAATTAATTCAGTATCGCCTTCTGTTGAGAATTCTATAAACAGTTTGTAATAACTGATGTGTTGGGAGATAGAAGCAATAAACGAAATCGTTTTTTAAAGCTCATTGTACAAGTAACATTGAACTTTGGATATGTTGCCGATATGAACCGCGAAGGGTGAAATTATTTTCATAACAGCTTTAACACTTGAGTTGGATTAAAAAATGTTATGCAGCTTTTTTATATATAAATTGCTAGGTGTACGAAATTTAGCATATGGCTATTCACAATATTTTTTTTTAAACATTTTTTCTGCAAATGTAATTGTATATTTTTACTTTAAATAAATTTACCCTGCATATGGAAGAAAATATGCTTGTATTATGTACATGAAAAGTTACATCAGTAAAACTTTCTATATTTTATAAACCTATACTTTGTTTAAACATATTTATGTATAAGCTTTAATTTTAATCCAGTAAGTATAGTATAAGATAAAATCTGCATTTTAAATAACTTTTAAACATATTAACTTTAAAAAAAAACTGTTAATTTTTTGTAAAAGAAGGAAGTAGAAAAAAAAATCTTTATTCATTTCCTGTTTTCAGAAAAAAATGTCTTTTAATAACAAAGAACTGTGTCTACCCGCGTAAACTCTTTATACGAAATTATTAATCCCGAAATGTTAAACAGACGAAAAATAAAAATTACGATTCTGCTTTATAAGCTTTTACTAGAAAGTTTGGAGTAGGGAGAAAAAATACCATTATTTTCAGATTATGTTCAATAAAAATCATATTTCTTGAAATGGAAAAAATGAAGAAGAATAAAAAAAATAACCAAGAAAAATTTTAATACTTCATTTTAAGTTCAGACTGAGTTGCTAAAGAAAAAGGTATTCCTTTCCAGAACAGTGATTGACTTTTTGAAAACATTCTTTCGCCATTTTTAAACCAGTTCAATATTTTATTTGAAAAAAAAAAATCTTATACTTAAAATATTATCTTTAGTTTTCAGTGTAGCAACTGATTTTTCATACAAAATTTAATTTAAATTTAACCCTTAAAGCTCCGGCGTCTCTTACACAAATTTTATTCGATCGGCACCACTTTTTTAAAAAGAAGTTTCCTTCAAGTACACAATTTCGAAAATGCTGTGTTTAAATAAGCTAAATTTTATTTTCCTTTATTACTGGTGCCAGAAACAGATTTTGCAAAGAAAGATGACGTCTCCGCAGCGGAGCCAACGGAGTGGTAAGGGTTAAATATAGAAAATAAAATGTAATCAGCATGTAATTGTTAATATTTTAATATATTTTAGCATATAGCGTATCTTCTTCTACGTTTTCCACGTTTAGGGTACATATATCATTGTATCCATTTTAAAATACCAATCACAAACAGTAAAATGCCGATGTAATGCTTTTAGATTAAATTACCTTCCATTGAAGAAATTTTTTTTTTATCATATGTCAACTGAACTAAAATATAATATTGTCACAATTAGTACTTTTTGTTACATTTACAGTAATTAAAATCTAAATGAATAGCTTTAGGTACCTAAATGTGATATTATATTTTATTCACATATACTAATCCAATAGCTATGCACGAATTACTGTATTAAAATTAAATATTAAATCAATTTACATTCATGCAGTAAACATTTAGCAAATTAATAAACAACAAGTAACTAATGGTTAATCAATTCAACATTAATTTTACTAAAGCAGTATTCATTTTTCCATTGTTGTACAAACAAATTTTCGATACTTAGAAATTTATGGACACAGTATTTGTTTCTGAAATTTGATAATTGCGGTAAAATGTTAATTTCATGTATTATGCGCAATTTATGAAATACAACTGCAGACTCGTTCTTCGCACGGAGAGAATGAAAAAAAATCATCAACTCTAAATATGGAAGATACGATGCTAAATATGTTATATTTAAATGATATAGTCAATTTCTTACAAAAAAAGAAACATATTACAGTTATTGTTTGAAGAAAATGCTTTTTTTAACACATTCCAACATAGTTGAAAAGTGTTTACGAATTCTGTTTGTCTATCCTGCTGTCTGCGTCTGTTCGGTCTCTAACTCACGTAAAGATAGATTGCGATGAAATTTGGTGATGAAGTTCATATATGTAATTTGGTCTTACTACGTCATGTTAGGTATAGAAATTGAGGTGTGTTACATTTTGGGTCGTTTACAGGACACTCAAAAGAATTTCGCTACGTTACGGTATATATATATATATATATATATCCCTGAAGTATACTGCAAGGCACTTATTCCATAGGCTATGTATAGAATTTGTCATTCATTTACAGGGACAAACAAAATAATTTGTCTACAGTACAGGCTATAAACAATAATTATTGGGAGTTCAATTGCAGTTGCACTACGCGTTTTTAAATTTCATTATATTTTTTCATAGTACTTCGCGTATATACATTATATAGTTCATATACAGGACTGCAGAAATTTCTCAAGTATCTGTTTAGTGATGAAAATTGATACATGGGAATTGGTGGGATATATTATATCCCACCTAAGTTTAATTAAGATTTGAACAGGAAAATTTTAATTAAGTTTTACTTTTATAACTTTGGGGGAGAAGATATAAAAACTGCTTTTCCTTATTTTGAAAATAATAATAATAATAATAATTCTAAATTTCCGGTGGGGATTTACATCGAATTTACATCGGGAATTTACATCGACGCACAAAATATTAGGATTTGTTCCGACTATTTGCCGTAATTGGAGAAAGTAGGTTTTAAATGACTTTTCCAAATTGTTTATTTAGACATCATCATTCACCCTAATAAACTGTAAAATTTTGTTGCAGTATTCTGAATGTGTTGGAAAGTGTTTCAATAGCTATGATTTTTCGTTCTTGTTTATTTTTATTTTCAGCCTAGATTAGACATATTATGACTATGATTGATTCTGAGTAATTCTCTGTAACCCGAACTTTATACGATGCAAAATTTGCATTTTGTAAACTGTGATTTTTTAAAGTTTTACCTCCTCTTAACACAATATTCTGCCTTAGACTCCTTAATATTAGACGTATGAATATGAAGTTTCAAAGCTAGAATTTAAAAAAAATCATCTTAAATTCATATTTTTAGAAGTGATTTTTTTTATAAATATTTTAATCTTTTTTTTTTTTTTTTTTTTTTTTTTTTTTTTTTTTTTTGCTTTAAAGTTTGAATTTTGTAAAGTCCACGCTTCAGTAACATCTAAATCTCAGAGATAACCCTATTGCCTAACATCGAATTCCTAAGTAGTGAAGCAACCTATTCGAATTGGAATTACACAAAAGAGTGTGCGGCTTAAGTAACGGCTTTTTCTTTAAATTTGATTATGCCTATATGTCTAGTTTTGTAATGAATACGAACATCTACAGCGAGTTCGTACACTTAAATTAAGCGTGTTTCCTCATTTTTAATAAATGTAATCAAGTTTTGTTTATAAATGTTTACTTAACTACCGCAATATCAGAGGCAACATCGACTATTCAAAATGAGCATGCTCTTTCCTAACAATAATTTCGAGATTTTTTTAAAAATATGTATCCTGAAAAGAAAAATTACAATTAAATACGGTGGTAATAAATTTT
This sequence comes from Maratus speciosus, assembly GCA_963932465.1. Classification (NCBI taxonomy): domain Eukaryota; kingdom Metazoa; phylum Arthropoda; class Arachnida; order Araneae; family Salticidae; genus Maratus; species Maratus speciosus. Next base: position 398,160,547 of record OZ010795.1, read on the forward strand.
CGGAAATACTGGTGGGGAAGTGCGTACTCAGATTGAATGACAGTTTCCAGAGTGGGGAATTTTATAATTTAGCGTTGTCTTTATTTTTAAATTTTACTTCTCTATTATTAACGTCTATAATTAGCAGTACTTCCGTGTTGTGAAAATTAACAAAATGCAGAAGCAAAAATACTTATTTACAGTGTGACAGGTAAGGAAATCGGAAACAAAACATTTCCTGTTTAACATTTTTATAAAAAATCATATTAGGTCATCATATAAAAAAGAGTTATACAGAATAGCAATATTTTATATTATTTAGGCTTCATACATCTGAACGTTTATGGTATACCTATTCATACTTTTCTAGTATATACAGCTATACCCAACCCTACGTTGTATAGTTCTTTAAAAAAAGTAAAAATGGCACCGTTATAAGATCATTCATGTGTCTGTTTGTCTGTCACAGCCATTTTACTCGTAAACTATCTAACGTGGGAAGTTCAAATTGGGGGAGGTAATAAAGACCATTGACCCACATCTTTACAGATTATTAAACATACACAAATGTATTTAGGAGAAAATGAGAGGGGCTAATTAAGTTACTTGATTTAAAAAAAAAATCTGCTGTTTGTATGTTGTGTGAAAGTTTTTGTAACGCTGAGATCAAAAATATATTTCTTTTAATTTTAAGTATTATATTTTCAGAGATATCCCCGAAAGTGTAGGGCTAAAATATGCCCCCCCCCCCTCTGTTTCCGAATCTACTGAAACTAAAATTATGAAAAAAGTAGAGGAAGTAGACACTAATCTGAACTTTATAGGAAAACTATAGCGATTAGAGGTCACATAGTTTTTGAGAAAAGCGCATCTTTCCATTACACAAAGATTTCGATTTTTGGGCAATTTGCAAAGGTACTGGGGAACGCTGGAGGTACCTCTTGTAGCAGAAGTGTAAAAGGATTGTTGATAATAATTTTTGAAAAAAAATTTTTGGTAATTAGCCGAGATATTAACCCTTAAAGACGCGGAAAGTTTGAACATACATAATCACAGTAAAACAGCGTACTCTATGTACCATCGCCTTTTAAAGCATAGATAACAAGTTTTAATGGTATATTTGTGTAATGCAATGTCCAGTAGCAGTATGAAAGCACTAAATGTAAAATTGATAAAAACAGACTAATTTAATTAAAATTAATCACATAAATACTATGGGATCAGCAACTAGTTTATATTGAGTGGATCTCTTAATACACCTCCTGTGTCTTTAAAACTTAATTCAAGCCTTATCTGGAAAAACGCAGTACGCACCAAGGCAGTGTTGCATTGTTGCGACCTCCTTCCGAAGCGCGCTTAGCATAATTACAAGTTTAACCCTATCACTATGTCCTGGGGTCCACGCGGACCCCAAGCACTTTCAACAAGTTGTCGAAAAATATCTATCCCTCACTGAGTAGTTTCAGCCGGTGACATCTCATATCATAATGTTTCTAACACACGGTAAAAATTAAACTGTACAAATATAATTGGTACTTGGTATTTTTTTAATTACCTATTTAAAACTATGTACTGGGGTCTGCGTGGACCCCAAGCTAAAAAATTCATGGAACATTACAAAAAATGAAAAAAAAAATCTTTTAGAACAGCAAATACTTATAACATGGTTCTGAAATTTTTGTTTCACAGATTGTTACTCCCAGAATCCGATGGATGGCGCTAGTTGTCCGCAAATGCGTACGTTTCTTTCTTTATTGTTTTCCTGTATGAAGGAATTTGTCACTTGACTGCGCTTTTCAATTGAGACTTATGTTTGATGCATCAAAATGTCACGAAAACGGATTTCGGTAGATGACACATTGCGTATGATACAAGAAAGTGATAGTGATGACGATGTAGATATAGATAGCTTCGGTGAGTCATCTGAGTTTGAAAAGTGTGACGAAGATAGTATTCAAGATCCGAAATTTGAAACCGATAGTGAATCAGAAAGTGATGATTCTAGTGACTCTCAACATTTTCCTTGTAAACGAGCTCGTTACACTGATTTGCTAAATCAATCACAAATTTTTGAATCACAATCAGGACATAAGTGGACGACAAATAACCCTAATTCAGCCCAAACATTGTCAGCTAATATTTTATGAGAGACAAGTGGATTAGCAGGGAATGCTAAGAAAGTAACTAATAAATTTGATTCCCTAAAACTGTTTATAACGCCCGAAATAATCAATGTTATTATCATTCAATCAATGTCAATCAATTATCAATGCCCGAGATACTAACAGAAGGGCAAAAAAGGTGATAAAATGTTGAAATCAAGAACGTCCGACAAAAAAAAAGAAGATTTGGAAAGAAACCGATGAAACAGAACTCTATGCTTTTATTGGCTTACTCTTACTCAGTGGTGTCTACAAATCTGCGAATGAAAGTTTGGAGGAAATGTGGTCCACGGACAGTGGAAGGCCAATATTTCGCGCTACTATGTCAATGCAGCGTTTTCAAAATCTGCTTCGATTTTCTAGATTTGACAATGATGCAACGAGAAATCAAAGATTGCATGTAGACAAATCAGCTGCCGTTCGTGACGTTTGGCAAATGCTGCTCGAAAATCTGGCAAAATATTACAAACCTGGAACAGATCTAACAGTCGATGAACAATTAGTGGCAACACGTGGTCGATGCAGTTTTCGACAATACATACCGAGTAAGCACGGAAAGTATGGGATAAAAATATTTTGGTGTTGTGATTCAACGACCTCGTTTCCTTTGAAAGGAGAAGTGTATGTCGGACGACAACCTGGTGTTGCATTTGGAGCAAATAATATTTCGGAAACCGTCAAACGATTAGTTGACCCTTGGAAGAACAAAGGTCGCAACGTTACCATGGACAATTACTTCACCAACACGCAGTTAGCAGAGGATTCGCTAGTTGCAAAAACTACAGTAGTTGGAACAATTCGAAAAAATCGAAAGGAAGTTCCTAAAGAATTACTGCCAAATCGTCAGCGTGATGAGAAGTCTTCTATCTTTTGTTTTGATAAAGAACTCACTCTAGTTAGCTATACTACAAAGAAAGGGAAGGCAGTCATGTTACTATCATTCATGCATCATGACAAGATGATAATTGAACAGGAAGATAATAAGCCAGAAATTATTACTCATTACAATGCAACAAAATCTGGAGTTGACAACTTTGATCATTTATGCAGATTCTATACTTGCAAGCGAAAGATACGCCGTTGGCCTATGGTCTTCTGGTTTAATATGATCGACAGTGCAGCTGTTGCTGGGTTCATTATTTGGATTTCAAAGTACTCAGATTGGGAATTTGGAAAGCGCCATCAAAGACGCTTATACCTGAAAGATCTCGGGAGAGAATTAGTAAATGATCAAATTCAGAGAAGACTGCAGAATTTTCAAACGCTGCAACCTGGAGTTCGCCTTTCACTCTAATCATTAGGTATCGAAATTCCGAAACTACATACTGAAACTACGGGATCTGGAATTCAAGAACCTAATAAAAAGGCTAGGTGCCAGCTATGTCCACGTTCTATGGATAGAAAAGTGAAGACCCGCTGTTCTAGTTGCCATATCCCTTGTTGCCCGGAACACCAGAAGACAGTTTGTGATGTATGCTCATGCTCAGCGAATATTTAGAATATGTTAAAATTAATGTAAATTTAATATTTTTGGGTATAAGAAATAAAGTTTATTATAAAAACATCAGAATAAGCGTTATTTTTTTTTTAATTTAACTAAATAAATGAGAAAAGTACTTTATAAGATATTTAAACCATATTAAACATGTGCAGTATAGTATGGGGTCCGTGAGGACCCCAGGTCACAACAGGGCATGTTTCGATAGGACATAGTGATAGGGTTAATCTTTGAAGAAGGGTTACGCCCCTCTCCCCATGCCCGCCCCTCTTTTATGAAAAGCAAGTGCGATACATCTCCGTACATTATTCTAGTTTTTTTGAAAAATATTGGGTTGGAAGTCCTGTTTAAATAAAAGGAAAAATCATTATTTTGTTTGGGTCAGCGAAGACCCAGTACGGTAATTCTAAGTATACAGGCCCGTAGATAAAAAAGTTTTCTTTGGAATTCAACTAAATTCGTTTTCAGGCATTATACTGAGCATTTAGGAAAAGTCAAAAAGTTTCAAAGCTTTATTTTAAAAAACAACAAAGTTACGAGGAAAAAATTAAGTCTTGGGTCACAAGTGATCCGCCTCTGTAATTCTAGTGTTAAAATACAAACATTCAAAATACATATATTGCATACAATTAAAATACATGCCTTTCACTCATTTCTTTTAAAATACATAACAATAATAATCAATACCATAGGATTTTATTTCAACTTTAAAGCATTGTTTCTAAATCACACGTGAAAAAATAACTACTCTTCGCAAAAAAAAAAAAAAAAAAAAAAAAAAACCTGTTATTAGCGAGATTAGGCACCGGTTAACTTAAAAGTACCTAAAATAGACTTGCGTTTCTAAGACTTTGCTTTTAAGTTTAAAAATATTTTCATTGGTTCAAAGGTGAATGATGTTAAAGGCCTATTAATATTACAGGAGTTAAAATATTTAATGCGCGAAAGTCAAATTTTCGATTGTTTATGTCGGTAATCTGATGTTGGTAGAAAATGCAATTTTTTGAAGTGAAAACTTCTTTAGGCGCGTTGAGCTTTTTTTGAGATGGAGAAAAACCACTGATTTGGAGACACTGTTACGTAACCGACATGCTAGCATTTTGGCACATAGACACTAGCGCGCCAAGCGTAATATAATTGTGGTATTGTATTCATTAATAAAAATACTTTTGGATAGTATTGAATTGGGGTATGGATTTCAATATTTGGATAGTATTGAATTGTAATGGTTACCGTTTATATTTCACCGGATAAATCTTTAAATGCATTACGAGAATTTTTGTACGAAAATTTGTTTATTTATATGTACATGTATAATTTAATAATATAATTTAATATAATAATATATATTACAAATTATTAATGTTTGTTTATATGTAATTTATAGTTAAATTATATTACTATGAAAATTGTAATATAAATTTGGTAGTAATAGTTTATAATAATGATTAAAAAAACACTACATTTAAAAGTATTTCCTGCACAATAAAACATTTCCTGACGATTAAAAAAACACACACGTAATTGTTGAAGTTTTCACTTCTATTGGCACTCCCGGAGTGCCACTGTTTTTTTTTTTTTTTTTTTTTTTTTTTTTTTTTTTTTTTCTAACGCAGTTTGTCTAGTAATTTTCTGACAAATACTTTTCGAGGTATTAATTTTTTCAGTCACTTCAAATGTTTCATCTTCCAAGATTTATCTGTGGCAAACGATTAGCGAAAAAGTCAGTAACCCGTAGCATTTTATTAAAGATGATTACTAATTTTATTAAAGAGGATTTTAATACATATATAATCGTAATAAATTTTGCATTCATGCATTTTTGAACAAGAGTGCAAAAGCTATTGCACCAATATCTGAATATTTATAAAACTAGTCATATTACGAACTCACCTCATTTGCCACGTTTGACGTACAATTTCCAATTTTTTATTTTCTACAGTTAGTTCTTTCCCTTTTCAAACTAGTATCCTGACTCACGTCTAGTCTAACAGCATCATAAAATTGCGTAATTTTCATTTATTCATTGTACATCTATTTTTATGCGTGAAAATAAGTTTCCATTAGAAATAGTGTCACGCTGTTAAAAAAAAATAATAATAATAATTCTACAGATGTCACGTTACAGAAATCTATGTTAGATAAAATATTATCTGTGTACCGTCAACCGGGGCAACTTTGGTCCTTGCAGGGTTACTTTGGCCCATCCCACAAAAAAAAAAAAGATTTTATTCTTTGTATTGAACGAACAATACAAGATAATTTGGAGTTTTTGCCCTTGAAAAATATTTTATATCCTACTATAGGGCATCTGAATAGTTTGGGGGTAATATAAATTTTTTAGTAGCAACAATGGAAGTGTTTGTAAACAACTGTTTACGTCTGTAAATTTTAACTCTCCAAACTTTCAATAGTGAAACAATCTGGATATAAAGCTACAAATAAGGTAAGTGTCAAAATATTATCTTTAGTAACCTGTAACCCATGTGCGATCATAGTTCTTCCTTTAACCTTTTATTTTGAGGGGTAATGTTCGCGTTTTCATAAATCTAACATGAAAACTAGTATTTCGGGGCTACTTTGTTCCACGCCTTTTTTGGTCCGAAAATAGTTCTAATTACTTAGAAATGCCTTTTATACAACCAAATCACTTAAAACATGTTTTATGTAATTTTTTTTTCAAATGTTACTGTAGCAAAATGTTACATTAATTCTTTTTGTTCCAATTGCTGAGGATAACATGACGAAAACTATTTCTCGTTTCTTTAATATTACAAAAAAAAAAAAAAAAAAAAAAAAAAAAAATTTGATTATTGAGTTTGCAAAAAAAAAAAAAAAAAAAAAAAAAAAAAAAAAAAAAAAGCAACAACAACAACAAAAAAAAGATGTACATCTACAAAATTTATTTTGTAAAGATACAAAAATATGTAGATTTACAAAAGAATCTACTAAAATGACAGTGGTCATACTAATTTTATCTGTAACCCGGGTTGCAGTTACATTAAATGTTCTAGGTAAACCAGTTTAACTAAAAAATTCTTGGTAACCTTACAGATTTTGTGATTTACGGTGCAAAAGTGTATCTATTACATGAATTTTTGTTGTTGCCGTTACATAAATTGTTCTAGGAATCCGAGTTCCCTAGTATATTCTTAGTAATGTTACAGACAATTTTTTACATTGATACGAAATATAATTACACTAAATGCTGCATCATTTTGTTGAATTTTGAGGATTTTTAGCGCATTGTATAAGAAATAATATATTTTCCTGTTACCCACGCTAAAGAGGACACCCATTCGCATTTGTAAAGCTGGGAAATTTTACTATAGACTGTCTTTTTAGCGGTTTGTGGGCGAGAATGCCAGAGTTCCGTTATTGCGATCTACGTATTATTTCATTTCTATTTTTTTACTCTGACAGTCTGAAAGATAATGCGGTAAACGCGGGTTTTTCAACTAATATGAAGTATAATATAAAATATAAACATAAAGTTTGATTGCAAAAACAGAAAAAAAAAGCAGACTTACCGACAATCAGCAACAAGCCACAGAATGAAGAATATACCATAGTCTATTAGTTATGTAAACAGTAATAACAAAATAACTGAAAATAAAAACAATATAGGAGTATTTTGGAGATAGTGAAAAGAAACATACAGCTATAGTTTCGAGGTCGGATAAATATCGGCATTTACACCATGTAAAGAGCTCTTTTGCGCATAAGTCTGATTGCCCTGCATCTTGTATATGATGTTTTTATTATAGATTTATTTAAATCTTGCATATATATTTTTTGACTCCATGCCTAAATTCGAAAAGTATGAAATTTAAGAATTTTTTTAGACCTCTACTTATGTATTGTATCAAAAATTTATTCTCATTAATAAAAAAAAATACATATTTTTCTCTTTTAACATATATATCAAAAATATAATACAGAGAATTGATTTGTTGAATTATGCATTTATGGTAACAATAAGGCAAACAAACTGATACCACGGTAAAAGTAATCTAAAATATGTCTTTTGCAGTATATGTATAAATATATATATGCACTTTTATCCTGATATATATATGAGATATAAAGATGAGCTCTCTTATACGAATGAAGAAGTTATAAAACGGATACAGTACATCAATATAAAATGAAATTGACTAGCGAATACACTTGTTGCAATGAAGATAAATGATTCGAAAGAATTTTATTCTTTAGAGAAAAATACGTTTTTTTATGCTCTTTAAAACATTAAGATAAGATCAGTTAGAATAGAAATTGAACAATAAAAATTTGTTCTTTGGTTTTAATATAAATCATTGTGGTAGAAAAAAAAAGAAAAAAAAGATAGCATAAAAGAATTCCAAGGAAAAACACAACATTTTTATAACACTATCACTGACAGTTTCAAATTTTCCGAAATAGTTTTGTGAACTCTTTTGCGATAAATAATGAAGTAACTTATGTTTACAAGAAAAACAGTGCAAAAAAAAAAAAAAAAAAAAATCTTTTACCTTAAACAATTTTTCCGTCTTGGTATTAACAATTTTCACAATTTAATGTTATGACTAAATAATTTCGGTTTTATTTTTAAGTGCTGTGTTATCTAAATACTAAACTACAGTGGAATAGAAAGAAATTTTTATTCCATTTTTACACTCTTGCATTCAACTTAACGTTGCTCATATGCGTAAAGATGGAATTTTTTTAACGGCTTTTCACCTACTTCCTGGTATGCGATTGTTATAAAGAAATAAATAAAAATAAGTATACAGATATGTGTCTGATGACAGTGCAAAATTTTAATATTTTTAGTACCTAATTATAAATTAATAAATTATTTTTTATTCATTTTTTCATTAGCTCGGCGCAAGTGATGAATCGCTAAATCTTCCTTATGGTTGCAACTGTGCTTGAGTTACAACAACAATGGACCAATTATGCACCAAACTGTATGTAAAGATATGAGAAATAGGTAATGTAAGTGCAACCGTCAAATATTTTATGCACTAAAAAGTAGAAAATAAGATATCAATTAAAAGGATAAAAACACTTTAATTATGCTAACCTGATATTAACCCATATTTCATACCTGTTTCTATAGCAAAATTCAGTAATTTATTTTTGTGAATTTCAAAGTTTTTATTTATGGACGATATTACAGTAATGGACAATTTTTTTTTTATTTTTCATGGTATTACTATTCACTTCGTCTTGTTCGTTCAGTTATAAATACAATGATAGGAGTGGTTTTTTTTTATCTGTTTTTGTAGGATTATTTGTAACTGCACAATTTGTTTCGTTTCTTACATTATTATGCTATAGCATAAAAGCTGTATTTGTTTCCTTTAACTTATTTCTTAGTTAATCGTTACCAAAATATATATTTGGAGATGGTTATATTTCTAGCTCTCCAAAATGTATACGAACAAGGAAATGTGCTTCCAGAAAACAACCTCTATGAGCCAAATTTTCATAATTTTTAAATTTGATTAAACTTATTTAATATTTTACAGACTTCAATGAAAGTAATGCTCACCTTCCTCACAAGCAGAACTTGCATTTGAAACAAAAATTGTATTTTGCATGTAATTATTTCTTTCGTCGCACAGTGGTGTATTTGACCCGAAATCCTGGCAAAAAATATTTTTCTATGTAAATATAGTCCGATTGCCTTGAAATTCATAGATGATATTGGGTATCACAATGGCATGCTTGGTACTGTAAATGAAGTTTATAGCATTTGCGGTTCCTTTACTGAGACGCCCATAAGAATTTTCTTACATTATGGTCTATGGGAAAAAATTGTTTCCTCTGCATTTTAATGATATCACACTATTTTAAATGCACTGAAATTTATACATGTTACAGCCAAAACCTGGAGCTTGGCCAATTCGCGAACAGGCTGAGATTCCGGGCCATAACCCAAAATACGTTAAATGAAGAGCGTACTTCGGGTTTTGGCCCGCAACTGGCCGGTAAGCCTTGGTCAGTATACGAAGTGCTCACTATGGGTTTCCACAACTGATAGTTTGTTTATTTTAGCTTTAATTCAGCTCTGCATATGATCTACAAACCTGGTAATACACTACAAATAAATTAAATTTTGAAAGCCTATCACAGCTGAAAACGCACATCAAGCAATAATGTCTCATAGCCAATCCAATAACCGAATAATTTGAGTGGCTCTGCAAATAAACGACAAATTCTACCTAGTCAATAATCTATAGAAAACATATTGTAGAGCATACTAGTAATGCATAACAGGTTCATTAATGTTTGAAGTAGTATAACGCCATCAAAATACCCTATAAACGATTTTTTCACATATATCATAATTCTTTATCGGAATTTTTTTGGGGGAGTCCCTATAAACGAACTATAATGACTACTTAGAAAATGCTCTACACTGCAAAAAGAAATTGTTGATTTTACAGTATAATACTGGCAGCTGGGGCGCCAGTTTAATACCGTAAAATAAGCAGTAATATACCGTCGTATAAATGCATTAAACCGTATATTACTGCTTAATGGTTTATTAATTGCTAATTTTACTGTTTATTACTGTTAATTTTACAGTATAATACTGGCGCCTCAGCTGCCAGTATTATACTGTAAAATCAACTTTTTTCTTTTTCTTTTTTTTTTTTTTTTTTTTTTTTGCAGTGTACAAAAAAAAAAAAAAAAAAAAAAAAAAAAAAAAAAAAAAACATTTTTCACCACATGTGTGAGGCATGTGAATTTTATTATATTTGAAATATAGTGAAATCATTTAAGTGCACTAAAAATTATCTTTCACCATTCGCTGCAATCCAAGGAAATACTTTTGAATGTCTCTGTAAACAAACTATAATTGCTATTTATTTCATACACTTTAGAAAACAGTTTGTTGTCCATCTTAATGATGCATACCAATTTTATTATAATTGAGATAATGTAACAACATTGAAATACACCGGAAAAACTTTTCTCACTGATGATATTGTAACGAAATACTTTTTTGTGTCGCTGTAAAGTAATCAAAAAGTAGTACACACTTCAATTTCAATAACGAAATTAATTTATAAAGATAAATAATATAACAATTACAAGTCAATCCGAGTCTTTACTCGAGTTAGAGCACGGACAGGCTGACGGCCAGACAAATTGAATTCATAAAAACTTTCAACAATGTTAGAAAGCGATAAAAAGTAATAATTTATTTCTATATTACCCATTTCGCGAACTGACCGATCACGTATGGCCACTTTCCGAACTGGCCAGTCAGTTTAAAGTGTTGTCGGCCCGCTCGGGTTTTGGCCGTAACATATACCTCACTGAGGTGTACGAAGGCACTTATTGCAAAATATTGTGTGCATATAATGTATTGTTCATTTACAGGGACCCAGAAAAGAATTTGGCTGAAGAATAAATTTAACTATTGAAGTCTATGACCAGTAATTGTTGGAAGGGCGTTTGTAGTTGTAATATGCGTTTTTAAATTGAAATATTTTTTTGTAATATTACTTGGTGTGGATACATTCCACAGATCATATAAAGGGCTGCGCAAAAGTTCTCAAGTATTTCCGTTTATTCACGAAAACGGCAGAATGGAAATTTTTAACTGTGCTATGCATTTCACTGAACTAACTTTTCCCATACTATGTAATATGCATACAAATCCATAGCTTAGTTTAACATTATGTATCTTAAAAGCTGACGAAGTGAAAGTAAGATTTTAACGCTTCATATAATAATAAGTATACATTTTATAAATATTTTGACAACTAAGAAATAAAAGAGAAATCATTTAAGAAGACCACAAAGAAAAAAGTAGATAAAATATTTATTTACTAAGTAGATATTTTGAAAAATACGAATTCACAATATGTCCATATTAAAAAGCAGAAAAACCAACGTTTAAAAATGCACAAAAAATACATGAAAAGCAGCAAACAGCTGTCTCGAATCTACTAGCAAGATTCTTCTTAAGTGCGAGATAGAGAAAAAGGAACAGCGTGCTAGAAAAAGCAAGGCTGAGCAAAATGATAGACAGAAACGCGTTGCCTTATATATCCGATGCGGGTAACGAAGGCGCCAGAAACAACCAATGAGAGAGAAGCAGTGGAAAAGACTAGGTAGACAAGTAGCGACATCTACCGGAGAAGGAAAGAAAAAGAAACCAAAAAACGTGAAATTAAATTAATGCTTTCCAAATACTTGGAAAATCAGGAGTAATAGATAAGTCATTGACTAAAGAGTGAGAATTTTTAATGATGCGGTAAGCTTTCCAAAAATCAAGATCGAGATTAGAAGGACATTTTTGGATAATGATGGCTGAAGAAAAATCGAACCTATGTTCAGAAGACCAACAATATTGAGCAGTAGAAGAACGTTTAAGCTTCTGATTTTTAACGTAACCTTCATGCTCTTTTAAATGAAATCTAAGAGCACGTTTAGTCTGGCCAATATAAGAAAAGCAACACTGGTAAGAGATTTGATAAATACCTCAGTTATCTAGGCGATCAACGGAGTGTTTGAGATTCAAATAAGTGATTTTATTAACAGGAGAAAAAATAACATTAACATCAATCCTTCTTAAGATATTAGCAACTTGCTGACTCATTTTAGGAAAAAATAGTAACACAACTGAAGTATTGGAGTTGGAATTTGAATGCTTTTTAGAATGGACGGTTTTCGTCAATTTCTTATAAATAGAATCAATAATATTAGGGAAATAACCACGATCAACAGCAATAACTTTGAGGTAATTAAGTTCAGCACTAAGTAATTGGGGAGTGGAACAAATATTGGTAGCCCGAAATACAAAAGTATTGAAAGCAGCGAATTTCTGGTTCAGGGGATGAGAAGAATACCTGTGAGGTGGGAGGCTGACAGCAAAATATTTACGAAAGACGGTAGATTCACAACGAATAACAAGGACATCCAGGAAAGAAAGACAGTTATTGGTCTGAATTTCAGAGATAAATTGAATGCAGGTATCAATGGAATTCATAATAGAGAGAATATGATTGATATCCAAATTCATTTCAACCAGGACATAAACAACATCAACATAACGAACATAGAACGGAAATTTTAAAATTTCAAAGAGTTTGACCTTAAAATAGTGCATATAAATATCGATGAAATTGGACTAAGAGGATTACCCATAGCCAAACCGCCAATTATACGGAAGAAATTACCATTGAAAACAAAAGTATTTTGTGACAAGCAAGCGCGAGTGAGAAGAATAAGCTCCTCGATTTCATGTCCATAGATTTAACATTACCGAAGGGAGTTTGGAAGATGAGGGACTAGCAGCTTTAAATGCTTTATGTTTATAAGAGAAAAGTAATTGTTGATAGTTTTATTTACTAGTAATGTTTAATTAAATGTATTTAATTATATTATCTATAAAATTTATTATTTATGTTTAATTTACTTGAATAATAATTATTACATTTAATTTGCGTTTAATAAAGAATATTTACATTTGATAAGGTTACATTTAAGAATGCATTTAATAAAGTGGAGTCTCTATAGTATAGAGATGCTGGGTTTTCAGTGTATTTCCCTTGGTTTTTGTCTAGAGCAGTTTATAAAAGGATCACTGCTTAAAAGCAGGCAATTTGGAACATCTCTATTGCAAATTCCTCTATTGCGAACTTCTCTATTGAACTTTCTTGAGTACTTTGTACGGTACTTTCTAAAGTGTTTGTTTCTGGCATTGGCAGCTTCTTCTGACCGTTGGCCAATGGGTACGATTGCTTTCTTAAATTGCTTTCTTAATTACAGTGCCACCATGAATCAAAACCTTGTGCATTGTTGGAATCATGGGGTACCAATTGTAAAGGTTGACATGCAGTCTCGCTGTTTTATCAGCAGATGTTTGTATCTTTTTTTTTCTGTCAATGTAACGCCCACTTGTTATGACTTCCAATATTACTTACAACCTATTAATCATTTTTGCGTCTACTCCAGATTTCCTTAATTACCTCCTTTCTCCTCTTATTTTTTACTATTGAGCCCCCGAAACTAATTGGAGAATCTTTTTTGCAGTAAATAAGTATTTACAATTTGAAGCCGACCTGATACTTCTATCAAGAGGTATCGAGTTGAGTACGTCACTACATACGTTTGTACATGCATACATACAGAACCTGTAGGAGCAAAAGCTTTCAGGCAATTTCTTGTAAGCTAAAAACCTGCAATACGACAGTAAAAATATAGTTTTTATCTCTTCAATTCCGTTGCCGCAAAAAATGTGATTTAAGTAGTCGTCCGAAAAAAAAATTACAAAAATGGCAACAATATGAGGAACATTTTTTTTTTTTTTTTTTTTTTTTAGTGAAATTGGCTTTCAGAGCTATAACCAATACGATTATAGTTCAAAAATGTCCCGGAAAAGCCCGGCATACTTTTAAAAAGTTTTCGATATGTTTAAACTGGAGTCAAAAACGCCTTAAAAATATCCCTTCTGCAAATTTAATGTTTTTTATTTTTTTTAAATCTAAAGTATTTAATTAAACACATAGTTTAACACTACTGACCATTCTTAAACACGAAAGAGTTATTCAATTTCAGTTCAACAATTCATTCAGACACACAAAAAAAAAACCATTTAAAAGTAACAACAATGCCAAAAAGCAACAAAAAATCATGTCTTCTTTTCAAAGAAGTTTTTTTTTTCAACTGAGGCCTGGAGCCTCCGCATATGGCTCAGGTTCCTGAAATAGACATTGATCGACGGGCCAATTTATCAGCTGTTAAAGAATATGATATTTACAATTATTGATGAAATTTAATTTTTGCATTTTTGGATCAATTACCTGGCAAACTGATCAATTTCCTGGTCAAACTTTTTTCCTGGTTTTTCCATTTTTTTTTTTTCATTCAATTTCCTGGTGTGCGCCGTTCTTAAAAAAAAAAAAAAAAAAAAAAAAAAAACATGAAGGCATCAAAAATGGTAAAAATATAAGACCTATTTTAAAATTAACATTTTTTCAAAAGAATATATTTTTTTAATTATTAAATACATTTAAGAGCTTCTTAATACATTTAAGAGCTATTTCACGTATAAACTGTCTTACACTGTCAAAAAGAAAATGTACAAGGTTCCTAAGAATTTTCTAGGAAGCTCGGATTCCTAAGACTTTCTATGTAACGGTAACAACAAAATTTCATCTAACAGATACACTTTTTGTTAGAAAGTGAATAATGATTTACCGAAATTGCAAGACATGGTGAAATAATTACAGCTGTGTTTCAAGATTGCATTTGATAGATGAAATCTTATTTTATCTGACTGAAAAGCAACTACCCATTTCTCCCTCTTTACACGTGCAGAGAGAAAAAAAAGGAATTTCCAACATCTGGTATACATAAAAGTGTTGCACAACGAGATGCAATAAGAAAGGCTAATGAACTGAAAACTTTTCTTTCTTTTTTTAGTCAGTCTCTAAATATATGCCCTAAGCAAAACACGCAGTGTGTCTGCGCTCTGAAAAATCTTAAAGAAATAATATGTTAATTAAATATATAACTTTGAATGTAAATTTAATTTTAACTTTATATATGTTCATTTAATTAAATAGTGTAGTCCTGTGATCCTGTGCCCTCTTTTGTTACTGAGTGGAATATTTTCGTGCTGATTCACTTTGGATTTTTATAGCAGGTTGGATTACCTTACGCGGATTTGATCAACGCTGAAAATAAAGGTAGGAGCATGCCAATTTTATCTTTCTCCTTTTTTGTGAAGATGTTAAAAGGGAAAACATTATTTTCTAAATATAATTCATGAAGAGAAGCTCAGTTATTTAACTGCCGTGATTTCACAATAAAAATTCAATAGATTATGAGAACAGAAAGAAGGCTGTGAACACGGCAAGTTACAACCGCTCTCTTCTATTTAAACTATTGTGACAATAAATGAAAATAAACGAAAACTCTTGAAAGTTAAGAAACTAAAATAAAAGAAACCTTTTAAAGATAAAACAATGGCCTCCTCCCTAAAAGAAACTTTTAAGATCTAAAAGTTATAGGATCTATACTGGTAATAATAAAATTATACGAGCAAGAACCGTCAAATTTCTAGAAAACTTTAATTCAAACACAACACCAAATTTAAATCTGAAAAATGATAGCGAAGTTCAGAAACAACCCGAAAAAGCAGGGGAAAATTCCTCAGAAATTATAATAAGTATGCAGGAAGAAAAACAAACAGACAGTGAGGAAAATACAACAAATGAACCTAGAAGATCACAAAGATCGAATAGAGGTGTTCCACCAGACGGACTCGCATACATTACTAAAGAAAATAAAATTATAGAGCCGAAAAATTTCGAAGATATTAAAAATCTAAACAATCCACATGAGAAAAACCAATGGTACGAAGCAACTAGTGAAGAAATTGCTTCATTAATAAAAAATAACACCTGGGATCTAGTTGATCCTCCACCAGGCGTAAAAGTAATTGGAAATAAGTGGGTTTTTACGGTTAAATATAATTCAAATGGAGAAATTAATAAATACAAAGCGCGTTTGGTAGCGAAAGGCTATTCTCAAAAATTTGGTAGTGACTATTATGAAACCTTTGCACCAGTAGTAGCCTATACAACGCTAAGAGCATTTCTAGCGTGTGCAGCTCACAAAAACTTAAATGTAAACCATTTAGATATTAAAACCGCGTTTCTCCATGGAAATTTAGAAGAAGTTGTTTATATGTCGCAACCAGAAGGACATATAAAACCGGGTGAAGAAAATAAAGTATGTAAGCTAAGAAAGGCTATATATGGCCTAAAACAAGCAGCAAGAGCATGGAATATTAAAATAGCTGAAAGTTTAAACAAACTAGGTTTTGTGCAAAGCACCGCTGATCCATGTCTCTTCACACGAGAAACTAACGGAAATAAAACTTATATCATCATTTATGTCGACGATCTGTTAATTTCAGGAGATACTAAGGAAATAAATGAAATAATGAAACAACTTAGTAAAGAATACGAAGTGAAAAATTTAGGTATGGTAAATTACTACTTAGGCATAAACATAAAAAGAATTAAAGAAGGAACTTATGCACTCGATCAGGAAAATAAAATAAAAGAACTGATTGAAAAATTTAATTTAAAGGACTCTAAACCTTGTGATACTCCGATGGAGGCAGGTTACTTAAACTTAGATGACGATGAAAATTTACTACCTAATAATCATAAGTATAGACAAGCCATAGGGGCATTGCTATACATAGCTACGATAACTCGTCCAGATATTTCAGCGGCTATTAACATCCTTAGTCGCAGAAATGAGAAACCAAGAGAAAAAGACTGGAGGGCAGTCAAGAGGGTTATAAGATATTTAAAAACAACACAAGAATTAAAATTAGTTATAAGCAACGAATATGATCCGATTCTGACGACATTTGCAGATTCAGATTGGGCAGGAGATAAAAGTGATCGAAAATCAACCACAGGAAATTTAAGTAAATTAGGAAATGCAGCGATTTCCTGGTCAACAAAAAAGCAAAACTCAGTTGCATTATCATCTGCTGAGACTGAGTATATTTCCGCAGCCACATCAGCACAAGAAACCATATGGTTGATAAAGCTATTAAAGGATCTAGATTTAAACCAAAACCTACCAATTATTCTGTATGAGGATAATGTGTCATGCATCAAGATGACTCAAAATTATAAACATAATTCAAAAACAAAGCACGTGGATATCAAATTTAATTCAATTAAAGATTTACGAGAGAAGGGAATCATAGAATTAGAATATTGTCCCACTAAGGAAATGACTGCAGACATCTTTACGAAGCCCCTTCCCAAACCTGACTTTATCAAACACAGAGACAACTTGAACTTAAGAACTATTGCAACTTCAGAAATCAAGCAGGGGTGTTAGAAAGTGAATAATGATTTACCGAAATTGCAAGACATGGTGAAATAATTACAGCTGTGTTTCAAGATTGCATTTGATAGATGAAATCTTATTTTATCTGACTGAAAAGCAACTACCCATTTCTCCCTCTTTACACGTGCAGAGAGAAAAAAAAGGAATTTCCAACATCTGGTATACATAAAAGTGTTGCACAACGAGATGCAATAAGAAAGACTAATGAACTGAAAACTTTTCTTTCTTTTTTTAGTCAGTCTCTAAATATATGCCCTAAGCAAAACACGCAGTGTGTCTGCGCTCTGAAAAATCTTAAAGAAATAATATGTTAATTAAATATATAACTTTGAATGTAAATTTAATTTTAACTTTATATATGTTCATTTAATTAAATAGTGTAGTCCTGTGATCCTGTGCCCTCTTTTGTTACTGAGTGGAATATTTTCGTGCTGATTCACTTTGGATTTTTATAGCAGGTTGGATTACCTTACGCGGATTTGATCAACGCTGAAAATAAAGGTAGGAGCATGCCAATTTTATCTTTCTCCTTTTTTGTGAAGATGTTAAAAGGGAAAACATTATTTTCTAAATATAATTCATGAAGAGAAGCTCAGTTATTTAACTGCCGTGATTTCACAATAAAAATTCAATACTTTTGCACCGTAAATCAAAAAATCTGTAAGGTTACTAAGAATTTTTTTTAGTAAACTGGTATGCCTAGAACTTTTTGTGTAACTGCAACATTGGTTACAGATAAAATTTTAGTAAGATTACTGTAATTTTACTTGTTTCTTTTGTAAAGCTACATATTTCTGTAGCTTTACAAAAACTAATTTTGTAGATTTACATCATTTTTTTGTACGGTACACAGATAACAGTTAGTAAGCATACAGATTTCTGTAACTTGGCATCTGTAAAATTACAGATTTTTTTTTTTTTTTTTTTTTTACAGTGTACAATATGTATTTAAATTGAACTTTTAAATTTATTTATGTAATCAAGCACTTTTTCATTTTAAGTACGTTCAAAGATAAAAATATATGTAGTTTATCATAATAAATATCGGAAGCCATTAAATGTATAAATATCTATTTAGTTAAAAATATTACAAACTTAAGTAAATATTAATATAAAGATTAAGGATCTATTGAATTTTTTATTATGACCTTTAAGTGGAATGCTTCATAAAAAAATATTTTTCAGTAAATTTCTCATAATTCCATATATTTTCTACACATACCTATAAAACTGATAAATTTCAAAATTTTGCAAAAGAAAGGTTGTTTTAAAAGTAACAAAGCCATTTCAATTTAATATAAACCTGTGTTTATATTCAAAAAAGTAAAAATGAACGTATATGTATGTTAAGTTTACTACCTTAATTTTTTTTGTTATTATATTTATTAATATGAATAGATTTAATCCGATTATTCTTTTAATCAACAGTTTTAAATTGAAAAAAATATGATAAAACATTTACATGATTTGCATTATCAAGATGCGATTTATTCAAGATTCATACGCACATTTTTTTTTTTTTCATTCTTTAAAATGCCATTGCGCTTTTCAAAAAATATATAGGGAATTATATTCCAAAAGAAAATGTAAAATGTTATTTATTCGATTTAAGTCATATGCTGCAACAACAAATTCTATTTCTGGTTGCATTATTTTTGTTTACTGTTCTTTGATGTATCTTGTATAATGGTTAAAATTTATATTACTAAGCATTATTTTAAATATAATATTGTACTAAACATCATCATATCGTCGGTATTTAAATTGTACATAAACATCTTTAAGTAACGATATGCTTATTTAAAAAAATACAACAAAATATATTTTTGAAATATTACCAAAACAATTCCTATCAATTTATAAATGATTTTAAGCCGCTTTCTTTCATCAACATTTTGAAATTGAAACGAAATACAGGAAATTCAGTTTAATTTTAGAAGGTTAAAATTTATTCACTATTCCGACAAGTATTTAGAATTTTCTTTTATTCTTTTCTCACATGGGTTGATGCTTATAAAAAAATGACTGAAAAATATTACAAAAAGCTCATGCAAAGTTTTAAATATTTTTTTCGTTAAAATATGTTTAACGGTTTTCAAAATTAGATTTTGATTAATCTTATTTATTTTATTATTAAATGAAAGAATATTATCGTAAATTTCTATATATATATATATATATATATATATATATATATATATATATTTATTTAATTGAAAAAAAAATTATTTGATTTTTAGTCTTTTTGAATATTTCAGTTTTAATATGAATTTTTGTTATTTTAAAGCATTTACCATGCGGTTTTTTAGGGCTTAGATAAATTTATTATTCAACTGTATAACATATATTTATTAACTTTAAATAGTTAAAAAAATTAATTTGATATAAAGTATCAAATGGACATAGATATTTAAATGTCTTTATTTCGTGATGCATTAAATTAGAATGCAAAATAAATTATTACCTAGAATCTAAATAACTTTTTAATTCCTAGATAATCTCTCAAAATTTTAGGGAGTAACCACGCGGAATTTTCTGATACATTGCTGAACTCTACGTATTTGTACGTAAATGCGTAATGGTTAATGTAAATAAGTATATTGTAAATCGTAATATATATATAGAGAGAGAGATTCATTGCTAGTTAAGCACCTGATTTTTTTTTTCTTACATGAATGAGAAATATCTTGAATTAAAATTGATTGCACCTTGATTATTCACAAAATGTCGTATCGTGAAAGTTAACTTAAAAATCCAACTGTTACAAACAGTTCCTGAAAGTTATGGAAATGTAAGTCTATTTAAATATGATAGTGGCACTGTGAAATTCTTTCCATCATAATGAATAGTCAAATAGAATAAAGACATACATTCGTCGCAGTTTTAAAAATGAAAAAATGCAAATAAATTAAAGATGCACCTTAGCACAATTTACAAGACTAGCATAAATATCTCAGCTAGTTTCTGATAACAATTTTTGCCAAGCTTCAATTTAATAATCTTAACTTCGGTATCCACAGAGGTCAAGTACCTTTTGTGCTTTTCTAAAACACTCTGCACCACCAGTCTATGGTGTATTTTAGATAATCTTTATTTTTTATATCCTAATCATCAAATGTATAAGAAAAATGAATTTTTTAAAGAATCATTTTTAGAAATATCTAGTAAGGACTAGAAAATATTTCTCAACTGCATCAGTTGAGAGAAATCTCAAAACAAAATGTGCATTATTTAGTTTCCATTTAAAATTTTACTGTAAATTTACATTTTTTTCAGTTATGTGAACAGTCAAAATAATGTATTGTTTATGATAATATTATTAACTAGTTAATATTTATAAATTTGTAGATATCTCCGAAAAAATGTGTATATATGTATACATATAATATTAAGAATTGCAAGCTTAATATAATATACACAAAAAATTTACACTGGTACATCTAAATAATACTAAAATAGATGTTTATTTAATACAGTACTTCTTTTTTAAAAAATCATAAAATAACAACTTAGAAGAAATTGAGTATCTTAATATTGAGAAATCTTAATAACTCTTTTTCAACTTTATGTTATTCACCGTCATTTCACAGTTATTCACCATCTTGTTAAAACAAAAATGCCAATTACTGTTATTATTATTATTATTATATTTGAAGTGTCATAAAAGAATAAATTAAATTACATAGTACAAATTATAAAGTAAGTAAGATTATTTTTTCAGTTTGACAGCAAACCAAGTAATCTGCCTAAAGAGCAAAATGAATACTGCTTAACCACGCAAGATAATTATAGAGGATAGAGTTCTGCAGACAGTATATCACATGAAAATGATGATATTTTATTAGAAAAATATTACTGTTATATTTACTCTGTTTTGTTTCCGCTAAATTTCAGAAAATGAGTATTGGATATTATCCAAATCACTAATCAATGACAGTGTTGTATTAGAAGAGAAAATTAAGTTGCTATTAAATTTTTCAAAAAGTGAGATAGCTTTTATTTTTAACAGATGCAGTGTAATTTTATTCTAGTGCATCTAGTAGAATTATTTGTCATTAACATCTGATAAATCCGTTTTATATTTTCGGAATATCTTAAGTTAGAAATCTATTAATAAATAAATATTTATTATAAGAAGAATTTATGATAACAAGTACCCATTTCCAAATAAAAAGGAAGTTATGGAGTACGTTAGATAACTTTTTTTGTGTATACAACCCCACATAACACTTGAACGTATGACCCGATTATCAAATTTTATATTTTTGTTGTAACAGTCCGATTTATAAGTTGTTCGGTTTCGAAATCATTATCTAACATTATTATATTTTTTCTACCTGCCTATTTTCTATTCTTTTTTGTATTTATGAGCTTTAACATTTATATAAATTAACCAATTATCACGAAATTTTATTACGATGCTAACATACGCCATACTACTTCATATTTCAAGATATCTGTCCTATATTTTACAGTTGTTATACTGAGACATATTAAAAAAAATTTAATACTTTGTAAAATCTCAGAATAATTGACACATTAGCAATGTAAAATTCGCCCGTTATTCAGCGATAAAAATACACAAATATACAGGTGTTAGAGATTGAAAAGCTTTTTGCTAGATGTGTAGTTTTGTGCCCGCTATTCGCGAGTGCCCGTTAGTGTGTGTCTGTTTTACCGTATCATCATTTACAGCACGAAGAAATGGGCGAGTATAGGAGGTAAAATGAATTTGAATTAGAGTTCCGCATCGGTTTGGTAACGGGATTTTATCCGAACGTGACCTAACGCGCGTTTACGTTCATATTGAAAGGTTACTAATTGTTTCATTAAGGCTTTTCTCAACAGCTCTGCTCAACAAGCGCAAAGCGTTTTGAAACATTTATAAATTCATTTTTTAACGGAAAGAAATAAAATTGAAAAGTCTGACTATGAAAGCGACTTGGAACGATTTTTTTTTTCATTTTTTGAAAAATAAATTACCTATTGAGTTTTAAGCGATTTTGATCACGTGACAAACAAGTTTTTCGCCCTTTCTTAAGTGTTTTTTCTCCTTTCGCGCCGAAATTCTGTTCAAAACGTCCATTTTGACACTATTTTCTGAAAGCTCTATTACGTTTAAAAAAAACAAAAAAAAAAAAAAAAAAACGAATAAACAGTTTGATTACTAGTTTCTGAACAACAACACCGGCTAGTTTCATGCATTTCCGAACAAAAACAAATTAAAACTTATGTCATAAATTTGCCATTTTGGATTTGTGTCTTAAATGTTGGACACGGTTTTTTCCAGGGGGAAAGGCTAGGGAGGATTTTTCCTTTCGCATTTTGAAACAAGATTGATTTAAAATATTTAAATGCGTTATTCCATTTAATGAGATAATTTTGTACTTCAGTATCTACTTTTTTAATGAACGGTATATATACAGTCTAGCTTTATTCCTTTGTTTTTTCACACTTTTCACTTTTTCACAATTGCTTTTTTTACGAAGAAAGAAATTTAAATTATATAAATAACATCTCTTGCATTTCATGAACAAGATTAAATAACGCACCATTCAGGATCATTTTGTATTTTTGTGTATTTATTTTTTACCATAAAGGGTGAATAAAACTAGAACAGGAATTTAGAAAGAGGCTTCAATATAAAATACAAATAAACATAGGAAAAAATATAAATGGGTCAATTTCACATTAGGATGAATTTAGGGTTTTAAAAAATGATTTTAATTATTTCAATTTCCAAACTTTAGCAGAAATTAATCCATGAAATAATAATTTGGAAATTGTAGCTAGTGAATATCTATAAATTTTTAAAAAGTCTAAAAATTGCATAAATATGTCTGTACTATAAACAATATTCCGATAACTCTAAAATGCTTTGGTAACGTCATTTTCCGTGTGAAGCCTACATTATCAATAAACTATGAAACTAACAGCTTATAATTTAGTTATTCTGAAAGAAGTCTTGGATCATTTTTATAATTCATTAACCAAAGTTCTTAAATATGAATATGAACAATAATAAACTTGATAATAACACATAGTAAATACACTGATTAAAATTGTTGAACAAAAGTAGTAAAATGAATTAATCACGCCTTCAGAAAACGTTGACCGAGAATGTTATACGAAAACGTCATGTGGTGGACAACTTAAAAAATAAATAAATAAATAAATAAATAAAATAAAAAGGCAATTTAACAAATTACAGCGATTATTCGGAAAATGATTTTTTCAAAGACTAAAATTTAAGACATAAAAAATCCCACGGAGTTGATCCTACATTACGTATGCCATGGATTAAACATTAATAGTGTTATTACACGTAAAAATTGCAAGCGACAAAATTCGCCTGCGACTCCTCAGATTTCCTGAAACGTACGTAATTATCCAAGCATTTCTTTGGCTGTTCGGGAAAAGGCTTTTCCATCGACAGATTTCCAAGAAATCTGACGACCCATTTTAAATGAAATTTCATTCCTAAACTTCTAAACATCCCACAATATTACTTTTTACACCGTCGTATAGAGAAAAAATGTACTTTTAAATGCAATTTGGTCGAAACTGTATCTCAATTTGTTTCTGAGTTATTAATTTTTTTTTTGTAGTTTTTATTACTTTTTTGTCATAGTGGCAACAGAAGTATCCATCTCTGTTGAAAGTAAAGAGAAATACAGGTTACTGTATAGTTCAATCAGAAAACGAATAAAATGCGGATTAAATAAATAAAAAAAAGCTTCAGTTATGCTTTTGATTTCCTACCCTGACGAAGACAATAACCAACCATTTTTCCAAATAATTAAAAGAAAAAAAAAAAAAAAGAATCTGAACCTTGTTAATGAAAATTGCGTGCAGGTGCAAGCTTTAATTTGGGAAATGTAATAAAACAATTACGTACTTGTTAGCTATCCCGTTGACCCATTTCACATATTATATAAATCGCCAAAACACTCTCCAAATTATACAAATTTACATAATTTATTTTTTAAATAACGAAAGAACAATTAAATTAGTATAATATTAATAAAAATACAAATAAAACGTCGAAATAAAATTCACTTGATGACGTAAACACGTGTTGCCAAGTGAATGGTACATTTGAGATCAACCATTATTGGCATATAATCTTACAATTTGGCGACAGTATTTTGGTCGACGGGATAACTAACAAGTACCAACAATTCTCTTATGGGTAAAATCAGAAACACATATAAAAAATGGTGAAATATAGCCAGAAAATTATTGTCTTTACACAAATTTTTTCAGTAAAATAAAATAATAATAGTTTCAAATTATAAATTTAATAGTTTTAATTAAGCTTGTAGATTGGGATAAACCTCTTTAATGCTATATATAGCATTACAACTTTTTTAAATATATGGAATTTATGTTTTTTTTTTTTTTTTTTTTTTTTTTTTTTTTTTTTTTTTTAATGCAGAATGTTGTGTTTGAAAAGAAGTGTATGAAAAAAATAAAACATTCTTTACCTTGCTTGGTTCACATTATTTAGCCCAAGACATATTACTTACCATTATCTCAAGAATGAACCAAGCGTGTTATGTATCAATATAGGTCTTAAGATAGAAAATAAATGTAAGGAAATTTCACACTTCATAGCGATATTGTATTATCGGAAAATGTTTTAGAATTAGTTTCAAGGTCTTATTAAATTATTTCATTACAAACTATCTCTTAATAATTTATCGATTCATTGTTTAATTTGAAAAGCATTTCGAAATAGTTTGAACAGATTTCAAAAATATATATTCTAAAAACAACAGATGTTTGAACAGATGTTAAATATTCATCAGAATAATTTCACTAACATATTACATTTTGCGAATACTTTTTTATTCAATTAACATTAGCAAGGTTAATTTAGTTGCAATAGAATGGAACTAATATTTTAGAAAGAAATCTTTATAATGTAGTAATGTAAAAATATTCCGTAACTGAAACAAACAATTTAGGTAAAATTATTATTATTATTTTAATCAACGTTAATTATATGTGAAGAGAACTAATCAATGCAGTGAACCTTTCACGCCCACTGTTCAGTTAATTTTATATACTCACCAGCATACTCATTGCATATTAAATAATTAATACACTCCACCTAATTAAGCGAATTACGTGATAAACAGAAAAAAAAATGTGTACGCATGTTTCTCCATAACGA
Source organism: Maratus speciosus (assembly GCA_963932465.1). Lineage (NCBI taxonomy): Eukaryota > Metazoa > Arthropoda > Arachnida > Araneae > Salticidae > Maratus > Maratus speciosus. The sequence goes on from OZ010795.1 coordinate 398,186,255, forward strand.
ATTCTTAGATCTCAGGAATGGATTTTGAATATCTGTCTATATAACTTTTTAAGAACTTTTTTTAAAAAATATACTACGAGAATATTTTTCTTTTTATTATTTTCATTTCTTGAACCATAATTTAACATCAACTAATAAATTGGATATTTTATAATATGTGACATGACTAGGAGTTAAAATTCTCTTCTTTGATTTAACTGTTTTTTATATGCATGTCGACAAAAATTAAAATCGGTGTCCTTTTCAATGAAACTTACTTAAGTTTATTTTAGGGTTCCTGGTTTCTGATGTATCTTCAAACATTATTTGTAAGTGTTCTTTACATATGGCCACAGATTTAAAAAAAAAAAACTGCTTACTGTTATTGATAGTACAATAAAGAGAATTTTTTACCCGACTGAAAAGAAGGGTTATGTGTTTCACGCGTATCTGTGTATTTGGATTTCTTTATACCCTCGAAACATCCCAACGGCTGGATGGATTTTAATGAATGAGGTCTCTATCAATTCGTCTTAACGGACCGATGGTTATAGGCTAGGTATTGTTTTTATAAATTCAAAATGGTGGCCGTAAAATACAAACTAACGGTGGAGATGAAAAACAAATTACGCATCCTATTGAGTGGCATATCATTGGATAGGTCTTTTAAAATGAAGATGATGTTTTATTGACTATTTTACAGTCAGAAGCTCCGTTAAAATATACAACCTAGAAGTTGTGTATGTAAGGATCTCTAGCTTTGCTGCAACTCTAACCATCATAGACATCTATAGACCTCATCAAAACAGTGTTTATAGATAGGAACTAACAATTAAACAGAACTTAAAAGTCATTAATACAAGTAAATAATAAAAAAAAATAGGTAAGTAATATAAACAAGTAATATAAAAAAAAATATTTTAAGTCAACATTTAGGTCAATAAGAGAATTTTTTTTCTCTCATTATTCTTTCCTCTTGAGTGGCGCTTAAAATGCCTTGATCAAGAAGAGGGCTCTCTCGGTCTTAAAGTACCTTAATCAAGAAAAGGGCTCTCTCGATTATTGAAAATTTATTAATTTAATTTAATTAATGAATTAATATTTGAAAAACAAACTGGATTAACATCAAATGTCATCACTTCAAGAATAAGAAAAATTATTTGAGCTTGATTGGATGAATAATAAGTGTTTTATTAACTATTGACGATTTGAACAATATGCACTGCTCAAAACAATTAAAGGATATTGCAGTTTTAGGTGGATTTTGTATCTGGTAAACTGTTTAGCTGATTGATACATGGTCGACAGACATAGTAGGTTATATGAGAATAAATTACATATGTTTGGCAGAAAAAATGCATTTTATTGCGCTTTTGTGTACTAAAGGAAAAAAACACAATTTGTGCATATGAGAAAAAAAGAATAAGAAAAGGTATTTTCTTCAAAGAAAATCATTTGCAGTAGGGGGTATGGTTTCCACGGGCGGCCAGCAACGTTGAACACCTTTGAGGCATGGACTCAATGAGGCGCGACTCAATGACGAGTTGGGTTATTCTGCCCCACTCTTCCAGAAGAGCTCTTTCCAGTTCTTGGAGAGTTTGTGGGGGTTGTTGGGGGCCAGAAACTCGTCTTCCTAGAGCGTCCCAAACGTGCTCGATTGGATTCATGTCTGGAGAACACGCTGGCCATTCCATTCGAATGATTCCTTCCTCGAAAAGGAAATCTTCCACCAGGTTTGCACGATGTGACCTGCAGTTATCGTCCATTAAAATGAAGTTATCTCCGATTGCTGCAGCGTAAGGGACTACAACAGGTCTGAGGATCTCATCCCTATATCGGCGACCAGTCAGAGCTCCATCTCGAATGATGTAGAAGTCAGTGCGCCCGTCAATGGAGATGCCACCATGCACCAACACTCCTCCACCGCCAAATCTGACACTTTCGTGCACGAACGCAGGATTATTCCTACTGCCACGGTCCCTCCAGATGAAAATACGCCTATTATCCGGATGCACAGAAAAACGGGACTCGTCAGAAAACAGAATATTGCTCCATTCATTTCTCCTCCAGTTGAGACATGCTCGGTTACCCACTCCCTGCGGTCGCAACGATGCATTGATGGTAATCTAACACATACCATCGGTCGGCGAGCATACAGACCTACAGCATGGAGCCGGTTTCGGACAGTCTGAGTTGAAATCGTGGTGCCTGTAGCCGAGCGAAGGTGTTGTTGGAGAAGAGTAGCGTTCATGGTTCGGTGTCTCCGAGCTGTTAACGCTAAATACCGATCTTCATTGGGCGTTGTTGCCCATCTACGACCTTGCCCCGGTCTTCGGACTGCACATCCACTCTCCAAAAAACGGTTCCAGATCCTGGAAATGACACTTTGTGACACTCCAATGGCTTGCGCTACTTCGGCTTGAGTTTGGCCCCCTTCTAACCTACCAACAATTCTCAAAGCTTCTGAATCTGTCAAATGACTTCGCTGAGACATCGTACTCATCGAGACAAAGCAATCACTGAATGCCGATCATCCTTGTCTTCATTCTCTTTTATCCAGCTGAAAGTCAAATTTCATTCGCTGCCGCTGAAGCGACGTTTTTGACGTCGAACTCAAAATTTGAATACTCCACAGTTTGAAAACCAGAAAAATTTGCATTTGTGATTCTCTTCTTCTATTTTCGGCAAAAAAAAATTCGTTTATATCTTTATTTTATATAAAACTTCAAATATCCTTTAATTGTTTTGAGCAGTGTATATATAGCGAGAGTGTGAGCTAATAGTAGGAATTGAAAAAAAAAATAGCTTCACATTGATGAGAAATAATTAATTAGTTCGCATTTTACTCAGTCAGGTTTTTTGATTTTTTTTAATTTATTTGTTTATTTACTTTCAATAAATTCCACTTGAAGGTTTGCATATTTATTCTGATAGGCTCACACACATTATTCCGCACATATTATTTATTGAATTAAATTTTTTTTGTTCTTTCAACCATTCTTAGTTATCAGTTAAATTTTGAAAATATCTCGCATGACAATTTTCTAATTTCTAGCAACTGCAACACTACAGAAATTCCAATAAAAAGAAATCCTTCTGCACATTTTTTTTTATTTCGAATAGTTATGAAACGGTTCCATGTGAACATTTTCGTCTTAAAAGTATTAGCTATGCCGAATACCAAGTTTCTAACGCTAACAAGTACAAATAAATCATAATTTAGAATGTTTTTAAAACATCTTCCGACCATTTCGTCCTTCTAACTTTCGAATTAAAAAAAAACCCGTCCCTAAGCGCGAATTGACATTCTAAAAATAACCACCATGCCAAATTTCAAAATTTAGCTTAAAATTATTATAGAGATCACAATTCCTATGCTAAAGCTTCCAATTCAGAAAGTTTTCTGCTCTTGTACCACTTGAAGGTACCGACATTAAATATAGACTATAATTTAAAAGAAGCTATCTTCATAATTTTTCTGACATTATTTTTTATATCGGTTGGGTAGCTTGTGCGATTACCCCCCTACAAATAAAAAAATAAACTTTTCTTTTTTATAACATTAGTATAGATTATTAACTGTGATTTCTTCTTTACTGGAAGATTTCTTATGCCACACATTAATACATTCTTTCTTCATTTGTAATCATATTTTTCTATAAGTCTAAAATAGAACATGTATTTATTTAGCCTATATAAGATATTTATCATAGATAAAGTATTAAAAATAAATATTTCATAAGATGGAGAAAAATAACACGGATAATTCAAAATGGAGTTTTTCTTGTCTTTACCATCTGGATATATAAAACGCTTATCTTGTCTAATATATATGACATTTAGAACAAAACAAGAAGGTAATTTATAAACGTAAGTATATTTTATCTATGATAAAAATAAATGTAGTTCTAAAAAAAAGAGAATATTCTATTAATGACAATCGGAGGAAAATAGAAGGAAAATAAAACTCCGAAAAAAAAATAAATAATGAAATTTCATTGAATAAACGAGAAAAGATTATAAACAACTCAGATTTGTTTTTATATTATTTCTCCAAATAAAATAAAGATTTTTCTACAGTTAAAAATGTAACTTCTCCCACACATTTATAATATATTCTTATATAGTAAGTATTGATAGTTAGGGTAAATAAGGTGGTAGTATCAACTTTAAGTAAGATCTGTTTTTAATGTTTATATATATATAAAAAAAAAAAAAAAAAAAAAAAAAAAAAAAAAGTCGGATGTGCCAATCTCAAAATTTATTTCCCTTTTCACATACATATTAATACAACAAAATTCGCTATCACAGTGTCAAAATTAAATGACAGTATATGACATCATGATGATTCTAAAAATATGAAATTCCGTGCATTAGTTCTTGAGATATGCCTATCGGTAAAATCCTGTAAATACTGAAAATTTCAATATAGCATCGCCATACCTGTTGTGTGAGTTACACCAAAGCCTAATCAACAACGACTTATGTCAATGTCTAACTGAATGAAAAGTTTGATGAAAATCCGTGAATTAGTTTTTTTGATAGAGCTATTGAGGAAATCGTGTAAAATTCCACATAGAAGCCCCGCCTGTTGGGTGGTTTACACCAAAAACAAATCAGCACCAATTTATATCAGGGACTAACTGAATCTAAAGTTTAATAAAAATTCTTGCATCAAATCTTGAGATACAGTTATTGCGGAAATCGTGAAAAATGCATCATAGCAGCGCCACCTGTCGGGAGATATTCACAAAAACTAATCAGCACCAAATTTATATCAGAAATAACTGAATCTGAAGTTAGATCAAAATTCGTGCATTAGCTTTTAAGATAGAGCTATTGCAGGAATCGGGAAAAAACGAAGCTTATCAGTGTCACCTAATGGTCGATTTAGATCAAAAAGTAATCAGCACCAAAATATATCAGGGACTAACTGAATCTGAAGTTAGATGAAAATCTGTGCATGAGTTCTTAAGATATGCAGCATATCAGTGCGATTTAAACCAGAGTGGTAGGCGATTTAAACCAAAACATAATCAACACAAATTTATATCAGGGATTAACTGGATATAAAGTTTTATTAAATTCCGAGTATTAGATCTTTTGACAGAGCGCTCAGAAATTTTGCGTCAAATACAGACATACAGACTCACAGTCTCACAGACCGACATTTCCTAAAAATAGTCAAATCGTGTTCAGGACTTTCTGAAACCAGTAGTCAAAAACTTACACGAACCCAATACTTTCTTCTTGTAAAGACAGAAGAAAGTAATAATGAAGCGATAGAAAAATAAATGTAGTTTATCTTGCATGTTTTTTTATTTGCTATAAATCAGTAAAATAGCCGTATATAAATATAATAAAAGGAATAGCATTCAATTACGTACAGCATGCAATTATCGTCAAACCCGATTCTTCATGGTTACCTTATATTGGAACATAAGCGATAATATATACGCATTAAAATAAACCGTTCCATTAGAGATGATCTTCACCTCTATTATTTCTGCAATATTTTTGAATACTTTACTAAATGAATATTTTTGCTTGATATTTATAAAATTTCTTGAAACACAACATATATTAATATTTTTAATTGATGCTAGGAACAAAAAAAAAAAAAAAAACATAGAAATAATTTACCCGCTGATGTTTAACTGAAGTTCAAATAAGTAAATAATTAGATCAAAGAACTTAAAAACACCATAAAAATAAAGGAATGCGCATGTTCTTTGGAAACAAATTGTCTTTCTTTAACAGGCGCAAAGAAATTCAGACTTGCTCTTACTTTCAAAGTAATAGCACACATTCTTTGAGCTTCATGAAGAAAGACAAAGTTCTTTCAAAATTCTTTGTGAATTTCTCTATTTTTATGGAGAGTTTAAGAAATTATTTTGATCTTATTGTATCAAAGAAGCTTATATCAATATTAAATGTAAGTGGATAATATCCGTAAAAAATATACACTTTAATTAACTAATTTTAATTTCTTACAAAATGCCAAATATTAAGGTTTAAGTTTTAAAATTGATATTTGTTTGTTTTCAATCTCATTCCAACATCGTTAACTGCAACGTTTTTTATCCCCCGTGCACTGAATATTATATTCAACTGAAGTTTTGAAATCTATTAATGTAGAATTTTGTATTGACCATTTTGATTTTTTACATTAATATATCACGCCAGCTTATATCAACATTAAATTCAAGCAAATAATATGTAGAATAAAATATGCAATCATATTGACTAATATTTAATTTCTTACAAAATGACAAACGTTAAAGTTTTAAATGTGATATTCGCTTGTTGTCAATCTCATTCTAACGTTGTTAACTACAACTTTTTTATTTATTTATTTTTTTTACGTGCACTGGATGTTATATTTATCCGAAGGTTTGAATACTACAAATGTACAATTTTGCATACTGTTCCATAAATTTTAATAAAAAAGTATGTATTATATTATAAGTTATTAAGACTATATTATAGTTTGGTAATTACACATGTACAAAGTTAGGCTTTCCATTAGAATGATTTATCATATAATTTTCAATACTATTAATTTGATTCTGAACATTATGCAAGTCTAAAATTCATGAATGTATATACAGGTATATTTTACCTATTAATATATTAACAATTATGATCGTTAACAATGGTTAGTATATTGCTTTTGTAAACGTAATAGATGTGGTATTGAATCGTACTTAAGTGACATACATCAATATAAAAAATATATCATTATAGTAAGTACAGAACTTGTGTGGAAATATAAATTATTTAAAAACAACGTTTAAACACACAATAAAATAAGTTGGTTTGATCAGACGTATACGTAGTACTCACGAGTACTCACGAAACGCATACGTCTGATCAAATCAACTTATTTTACTGTGTGTTTAAACGTTGTTTTTAAATAATCTATATCATTATGTTCTAGAAGAAACTCTCGTGAAACATGGGTACTCAAATGGATATTGTAGTAACGCTTTCACTTTTAGCTCATATCTACATATCTATTTACATTACTGAAAGTTTTACATTCTAGTGAAAAACAAATATTTATTACTGTGATAAATTTTGTAAATTTCATGCTTCAAAATTACATAAAAGTTATAAAAGCTTTGTAAAGTGTGTTACGTTGACAAAAAATAATATTAAAGGGCCTTTTTCTTTTACATTTTGCAGAAAATAAAAATGCAATATTTTGAAATATGTATATGTGAAATAGAATCCAAGAGATAAAACAGTTCATTACTAACAATCTTACGTCAGCGTCGGTGACGGGCAGGCTGTAGATTTAAAATATAGGAAATGTTAGTATCCCTATTGGTATCAAGTAAATAATTTATGTCATATGTATGTAAAAACGATTACTTTATATACAGTATTTCATTATACATTATTCTATACAAATTATAAAAAAAAGTTACATATTGTAAGGAGAAGAATGTGTATTAATTTGGAATTTTTTATCGAAAAATAATATAATGTATAATTATTTTCAGAAAATTGTTTTCTTTTTCCTGATTTTAAAAATTGAACGATAATTAATTTAACCGTTTTTAAATTCAGCGATTTGAAAAAAGTTAATAAATACTGAAATCTTCATTAAATAAGAAAAAAATAAGACTGAAATACTTTCTCTTTTATACATTTTTTTATAAGTCAGTTATTTCACCAAAAAACAGTGATGAGAATTTTTATTACTTTGAAGATATGGCATTAAGTATTTAAACCGGTAATTACTTTTTTATATTTATATGCAGAGCCAACAAATTTCCCTCAGTTTAAAACTGAAATAAATATAATATGTTATTTTCACTTTTCTCTGCCTGTTTCTTAGTTGAAATATGAACTAAACAGATGGAATATAATAATATAAATACCTGTATATAAAAGTTACAAGTTTTATAAAGTATTTGAAAGATATTGATGGAGAACATGTACAATTTAAGCTCATAAGTGTTTTAGTAATAGAAAATAAGAAAGAGTAAAAGTTTAAACAAAAATTTTGAATTTTATATAATTTACAACAGAACAGGAAAATGTAATTTTCCAAATGCTGTTTAAGATTTTTCTTAACATATGTTTTCAAGGGACTCCTTTAAAGCAAATTGAATACTGAAGTATCATTTAGATCCAACAAACAAAATCATTCAATATTTTACTATTTCTACGTTAAATCGAAAATTCGCTGTTTAAATCAGTCTGATTGAAAGATATCATATAGTGATCTACTATGTATGTCAAAAAATATAACCCATTATTAAAAAAAAAGAAAAACATCCTTATTAATTACTGTCTTAAAATTAATAAACATTGAATTGTTGCATATCACTGATGTTTGCCGGCAACAGAAAAATAATCACGATAGCTTTAAAACCAGTTCTATTTAATAAAAAAAAAAGGGAAACTACCTGCTTAATTTTCTTAATTTTTTTATAATCTTATGTGGTTATTTTGTAACAAGTGAACGTTTATGCATTAAATATCTCATAAATTTTGATTTTTAGGGTTGCTTGCGCCCATTTATAGCTGAATTTTTGTTTTCTCAAATTTGAAGGTAAAAGCATTTTAAAATGTTGCACAATGAACTGGAAAAGTACTAAAAAAAACTACGCTAAAATATTTTTGTATTTATTTGATAACATATAAACGTACTAAATATGGGAATATCCATTTGCGGAAAATGCTTACTTATATATTTTGTCTAAATTTACATAAATTAAGCTTTTAAATTGTATATTATATACTATAATTACTATATTTATTAACTATTAAATAAATATTTATTTCTCTACAGAGACTAATAACATTATAAGTATTATTAATAATAAATTAAGTATAATCGTATTTGTGTTTAAAAATCAATTTATTTGAAAATCATCTTGAAAAGAACTTTACATAAGTAACTGTCCCCTAAATGTCTGATAGAAATACGTACCCATTTGCGCCTAGCGCCCTATATTTTGTACGTTACAAACATACATGAATAGATAATTTCACAATTTAAAAAAATAAGTAGTTCAACAAAATCTACAAGCTAAAATTATGACTGATTTATTTGGATTCTTGATAAAAAAAAAAAATGAAGATAAACTTACTTTTTACATTTCGCCATCTTAAAAAATGAAAAATCCATCAACACCGAAAAGAGACCTTCATTTAAGCAAATAAATATCAACCTTAGGCTGTCATCTCTCGATAATATATAAAGACATTTATAGGCAATTTCTTCATACAAATTTCATGCTGTAAAAAAGAAGAAAATAATAAAAATTTATTAAATATGAAACGTCCTAAAAATGGGACGCTAGGGATAAATGGGTTAAAAAGTACAAACATAAACCTTTTATGATCACCCGTGCGTCTGTCTGTCGATCATCACAGCCATTTTTGTAGAAAACTGTTCAAGTGGATTGAAATAGATTACGGAACTAATGCATATAAATTTTAATTTATTTATTTACACAAAAAGAAATTCTTTATCAGTGGTAAAACAAATCAAAATATTTATGTTATTTGTGATCAAAAGAATGTTAAAATTCTTTATTTCTTATTTTAAATTAACACTACGTTTATTGGGTTTACCTTTTAAAAAATGTTAAAATTATTATAAAATTATATGTATTAATATTTAATGTGATATCTGAGGTTTACATTTATCTTTTTTTAATTAGAATAATACATTTTTCTAGATAAGAAATTTTGGTAGTCATTACTCATAATTTATCACTTTAAAGCAATCTCTGCCAGTGCTCTGTATATTTAAATCTTTTCCTTTAGGAGGCATATTTTTTTTCTCTGAAAGAATCAAATTTATCTGAAGATGTAAGATAAATTTTCAATATATACTAGCATAAAGAATACACAAACATATAAATAAACTACATTATATTAAAACTTTGTGAATCTAAATCAATCGTGTATAGTAAATCGTGTTATATGAAATGATGGATCTTAAAGTATCAATATCTCTATTAATTCGTAAAATATTCATACAACTTAATATAAAATTTCGTGGCACATTTAAAATACATTCACGGCACAACAATGTGTTTCGAAAGGCTTTATATCATCCACTGCTTTACGTTATATGAAAGAAAAAAAAATCACAACCTGCAATGCTCGATAGCTCAAAATTACTTTTTAAGAAAACAAAAAAAATTACCCGAAGTCATAAAAGTTAAATAGCGGAATTGTGCACAAAAGCCTAATCTTTTTAACCTATCTGTCTATCTAACCGATGACCAGGCCCCTACCTGCCGGGTTGCCCCAGCTTAACGGGTTTAGTACCTGGCATCGGGGCGAAAGCCCGCCTAATCGCCGCGAAACGGCAATAAACCTGACATCACTGCATCGATCGTCATCCTATCTGCAGTGCCTACTGCTCGTTTGTGTATACTTTGTTATGCCGGTTACTTAACGTTATATCCTGATGTTTGGCACCTGCACGTTTCTACTCATGTTGGTCTCGTAATTTAGAACCTTGATCAGATGATGAGACCTTCACCTGGCAAGGCACCTCCAGAGGTATAATTCACAGGTAACTTGGAGGACTTTGCACCCACGACGGATTTTACATGCACCAGACGCCATTAGCGTACATGGCGGATTATAGCCAGCAGTAGGCCTCGATCCTGCGGCCTTACCTGCGGATTCGATGCTCTGCCAACTGGGCCACCGCTGCCCGAACTACTTCTGACCTGGGGTTTAGAAGCCGAATTGTTGGTCCAGACTTGTCGCAAGAAAATGAATTTTGGAGTGGGGTGAGGAGGAAAAAAAAAGGAGCGCCGCAGATAGACAAGTTGCAAGTTGCACTGAAAGTTAATTTTGGGCCGAAATGCTAGGCAAGCATAACGATGCAGGGGGATGAGACTCCGCCTATCTTCCGTAACCCACCGCGTAGAAACTGACTCCGTAGATTCTCACTGGAGAGGGTCCGGTAGCTTGTGCAGGCTATAGCCTATGTGCAACTACGAATAATAAAGAGACCGTAGTCAAAAAAAAAAAAAAAAAAAAAAAAAAAAAAAAAAAAAAACCCTGAAAGGGAAAGGGGTTAGCTTGTACATGTTATTACACTTAAAACTTACTTATAGCTATTTACTTAACTATCATTTATTATATATCTTGTTTTAATATCCTATAGCACTAGGTGACATTAAACTAACTAGAGTAATTTACTTTAGATTACTTAAATATTGCCTGGCTATTTAAAATGAATTTATATTTTAATCATTTCTAATATTAGAATCAGGATTTTATTTATTAATTATTATTATTATTTTTATATTATCTTATGGCAAGTTAACTATGAATTGGCATACTATTACTTATCTAGGAGGGAATTGACAGGAGACTAACGAGCTGACCTAGTGAGATTAATATACTAATTTCTAATTGAGCTAGCTGCTTGAGGTTGTAACTTAGACATAAGGTATGGGGGTTGGGTTTGACCTAAATTAACATTTAATTTTAATAATTCATTATATTTGTCTAGTATAATATACTTATCTCACCCAGTGGACTTGTTCTTCTGAGGAGGTTTCCTTGTCTTGGTAGTTGGTCACTGTCGTGGTGGTTGTCTTTTTAATATTTTGACATATTCTTGTGGGTCTTTTCTTTTTCCTTGATTAGATATATGCTTCTCACATACCGTGAGATGCTTGTCTCTATCGTAGGTTGCTTTTCTTTATGACTCTATTAATGGTGGATGTCTAAATTTGAGGTTTTGTCACTTTGCGAACTTGCCGCTGATGGGTTGACGACATGTGGTCTTTAATTTGTGACCCTTTGAGTTGGCTTTGATCACTTAACAGGTTCATTTTCCTTTGTTTTTATATTACCTTGATACGTGAATGCGCACATGGCGATCAGTCCATTGGAACCTAATGGCTGTTATCATGATTTATGCAACGTTGTTGCGAGCTATTTGTAAAGGCTTGTGCACTACTGGAGTGGGGCTTGTTCCATGGCCGTTAGTCCGTCAATTTTTTTATGATGACTGTTTTCACAAGATGTATCGTTATAATTTCTCCTTTGTTGTAGTTGGCTACTCAGTTTCATTTAAAACACATCTTTTCCTTATCCACTTAACTATCTTCCGATGATTCGTTGGATTTGTGTGAGTGAGCCGTAGCTATCAGTTCATCATAAATGACTTCCACCTCTCAGAAGTGCGATAAATCGATTTTTTTTTTTTTGCAAGTAAAAGGTTCTTTCACCTGCGGCCGCGGTCAACTTAATAGTTAAACTCGGACCTCTTTTTTTTTAAATATATATATATATATTAAATCTGAAAATAATGCAGTTAGTTAGTTTGGGGTCTCGATGTCCGCTGGGATGGTACGTGCTTAGCTTTGTTCTTTTATGTTTTATTGAGAGATTGAGTCTATGTTTTCTATTAACCATCTGATAACTGCTTTGCCCTTGTTTTGTACATGTTTATTGTTTGCTAGCTGATTATGACAAAGTTGCTCGTTGTTTGCTGTGATTTGAATCAGATGGTGTGGTTGTGTTAGTGGGCAGGCTGTTAGAAAGTGTTTTGGTGTTCCCAATTGCCCGCATGCACAATTTGGCTCATCTTTGCGCTTGAATCTGTGTAAGTATTCTGGGAATGCTCCATGTCCCGTGTATATCTGGCTGAGTAATTTACAACTCCTTAGTCTATTTGTACTTACTTTTGGAAAGTATTGATATGTTGTCCTGCCCTTGTCCCCGTAATCCCACTCGAACTGCCACTGTTTAATAACTAGTTCTTTAATTGTTTTTTTAAGGTTTGTTATTGGTCTTTCTAAGTTATATGGAATTTGTTTTATTTTATTTTCTGCTGCTTGTTTGGCTAATTCGTCGTCATCCTCGTTTCCTTGGATGCCCACATGTGCTTTAACCCAGCTAATTTTGAATCTATTATTTGATAGTTTAATTGCTTCTTGTATATCATTTACTAGTTGTGTGGTGTTAAATGGTTTGCTTAATGTTTGGATGGCTGACATGCAGTCCGAGCGGATGCTGTATTCCATCCCTGTGCTGTTGCCCCAATATGCTGCTTGTAGTATGGCCAGTAGTTCGGCTTGAAAGACACTATTAAACTTCCTTAAAGGTGCTGACCACGTTTTAATTTTTTGTTCATTTTTGAAGGCTACGAATGCCGAACCCGTAGCTCCTGATTCCAATTTTGAGCCATCTGTGTAGATATTTATGTCTTTGACGTTGTGTCCTATTCTTGGTTCGATTGTTTCTGCGGGGTGTGTGTTCCATACATTTATTTTTTTTTGTATAGTCCGTGTGATTTATTGTTGTTCCATGGAGGTTTACATTTTCTCTCAGTCTTGATATTGTACCGTATGTTGCTTCGTATTTTACTTGTAGGTGTATTGGAATCAGGCCTGCAAGTACCTGAAGGGCCGCGGTAGGGGCTGTTTTATATGCCTTAACAATGGACAGCAGGGAGTGTCTCTGGCAAGAGGATAATACCTCCTTGCTCCTTGTATTCAGGTTGTGGCCCCAAATAGGGGCGGCATAAGTTAGTGTCGTTTCAACTACTGTCCTATACCAAGTTTTAATAATTTCTGGTTTTAAGCCCCAATTCCTGGATGCCATTGCTCCCAACATGTTGAATGTGTTTCTTATTTTTGCTGCTTGTGTTTGGAAATGCGCTAGCCAGTTGAGGTTTTTGTGTATTATGACTCCTAAGTATTTTATTTGCTCTTTTCCTTCGAGTTCTTTGTCATTGAATTTTATGCCTTCTATTTTATATGTGTCCTCTGTTGGAAGATTCCTTGTGTGTGTTCTGTTTAGATACAGCAGTTCTGTTTTATCCCAGTTTAGCATTAGTTTATTTCCTGTAATCCATTCATTGAATTCTTTGATTATTTTGTTAGCTAGTTTAACTAATTTGATTTTTGTTTTTTCTCTAAGTATTATTATAAAATCATCCGCGAATGCTTGTATTCTTACGTTAATTCCCCAATTTTTCTTGAGCGCTGTATCTGCTATGAGCAGCGACAGCAAATGTCTGAGACAGCTGCCTTGTGGGCAGCCCCCGAATGTCTGCTTTGTTAAAATAATGCCGTTTTCTTCGATTGTGACGTACCTGTCTTTTAGGATGCTCAATATCCAGTTTGTTAAATAAGTTGGATTGGGGGATTGCTTAAGGTTTTCAGATATAATAGGCCATCGAATATTATCGAATGCTCCCTTTATATCCATTGCTATGAGTAGTGTTTGGTAACTCTCTATTTTATCTTGTTTAATTGTTTTTATAAGATTATTAAGTGCATGTTCGCACGAGATCCCTTTTTTAAATCCGTATTCTTTATCGCACCAATATTTGTTTACTGTTAGGTGGTGGGAAATTCTGCCGTGTATTATTCTTTCTAAAATTTTACTGAATGCCGGTAATAGGCTGATTGGTCTATAATTTTTGGGGTCTTTAAGATCTTTACATTTCTTGTGAAACAGAACCACTGTACCTATTTTGAAAGATTTTGGAAAATAGTTAAGGTGGAGGCAAGTATTGTATAATGTTAAAAGAAGTTGTGGCGCTGCATTGTGAATTCGTTTTATTAGGTTGTAATCAATATAGTCGAAACCAGGGGCTTTGTTTTGTTTAATGTTTTTAATTATCCTGCTCAGCTCTTGTCGCGTGATTGCAGGGGGGTTTTCTTCTTCTTCTCTTGGCTTTTCCGATGTTAATTTATGTTCTATTTTTGGGTCTGTTAAGTAAAGGCTATTTATGAAGTGGTTTAGTGTATTTTTAATTGTGACTTCTTTGTCGTCTGGCAGGATATTGACTAACCTTGATGGGCTTGTTTTCTTACCCGACGCTATCTAGTATTGTGGTCCGTATGTATTTTTAACTTCTTCACAGTTTTTCTTCCATGAATCGCGCTTAGCTTTTTGTACAATTTTTTTAAAGTTTTGCCCTTTCTTTTTTGTATTCTATGTGTAATTTCTGTTTTTTTTCACGTCTTCTTGTTTTTGAAATTTTCTCCTAAACGCCTTCTTGCTATCTTGACCTCTTGCGTCCCCCATTGCGGCGCTGTTATGACTGGTGCTTTCCTTTGTTTATAACATTTAAACGCTATTGTTTTAATTTCGTTTTGAAGTCTTAAGGTTATATTATCTAACTGGTCTGTGTTTGTCATTCTTTTAAGATCTTTAATATATCTATTTCTTATTTGTTTTATTGTTTTCTCAAATTTAGCGTGTTTTCCGTATTTCGTTTCTAACCTGTGTCTTTGATAGTTAGTGTTATCGTACTGAAGTTTAAATTTAATATACTTGTGGCCGCTGCCCGATTCATCACCACTCACTTCCCAATCTGTAATTTCAGTCCCTAGTTTTGTTGTAGCTATTGTTAAATCTGGCCAGCCCTCTAGTTTCTTTTGTCCCCTTATTGTACTAAAAGACGCTGGTGCTCCTGGAGGGTTTTGGACAGAGAGCGAGTTTAGGAGTAGAAAATCTGTAAGTTTTTCATCCTTTTCATTTATATCTGCGTACCCCCATTGTTGCGAGTGTGCGTTGAAGTCCCCCGCCAGTAGAATCTCGCCCTTTGCTAATCTCAGTGTGTCTTCCACTTCCTGAAGTACTATTGCGAAATCTGCATAGGGGGAGCATATACGTTTATTATTGTTATAGTTTCTTTTTTATTTTCTACTTTTATTGCTGTTGTGTATTCTTTTTCTGCGATTGTTATTGGGTTTGTGCCTATGTTCGTTACTATGGCTGATCGATTATGTTTTGTTTTGGTTACTTTCCAGATGCTGTTTTTATCGCTAAATGCTGTTATTTTTTCTGCTCTTTTACTTTGATAGTAGTCTTGAAGCAGTCCTATGTTAATCTTGTTTTCACTCATGTAACACTTTAATGAGTTAGTGGCATGAAAGCTGTTGTGTAGATTAATTTGTATGAATTTAATATTGACTTTATCTTGCGAGTTTTCTTTTGTGGTGGATCTTGCTATATGTATATTTTTATTTTTCTGTTTATGTATGTTTAACGCTTGGGTGCCTTTTTGGCACGCGCTATCTTTAATGTCGGCGTGGTGCATAATTGACTCGATTTAATTCACGTACTCTTTGTTCACGTTCTCTGATTTGTGCTTGTGTGCGCCTATACAATCGTGGAATACCCCCGTATGTATTTACTGTTACTAAGTCTTTTAAAACTTCCTCACCCGTGGTTAATTTTGTTTTCCCTTTTTCTAGTTCCAACTGCCTTATTGTCAGTAGTTTACGGTAGACCCTGCACCTCCCGTCATGAGCCGTGTGGTCAACTGGTAGATGTACTATGAGGTGATCCTTATTCCATTCATTGAAGGTTGTGCACATGACACACCGCTTCGTATTTTTTGGGCAGTCTTCGTATCTATGGTGGCCGGCGCAAATTGGACAGTATTCTTATTTTGGGGTACACTGGTTTGCAAGATGATCAAACCCCTGGCATCGATGGTATCTTAGGATTGTGACATAGTTCTTTACTGGACATTCCCTGAGTCCTAGGCAAACTGTTCTCTCTCTGAGCATGTGATTTGCCAAGGGCTCGGAGAGCGATACCGGTATGTGTACTTTTCCCGCTGATGCCCGCAGATATCGTAGGGTTCGTATCTTTTCCAGAATATCTTTGGGCTGATGCCTATCTGCCTGCATATCTTCGTTTTCACTGTTGTTTCATCTGTTTCCTCTGGTGCGTGGAAGATTATGATACTCTTCATCTTCATGTTTGCTGTCTTGATATTCAAACCGCTGCTACTTTCTTCGCTTTCTGTGAGGGCATCTTTTATCCTCGTGGCTTGTGCCGCCGAATCACATACTATTTTCATGCCGTTGCGTATCTTCTTGACGTTCTTCACCCTGTCTTTGTTTTGTATATTGCTGGCTACTTGTTGCTCCACTTCTTCTTCTGCTGTTCTGTCTTCTTTAGCTTGGACTATTACTGTAGCTGTAGCTTCTTGTACAGCTCTTGCATATGATTTTACGACCGACGTTTTCATACTTACCAGTTCTTCTTTATCAGTTGTTTATTCATTGATCGTTGTTCTTAAGGCTGTTGATTGTTCCATAACTTCTATACTGGCCTCGGCGTGCACAGCCCTAGTCTCGATCTCCATTAGTGAATTGATCACTATTTGGAGTGCTCGTTCTATGGCCGTGCGCGTCGAAGCGGTGATTTTTGTAGATTTTGCTGCGATTGATTTAATATAGCTAATTGCCAGCATTCCTCTTTCAACTTCTAACGATCTTCTTTTATTTGCTTCTGGCAGATCACAATAACTCATTAGCTTATTCTTGATGTCATCTGTCTCTTTATTTTCCATTTTTGAGGCATTCTGTTGGCTATCTTCGTCGGAATCCATTTCTGTCTCGTCATCGTTGGTGAGATCGAAATATTCTTGTATATTCTTCAGTGTTATTACTGTCTTTTCGGGGAGCTCTTCTTTTTTAGTTGAATTCTTCAATGATTGACCAGGTAGCTCCTTTCGAGCGGAGCCGGATCCACCTGCCACTGCTGGTGTCTTTTTTTGTATTTTGGGTTTTAGTGTTGTTGATTTCGAGTTGATTTTTGGTGCATTGTTACGTATGTCTGTTGGTGAGTTTATGCTACTCCTAGAGGAGGAGCGAGTGCCGGGTGGCATTTTGTTGTGTTCTATTACGCTGTTTTCACCTCTAAGTGTACTTGTTTATTTTATTTTACTTCCCAGCGGAGTAGGGAGAGACAAAGATACATAAACATAAATTGATTTCACACAATAAATACTAATGGTAATTGATTTACAAGCAGTTAAACAATTGTGGGGGGGGAGAGAATGCTAGAACCTATGCTCTGTTGGGTACTAAGACTGCTAAGGTATAATATTTAATCACTTATTAACTCCTAGAATGCAGTGAGAAAAATGAACTAGAGGGAAGAGGGGGGGGGGGGGGACTAAGCAACACCTTAAATTGGAAGTGGGTAGAATAAAGGTATAGAATCTGTTAAAAGTCTTAGAAAGACACTATCGATTTATTAGTCCTTGTTAACTTCGTTGATTAATCAAAAGTTTTAATTAGAATATTTAATTGATTAATTTTTTAATTTTGTGAGTTAGTTGTTCTCTTAGTAAGCTGTGGATACTAGGAACTGGGAGGGGGGGGGGGTGGGAGAGCTGAAAAATTGAACATATAGTATTTAAAATACAATGGCTCACTAATGCTTGCTGTGTGAGCTTATCTATCAACTGTGGAAGAGGTTTGTTAAAATAGTTATTAGATCTTAGTGATCTTTCAAAGAGTGGGGACTTGGGAGACAATGAACTAGTATGCTGAAGACGAAGGGATTATAGGTGCTCGAAGGATTAGTCCCCTGTGTAGGGGAGAATATCTATTGTACTGGACAATGATTGACGCACCCTAACTTCTATTGTTACTTATCTATTAGCTATGTAGTGTATGGACAAGGTTGGAATCTATATGCTGTGTTTAGAATGTGAACTGTAGGAGTTAAGTGGCTGAATATTATATAAAATTAAGTTGAATAAAATGGCTAGGTTATTAGGAAAAATGAAAGTTTTTGGAGAGTAAAAATTGAAGGGGCTGATTAATTAATACAGAGAGTTAATAAAATTATGGGGCAGTTGTATAATGAATATAATAAATAAAACTGCGTTAAACGGAACAAAAATAACAAAAAAGGGAGCTGTAGTAATAAAGAATTTAACCTAGAGAATTTTAATTTGTAAATTACTTACGTATTGTTTTTTCCCGCCAGGACTCCTGTATCGTCTAGAAGATGTTGTTTACTAAAAGATGGCGTCCTTCTTTTACCTCTAAGTAGCGAGTGTTGGAGAAAATGGCGTTTGGGAGAGTTACGATCTTGAAAGACAAGCGTCTTACAGGGAGGGGGTTCTTTTTTCGCCGGAGATTTCCTTCTTTCGACCTGTCCTAACCTGTAGCGTCCTATCGCTGGCTGCTTGCTTCGCCCTTGGCGACTGGCTTGCACATGGTCCCTGCTAATTACGAATTACTTTGTAGCTAATTAACTGTGCATGATATCGTTGATTGAAAGGTAGCTTCGTGTTCCTCTGGTTAATTACCATCCGTGGGTACAAAAACCGTTGAAGTGGGCCTGGTATTTCCGTAGCTAAAAGCAAAATGGCGGAGCCCAAAAAAACGCGTACATAACCATTCTGACCATGCAACGACGGGGGAATCTTTTCAACCTAGTATAGTGACGGGTAGGTCTTGGCTGTAGGTGAACAATAACAAAGGGTTAGCTGTGGGGAGGGGGGGGTGTCAGTTTACTTATTTCTGGTTAAATATATTTCATTCTTTTAATTCCTGCCTGATCTGACAAAATATTTTCACCACTTCTGCAAAATAAATTTTAAGTTTTTACGTGCACAAAATCCCTTTTCGTTCATATATAACATTTAAGCAATTCCGTATCTTTTCGCACTCTCAAATCTAGCTCCTGTTACAGCAGCATATCAATTTATTCACTGGTACTGATTAGTTATTAGTTCATTTTGCTGATCAAATGTTGCTGCTGTGCTGTGTTTTTAAACAAGCTTCGTGATACCTATATTTCGGCATCTATGAGTTACAATAAATCCAAATTTAATATGCAATGTCCTGTGACAATCATCGTTAGACTAAAAGCTCCAAACATATTTTTTTTATCTTTGTAATCCTAAATTTGCTCCTCTTAATATTTGAAAATCACATAATCAAATATGTGGTAAACCGAATCAAGTGAATCAACTAAAAGTCAGAGTTGCAAGAGAAATCAGGTAAGTCCTTAAAATTCAACCTAAAACATCTCATACAGATGACACTTCATTTTTTTTGAAGAAGGTCTCATTACAAGAAGAATCTTCAAGCCTCATAACAGTAAATGAGCAACTTGAATAAACTCAAAAGAAGCAAGTCGATTTTGAAGCAAATAAATTTCATTGGGCATTCCGTGCCTGCTGTTTTCTTAATTTCATGAATATGATAAGTAGATATTATTTTTATAGCATTGTTAAATACTATTTAGCTCACACTTCTTTTAAAGATAACCTTTTTAAGTAAACATTTATATTAATGATTTATAAAAAAATATTTACATTAAACGTTATCACTTTTGTCCACTGTATAAGTTTTATTCTGCTTTACTATTCTATTATGTACTATGATAATTTTATTCTATTCTGCTATTTTAGAGTGCATTGTATTAATTTTATTCTATTTGAATATTCTATAATGCACTGTGTTAAATGTAATCTATTTTACTCAGGAAAATATTTTTTCATAAGGACTCCTTTTATTAAAGTATTTCAATGTCCTACTATAAATATCATTAAGAATAATAAGTCATTTAAATTTTTATGTCGTCAAATTATGTTCAGTAATCAATTGTAATTATATTTTGGTGTATTATCATCATTGAATATTCATGATCAGGGAAAGGAGGTTATTATCTCTTTTTAAATAAGAAATATTTTTAACTGTTTATTTAAAAATTCAAAAAGCTACATTACTAGAATCATAAAATTAGATAAAATTGAATTAATTTTGAATTTTAAAAAACTGCTATAAGAATATATGAAGTATTTTCACTAAAACTTTTAAGAATTTTTACTTTCTTCTAATGTATTTCATAAATATCGGATTGTTCAAATGATTGTTAATTCCAAATGTAATGTTAAAATCAAAAATATGTTAATCATATTTTGTTTAAAGTACACTGATTTAATATAATTTAACAATTAATAAACAACTATAGTTTTATCGTAATACAATTAAACAAATAACATATTTGTCCTTATTAATAGCTCTAAATCCAGTTTTAAATATGAGTTTAAAATGTGTTTATCGCTGACAGTATTATTCCTAAAGAAAAAGGAAACTTTTTTTTTTGTTAACAGTAAATTTAGCATTAACAACTGAAAATTTTCTTTTAAAATGGCTTACTGAACTGGAACTAATGTTGCCTTTAGGGATAATTTAAAGATATTTTCCTGATATAATCGCAATTAACTTTACCAAACTTTATTAACCGTTTTTTATAAAAGGATTATTATATGTGAAGACATGAAAAAAAAAAACAAAAAAGTACTTTATTATACGTTTCGTAAAAAGCCATGAAATATGACTGGTGAAAAAATATTTAAAATTATGCTACATATTTTTTTTTTAACTCTGTAAAGAAATATAGTAACTTTCACATATACTGTACTAAAAATACATATTTTTTAGAAAAAAATACTTGACTTCAATGGCACATTGCGAAATACATCATGTTTTAAAAATCTTCAGAAAATGATTTCTTACTTTCTTACACTGTTATTTATTATTGCAATTCAGTTGGCGCATTTTTGTGAGAAAGCTTTTGTACAGCAGATTGTTGTGGCAACCTTTTATTCGTATTATTTTTTTTTTTTTACTTTCCATTGCATTTATTATCATTTTTTTCTCTCTGCATCAGGTACATTTTCTCATCATGCACCTGAGATTCAGTATTGTAAATTTGTAATAACTAGCTGAGTTATTTATTAAACATCACCACCCACTCTCATCAAAAGTCTTCTATTTTATCTCCTGTAAAGAAAAGCACATGTGCATGCACTTGCGTACAAACTTATTTATGCATCCGCTGCTAGCGAAGGAACGTTTTCGACTGTACTTCAGTTTTTTTATTGATATGTTTTAATCCAAATGGATCAAACCGCTCGGTAAGTTAAAATTCAAAGACATATTCCGAAAGATTATACTCTTACGTCTCAAATGATGGAATTAATGTTTTTAAATGCCGCTGTTTAACATTTGAAAAAAAAATAATTAAAGTGTCGTTTTTTTGAAAAAGTTTTCCGCTTTATTGCAACGCCGTTCCAGGACACAATTTTAGAGGTACTGACAAACCAAAAATATTTTCTTAAAGCAGATATATTCTTCTAATCGACAATGCAATCGGTTATTAAAAATACGATTTTAAACCTTTTCAAATACACCAACGAACGTAGTTCACTTCACGCCTCATGAAGACGATATTTTTTCTAAGCTAAAAGTAACAAAACGTCCGTATTTTAACGCAATATTTTTAAAGAATCTCGATAGACAAGATTTACATCACCGACAAAAATCTTGAAACGTTCGATTGGATAGAAATATTTTTTATAAAATAAAATGTGTAGGAAAATGTCGACGAAATCAATAAAAACCTGAGTGTTTTTACGGCATTTCGCTTCCATTCGGGGCGCATAGACTCCAAAAATAAAAGTACACAAAAATAAAATATAAATAGCTTCTAAAATACTAAATACTAAGTACTAAATCATTCTAATTCAAAAAAATTTCGCGATTTTTGAATATATATCAAAAAAATAAAATGTTTATATTTTGAAAAATATAATATCACCAAAACAGAACTAAAGACATAAAGCCATACAAATTTAAGGTTAATTTAGGGTCATTCATCACGGGCCCGGGAAACGCCGGGCGGATCAAGTAGTCTATATTAAAGTACTGCTTTATAGCTCTCGTGTTCTTCCTGTCATAACACACTCCTGTACCATCTGGAGGTTCCACATGAATATGATGATTTGGATAAAAAATTTATATCCTTTTCCTATCAATAAAATAATTTAATCAATATACCAAAAATTTTTAATGCTCAATCAAAATACTGGAAACAGTTCAGGTGTGATTGCGACATGAATGGTATAGTGTTTTAACGACGAAATAATTCTGTACCTTGGAACAAAAAGGGACAATGTCCAAAATTGAGAAATTTCAGTTAAATGCTCGAATGAATTCAGGATGTGATATAAATTAATTGTTAAAAGCGCCAAAATCCTCCCAATATTAGATCATTTAAAACAAAATATTTTGTCGAGGCCAATGTTATTTACTGTTAATGCAATGTGTCATACTTAAATTGGGTTTCCTGCCATTTGAGAAAAATTGACATTGGCCCTTTTGTTCGAAGGTACAGAATTAAGTGTACGAAGTTTGAAAAAACTTTAAAGTTGTAAAATATATGAGCTAATTACATAATATCTTCGTGTCTGATATCAAACTGTTTCAGATTGATATATTAGTTTGAAAGATTATTAAAAAGACAGAGTTCAGGGGATTCTTCGCGCACTTGAAAACACCCGCTCCGTAATGTTAATCCTATGGGCAGGTTATTTTCGAATTTCTCGTTTCAATTTGATTATTTTTAAACGATTTTTTTTGCATAGGATAGCTGAGCTCCATCTTTAATATGACTCTTTTTTTACTTTTTCGATTTTGGTTGCAGATTTTTTTAAAAAAGGGTACTTTCAGTTTCGAAACCGGTTTGGAAACTGAAAGTACCTTTTTAAAAAAAATCTGCAACCAAAATCGAAAAAGTAAAAAAGAGTCATATTAAAGATCGACCTCATCTAGCCTATGCAAAAAAATCGTTTAAAAATATTCAAATTGAAACGAGAAATTCGAAAATAACTTGCCCATAGGATTAACATTAGGGAGCAGGTGTTTTCAAGTGCGCGAAGAATGCCCTTAAGCATGCAGAAAAATAAAACAACTGCAATTAATAAAACAACTGCAGAATAGAAAATGTGCTTTCAGTAAAGCTGCAGAATATTAAAGGAAAATCAAGAAATACTAGTACTCATCGAACAACTAATTGTGTTTATATTAACACGTTCACGCTGGCGCGGTGGGTCACACTCGACGGTCTCAGAGATATCAAGTGTCCGGCTTTTTGCACACCACTATTATTTTAGAGAAAATGTTCCTTTAAATCGCCCAATTGTTCTAATTAAATAAAACAACATTTTCTGTATTAAAATACCGGTATACAAAAAGCCGGAGACTTGGCAGCTCCGACACAGTCGAGTGTGACCCACCGCGCCGGCGTGAACGTGTTAATCTGTCTCGATTTTTTTTTTCACGTTGTAAATTACTTCATAAAATAATCTTTGACAAACTAAATTAAGCACGATAAGATTCCCAATCCCATGATAGGTACCACTTTTTTACAATAAATCGTTATTCATTGATAAATTCCTGCAAATGTTATATTAAAAAAGGGACAGGAAGGATTTTCTTACACTCTAAAAAAATAATAATGACATATGATTATTTCTATCGCTGTTTAGCGGCGCGAAGTATTTCTAGATAATCTCGTAAAGTCGTATATAAACTAAACTAAAAAAATATATATCATCTACAAATTAATCAAAATTAATAACTATTCAATTTTATGCATTTCAAGCAACATCTACTCGCTTTAATCACTGTTGCGATGATAATAAAAATTAAAATTATGCAAGTGAATATACGAAATTATTTTACATGCATAAATTTTTTATCAGTTTGTAGATTAAACTCAAAGTTTGATTATTTTTATGAGTCGTTAGAATCTTAATACTTTAATAAAACTTCAATAACTCTAAAAATTTCTCCATGAATTTCAAATAAGGATTACACATATTCCACCAGATTTTTTTAAATTGCGAAAACCGCCGAAAGTGTGAAATTATATTTTAATATTTCAGATCATTACAACTCAGTTTAAAATAGAAAGAAATAATATATATATATATATATATATATATATGTGTGTGTGTGTGTGTGTGTGTGTGTGTGTGTGAGAGAGAGAAAATAAATGACAAATATTGTTTCTTTCTTTTATATATATATAAATATATATATATTTATTTATTTATATAAAATCCAAGTCTCTGTGTGTCCCTCACAATTCCGGTTAGACCGTCTCATTCATCGCGGCCATGTTAGGGGCTGTGCATATATAACGTTATCATTTTAGGGGGAGGGGGTGTCTGGCAAATGATATCGAATGATATCTCTAGGGGGGGGGGGGAGTTTGTCTTTTGATATCGTTATCATTTTTGATGCAACAAAAATTTTCATTTTTTATTTGTCACTTGTTCTTTACATCAAAATTGTCTGTTATATATTTTTAGTCTATTTTCTTATTTTCTGGAAATACAAAGTTTCTCTTAAAATCATTAAATTATTATAAAATTACTTAATTCCAAAATATGGAATACCACAAGGTTTCACATTCCACTTCTTCTGTCATATGTGTATGAATATATAATTTCCTGTTAGAGAAACCTACTGCGAAGTATGCTTGAAATGGTACTTGTTGTGTTTACTGATAAATAATGTTGTCCATCTGTTCAGTTACTAAGAAGTTCTGTCTGTCCTATCACCCCAACCCGTGCGGGGGAAAGTGCAAAGCATTATTACAGTTGAATGCATTAAGCATGTAAAAGCTATTATTAAATATTTTTAAATAGTAACTATTTCTTTTAAATGTTATTTGATATAAAGTTATTTCATACGTAAAGTGATATTTTATTGACTTCCCTTCCTTTGAATTAATAAAGTATATGCAATTAATAAATGTATAACCATATCTGTGGATCACTCCAAACAAGAGAAAAAAAATTCAAAAAATGAAAATTTGATTGATTTTTAGACATTGATAACGATATCATTACGGGGGGGGGGGGGGGGTCGAGGAATGATAACGTATGATATCGAAAGGGGGGAAGGGGGTCCAGAATTATCAAAAAGTTGATAACGTTATATATGAATAGCCCCTTAGGATCCCTATGGAGAAATTGGTATGAGCTTCAACAATGAGTAATTGTTGGAAAGTACTAATTGCAGCCAAAATAGGTTACCACAATAGAGCCGATTTTTGACCAACTTGGCAAAATATCGCCAAATTTGGCGACAAAAATAAGTTACCATATATGACGCCAACTTGGAAATAGCTGGCTGGCGAAATTTCCATTGAAATACACCAATTTTTCATAATCGAGCTCACCGAAATTTAATTTAAACTCCGAGCGTTTAAGCTTTTTTCCAAAATCAATGGGTGAAAATTTAAAGTTTAATGGACAAAAATATACATCTTTACATATTCAGCCCTACAAGTGGCTGGGAGATTCTGCTCTCGAAGCTGGTAGACGGGATTTGCTGGGTTTGAACCCAATCGCGCCCGCTGGCCTAACCGTTTCAGAGTTTTTGTGGTTTTCTTCGAAACCTTGGATTTCCATGCGTAAATACGGGTTAGGTTCCGTTAGAAAGACCCCACGGAGGGCACTCCTCTTAGGGCCTATATCCCTCGAGTAGATAATCGGCCGCCAAAAATCAACCCAACTCAGATCAACTTTACATCTTCAATCCGATGATACTAATAAAATAACCGCCACCATTCGGCGCTGCACTATCTGAGCTCCTAACTGTTCGAATTTAATGTACTTTACACAGCCGAATACAGAAATTAAATTCTCGGCACTTTTCCAGTATAGGGCGAAATAGAGAAAAAAGTCATTTTTGACGGCCTATCTTTCTAGTTTAGATTTATCCTTTAAAAATTTGAATTTTTTCCCTACATCCTTTTCATTTTATTTTATAACGCATTTAAAAGAGTGTTGCCTTTAAACTTTAATCCTATGTTTATAATCTAATAAATTATTTTATGTATTCTAATAAAAAAGTGTCAATATTAATCAGTAGCTAATAACTTTATTTTAATTAAATTTAAATACTATTTTTCAACTACAATTACATTTATCTCTCTAAAAAAAAAAAAAAAAAAAAAAAAAAAAAATTCTTAAAAATACAGCATTTAATAAATCAGATACGATTTTTTTTTTATTTATAATACTGTAGACCAAGGCTAGTATGCCATAGGAGCATGTTGGCACAGTCGTGATATTTTTTTAACTTTCCGTTAGATGGTATTGTCAGTCCAGCCAAGTATGCATTGCTTCACTTTCCTCCCCCATCAACGCCATTGAAATTCATTAAAGAACCAGCGAGAATTTTCAAAATTTGCTAAGGTGAGTAAATTTCCTTTCTTATAAATAATCGTTTTTTATTTGTTTATAGATTACATTTTAGATTTTGATATATAGCATTCTGAAAAATAATTGTTCGTAGTTATTGTAGGGTATGTTCGTTTCAGAATAATTCCTTACAGTTATGAAAAATAAAAATGGCAATATGGGGTTAATTGGCCCATTTGGCGCGGGGCAGGTTTGCCCGGCGGGTCAACATGCCCCGTAGGAATTTGGCTCTGGGGGATTGGAATTTTGGTAGTTTTAATGAATTATTTTAATAAACATTTATTGTTATTTTAATTAATTTATTATTAACTAAGAGTAAGGAATTATTTTATTAATTGAATTTCTAGTTATCCCAGTCAATCTTTTAAAAAAATGAACTTATAATACTGTTTAGCTCCTCGCCACATTTAATAAGCTTCTCTTTGTACAAAAATATTTATAACTTTCATAACTACAGAAAAATTCCTGTTGGCTTGGTCTACATGTACAGGTAGATTTCGAAGTTAAGTACTAATTTCACCAACAATTTAACTGATTAAGGGAAACATGATTTTTCTTTTCTTATATACCCCCCCCCCCCCCCGACACACACACACTTTTTTTTTGTTTTTAATTCTTTTTGCTGTAATAGTTGGTCCTATCAAAAACTTGTCAATAAAAAAGTTGTAGATAATACTAAGAAGATATATAATAAATTTAAACGGATTTGATATCTTTTGAATTGACGAAGTTATGAATTTGTTCTTCTTCAACCCACCTTTCTATTTATTTATTTATTTTTGCTGTAAGAGTTGCTCCTATCAAAAACTTTTCAATACAAAAGATGCGAATAATATTAAGAGGATTTTTAATAAATTTAAGTAAATTTGACATCTTATGAATTGACGAAGTTATGAAATGATTTTTTTTTTTTAACTTTCGTCTTTTTTCCCCTCAAATTAATAATTTTAAACTTTTGTAATTTTATGATTTCATTAAGGAACGTTGTATGGTAGATTTTCTTTAGGCTATATTGTGTTTTCGTTCGCAAGAAAAAAAAATTAAGATTTGGTGAAATTTTGAACATTTTAAACTTCTGCTCTATCAGAACATTAAAAGTGATGTGGGCTAACTTACCCCGCAATCGGGACACGTTTACCCAAGCGACTTGGTATCAGTTTGAGCTTCTAAATTAATACTTATAGTTAATATTTTCAAGTTTTACTATTGGGATTTCTTCCTAAAAATGCACTGATAGTGGTAATATAAAAAGAAATTTAAAATGTTGAATTGTAATTTTTTTTTATTATTAAAAAACAAAAGCTGGCTTACTAGGCCCGATTTACCCTACTTTTTAAAAAAATATTACATTAGTCCTTTGGTTAAATTCAAAACTTGACTAATTTTCAGCGTTTTTAACGTGCATTACTAGGTTAATAATAATAATTCTGAAAATTTGAATTGAGAATTACATTTCCAGCTATCCGTGTTGTTCTTTGAATTTCGGAAATTTATAAAAGCATGAAAGGAAATATTATTGGGTAAATAAATAGATAGAAATGCTTAATTCGTCTTTAAAAAGTTAAACTTAAACTTACACTATGTGCAAAATGACTTAAAGATGAGAAAATAGTAAAAAAAAATGTTAAATTATTTTAATACCTTAGTACTTTCAACTATAGAAAAACATAGTCTTCGTCAGAGAAATATAAGAAATACAATTGTTATTGACGTCTAATTTTCAAAATTCACGTAGATGGTAACGGAAGGAGTGAAAGTGGAAGTTAATTTTTAGATCCGGAAAACATTGGGAAAATAAAATATGGATATAGGGAAGTGGAATATTACTCGTTTTATGATTATTTAAGCAAACTGAGCCAAATTATGGGTATGTTGTAAGATAAAACGTCATTGCAAACAGTATTTTCTTTAGTAATAATTTATATTGATTCGCGGATGATTAAATCATGATAATTCTTTGAGGGATATATGATTTTTGCGTCTTCGAAATTAACATGTACATTCTGCTTCTGGTTAAGTCTTGACAGGGCTGTTGTAGGTCAGTTATACTTTAAATCTCTCAAATGTTCTTTTAAGTAACCTTTTAAGTAATTTTGCACATAGTGTAAGTTTAAGTTTAGGAAATATTATTGCTTAAAATCTCAAAAACTATGTTTTAAAATAGACGAATTCAAAAGGAAAATATATAAGGAAAAAATTAAGAGCGCGAACATTTTTTTTTAAAGCATGTAACATTTTTACTTTCATTTATAACCTCTTCAGTTCCAAAGCAAAAATAATAATACAAATGCTTATTCATAGGTTTTTTCCAAACAAATGGCATCGTAAATGACAGAAAAAATATCTTTTCTGAAATTGATCCTTTAGGCTCTTAGTAATTTAGGTTAAAAAATATGGATCTAAAATTAAAACCCCTTTAAAACATATATTTAATAGCCATTAACATAAATTAACGCAATTAACAGCTTTAAACAAGTAAATAATCTACAAATTCTCAAAATCTTTTATTGAAAAAGATTTAAGTTAAATACTTAAAAAAATTTCTCACTTTCTTAGTCATATTCTCTTTCGGGCATTTTAAGGCATTTTGCAAACAAAGATGAAAATAACATTTATTTTAGTTGGGAATAAGCTGAGATGCCAAGCCGTTTCTTTTGCCGATTCGTTTGCTTCGAACGCAAAAAAAAACATTCAGCTATTAAGAAGTGATATGAAAATGTTAAAAAATCGGATGTTTTAGTTTTTATAAGGAAAAGAACGAATGTACGCGTCCCAGGTACACAGGGACTTAAGAGGATAATATATAAACAAGACAACCTAATTTCACATTTGAAATCATGTATAGGGTTAATGATTCGAATAAATAAGTTTCATTACGTTATTCCTCATTTACACATAATTTACTTTTTTCCCAATGTCTACTTATATTTATCTTTAATAAAAAATGCATTAGAAATAAGATATTTAGTAGTTAAAATCAAAATTTATTTAGATATATAAAATACTTTATCATTCCTTAGACTAAACTAGAAATTTAGTTTTTTTTCGATTCTTTGAGCATTCTCTGTCCTTTAATAAAATGGAAATACAGTAAAACCCCGGTTATCCGAAAAGCATGGGACCAAAGCATTTTCAGTTAACCTGGGTTCCATAGGAATTTCCGGATAACCGGGGTTCCATAAGAATTTTCGAATAACTGTGAGGCTTATGGTGAAAACTTGTTTCATGAAAAGCTGTGACCGTAATTTAGAACATCGTTGAAATAAAAATGTTGTAGTACCATATTCAAAGCAACCTGAATGACAAACCAAAATTACAAGTCGCTCTAACAGCAAGACGATAACTTATTGATTGGAGCGATTCGAAGGTCAGCGACTTTTCTGATTCGACCAATGGATCAAGGAGTTATTGAGAAATAAAGAGACATTACAGAAAAAGGCTGATACGATTTTTGATAGAAAGACTGGCTGATGAAGCACAAGTTGTTTAACATTTGAAACTTGTAGATATGAAGAAATTTGGCTACTGGGTAGTTTTTTTATGGGATAAAATTCAAAGCAAAACGTTAGTCAAAGGCGTAAGTTATGGCCTAAAGTTGAATCACTAGTCTTTGAAACACAGAAGTCTGCAGAAACGGATTTCATTGGAATTGTGGACATACATGATGGCAATACTAACACCGAAGTGTTTTTGGACATGTTCAAGGAGCTTCCCGGAGAAATATCAGAAGTTGAAATTACGCATGGTTTGGTCCAACTACTGATGAGCAAGATTTGACAGATGCGGAAACAGTTGTTGCTGTGAATTGAGGAGTTGCGGATGCTGAAGAATAAGAGCCTGAAGAGAATGATAATGCCAGGATTACACACAGGGAAGCTACTAAGATCTTAGATGAGGCGCTTCGATATATTGAAGTACAAGAAGATACAATAGCATCAGATGTGTTGTTATTTAAAAGGTGGCGTGATAAAGCAGAATTAAAACGAAGCAAAGTCGAAAAAAAAAAGAAAATCACAACATATTTTGTAAAAAAAAAATGAAGTATCGTACGTGTCTATCTAATAAAGTGCCCGAAATTACGCAATCGACCAAATAAGAAAGTTTATTCTGTTTATTCATTCCATAAAGAACATGTTTTTTTAACACTATTTCTACCAATGTCCAATAACAACTTTCAAAGTTTTTATTTTTACTTATTTTGTTTTTAAAGCCAATATGTATTAAAAAACTCTTCAATGTATTAAAAATTATTCGGAAATGTTTTGATCTAAAACTTACAAATAAAATTGTAATCATAAATCAAAATATGTTGAAACGTGTCTTTTCACATCGGTAAAAAAAGTGTTGACAGTAATTGACATTTTTCGCATTTAAAAAGGATTTTAAGGAAACTTTAGGTCTTTCGGTTAAGCAGATTTTCAGATAACCGGGATTCGGATAAGCGGGGTTCTACTGTAACTGGAAAAACATCCCTGCAGAATCGCCTTCAATCGGAGGTAGATTTCGAATTTAAGTTCTAATTTCATCAACATAAACTAAATCAAGATTAGAGATAAAATATAAGATTATTTATTGAAGTTCATTTTAAACTAAATACCTTGGGAAACCTTAAGTCTGCTATCGAATTTCAATTTTTATACAAAATTTAGTAAGCTTTAAAATTATTAAAAATTCCCATCATACAAATCGATGTGAATTTATATTTGAATTCGCCATACACATTTTTATTACATTTAAAATTCATATACTTAATAAAATTTACGTGCATAAATATTTCCTGAACTTTATGAAATTGTATATAATAATTAATATACCGTTTATACGTATTGAGGAATAACATGAAATTCTTGTATAAAAATTGAAATGGTTTAATTTTCAAATACAGTGGACTCTCTCTACCTGAACACTCTCTAATGGGAACACCCCGGTATTATGAACACATTTCGACAGTCCCGGCCAAACTCCATAGGCTTAACATAACATGAACTCTCTGTGTTCTGAACACTGTCTAATGTGAACACCCCACTATTATGAACGCTACTTTTGATCCTCATTCTATTCCACCTCTTTGTAAACTGAACGTGTGTTTGCAATCAGAATTCGAGGAATTCCTCCATCTTGGAAATTCCGAGAAATTGTTGCAGAAGAATAAAAAAACTCAATAAACTCGATTTAAAAATAAACAGACAAAATCATTGCTAGATTTTATGCATCTACTTGATGCTGACATTTGTTTGAATAATTGAGATAAAGTTTTCAGTTAACAAAACTTATGTTATAAAAAATAAATAAACTGAAAGATTTTTTTCCAAACAGGTACGTCTTTAAGTGTTCTACGTCTAAACTAATTAGAACAGTCTTTTATTTTTAATGAACAAAAAAGTCCACATATAAACCTGTTGCCATTTCACAAAAAGTAAATCACGTTAATCAGATAAATAAAATGAACAAAACAATCAATTTTTATGCAAAGGGATACAAGTAAAAATAATGTAAAAACCATGTCACGCGAGTCCCCCTCTCTTGAGCAGAGATGAAAATAGAAAGATTATGCTACAGAAAGGCCTCACACCAGTGATAGATAAGAGTCAACAGATATTAGATGTAGTGGCTAAAAAAGGATTATGGTTTATTTTCTGCACACCTGGTTGGACAGGATTATCGCTTCTGTTTCTTTCTTCCTTTTGCTCGGCAATGGTAAATTTTTGTTCGCCGTTTCTCTATAGATGCAGGAAAAGAAGCACTGCACTTACGCAGCTATATTAGAAATAAGTAGAAAAACGAAAAAACGGAAAGAACTGAAGCTTCAGAAAAAATACAAAGTTGTTTAAAAATTAAAATCAAACGCAAGTCAAAGGAAAATTGCCTGTAAGAATGTAATTTAAGTAGGGCAAGCAACGCCATGAGTAAGAAAGAGAAAGAAATTTTAATCACTTTTGAACGAATCAAATGAACTTTCCTCAAATTGTAGAATTTTCAAAAAGAAAACGGGAAACAAGAACATAAACAATCGCGTCTGGAAGTTTTTTGCCCAATGAGAAGGAAGAATCTTCTTGTACAAGACCCTTGCTGAAGCAGATTGCTCTAAATTTTACAGAAAAGGAGAAAATCACGATATTCAAGGCATAAAAAAGATGGTTGACTCACTTCAAAAGTCGTCATAACATAGTATTCAAAATAATCACTGGTGAAGCTGCAGGCTTAAATATCGACACTCAGAAGGAAAGGAAAGAAATCTTCAGGATATAACGAAGGATTTCGACACCGCTGACATTTTCAATGCCGACAAAACCGGTCTGTTTTTTAGAGTAAAATATAAAACTCTAACAGAAACAAAAGAGAAAGGCGTGGGCAGAGAATGGAAAGTCAAAAGAAAGACATGCCGTCATGCTCTGTGCCAGTTTTACTTGTGAGAAATTCAAACCACTTGTGACGGAAAAAGTGAGAAACCACGATGTTTCTAAAATGAAAATCTCATCATCGCTTGTGCACTATAAATCAAATGAAACAGCCATGATGACATTCACAATTTTCTCACAATGGTTGGAGGTCATCAACGAGATGATGAAGAGAGAAAGAAGGAAAAATACTCTTTTCGTGGATAATGGCAGATCACACCCAAACATGCAGCTGAGCAACGCGAGCCTGAAGTTCCTGACCACCGAACTGTACTTCTATAATACAACCACCGGAAAAAGGAGCAAGAGAGACCTTTAAAGCTCACTACCGAATCCATTTTCTGAAGGCAACCAAACTAACGAAGTAGGTCAACATCATGTATGATGTCCATTGGATATAAACAGCTTGGAATAAAATAACCCCCTAAGCCTTACAAAGCTGGTTTCCAATGTGAGAATGATCATTTAAGAATAGAGAAATAAGAAGCAACGGCTGTGTGTGACTTGGCGTCAATTCTCCAAATGGTCCATTCTGAAATTGAACCTGGAGCATATCTCGAAGCCGACGGAAGCCTTCCAGTTAGCGTTGAAGAGGAAGACGATAGTGAAGAAGAAGCAAAAGCAGAAGAGACAGATGAAACAAGAAGTACGATTACCTCCAAGCAATATGGCCAAGGGATTCAAAACCTATTGAACTATGCAGCTGAACATCATCCGGAAGTTCTTCCACTTTTTAAACAACTGGCTAATATGTACACTGCACAAGCATACACAATGCAAAAACAAACTAAAAATACTCACTTTGTTAAATAATGTACCGATTGTGGTTTTAAGTAATATATTGTATATATGTATGTTATGTAAAACTTTTTTAATAAAAAAGAGACGGTGGATTACAGGTTCAACCGAATTTAGTTTGACATTGCACTAGTCGCGAAATCTAAATTCAGCCCGTCCATCTCGGTAACTGGCATGGCTATCTATTCTATACAGTCTATAAACTCATTCATAGTAGTAGTAGTAATGCATTTCCCAGTCTCCCTTTGTAATGAACACCCCCATAATCTGAACATTTTTGGTCGGTCCCATGCGTGTTCAGAATAGAGAGAGTCCACTGTATATTTTTTAATTATTCATTGACTTATTTCTAAAGGTTTCCACCAGTTTAAAAGTTTTTATCCGAATAAAACTTGCGTAAAACCCAATGAATCGTTATTATATTTCAATACTATTGATAAGAAATCGAATAAAATATAGATTTACAAATATGAGTTTAATAATTTTAGTTAAATATTATTACTTTCAGTTATATTTTGCAGCTCTAAATTAAGGTTTCTTTACTTTCAGTAGTTTTACTTTGCTTATATCCTTTATTAAAAAGAATTTAAAAATGCCAAGCTTCTTCAAAAGTTTTTGTAAGGAAATTCCATAAGATGGAGATGTTTTCTTTGAAGTCATGTTTCTAATTAGAGCAGAAACATTTGTAAAACAAAAACGCTGAAATTAAAAACGTAAACATCGTTATAATTAAAGAGCAGCATTTTTTCAAAGATTAAAATAATTTAACTATTATTCCAGATATTATTAAAAAGTAAGAAAACCGAAGTCTATTGAATATAATACTGCTATTATAACTACGTATATTTTAATTTATTTGATCTTGTTTTCTTTGCGCTTGAGTTTATTCAAATTCCATCTATGTGTACGTATTAGCGTTACCCTATTTCGTATTTTGAGGATTCATTAACAAAAATAATCAGTAAACAAGTCGTAAATTGTACGTCAAACATGGAAAATGATGTGCGTTCGTACTATAACTTGTTTTATTAATAATCAGATCTTAGCACAATAGCTGCTGCACTCTTATGCATTAATGCATGAATATAATAATTTATTACGATTATATATATTAAATTAAGTAATACTAAAATAATATGACTCCATCTTAAATAGGACGTAATCACCATGGAAATATACAATTGTTGCCTATCATGGGATATCATTGAATTAATTAAATATGATAAGATTTAATAGAATGAAGAAAACTTTTGTTAATATCTTTTTAAGTTCTGATTCAATTTTCATAAAATTTCAAAAGACTCGACAAAGTTATGAATCGAATATATATATATGAAGTTTGAAACCATCCGGTTTTGTAATTTTTGCTCTGTTATATGCGGACAGACGGACGGACCAGATGACGACTATATGTGCTATGCATTTACATAATTACGAACGCACCTAAAAACAGAAACAAAGTTAAAATAATTACACGCGGCATTTACAGAAATAAATGCATACAGCAACAGCATGTCAAGTCTCTAAATTAACATTTTATGACATGTACAACGCCATCTGTGATGATGGAATTAACAAATCATCACATATCATTATTTATTTCCCATTTTAAAATTAAATTTCTCCTTTCGCAATTAGAAATGTAATCGGAACCTTCTAAAATCGAAAAATTCTAGAGAAAAAAACCAAAAAACATTAGTTGGCATGTGTGTACACAGGGAAAAGGGATTGAATATAGCGAAAAAACTTTTAAAGTCGAGGATGGTAAAAGTAAAGGTAATTTAGGTAAGTAAAGTTTTATTTTATTTTTGGGGTACGGCGAATTCTATGATTTCTTTTCTGTCCAACAATAAATTTACATGTAGATTGAAGTAAGCAACAGGATTTCGAGACAATATGTCTGCTTCGACATTTGTAGAAGCCTCCTCATACTTAATCTCGTAATCAAACATGCTAAGTTTGAGTGACCACCTAAAAAGTCTTCCTCTTAAGTTCTTAACGCTCTTTAACCATACTAGAGTTGCGTGATCGGTATGGATTGTAAATTTGACTCCATGGAAATAGCGATAGAATTTATCAAGAGTATCTATAATTGCTAAACACTCTAGCTCAGTTATAAAATAATTTTGTTCATAACTCTTCAAAATTCTAGAATCGTAAGCAATAGGATCCAAGAAATTATCTTTATCAGGCTGTTTTAGAAATGCACCCACCGCTACCTGAGAGGGATCTACAAACATATGGAAGGGCAGTCTTGGGTCATAAATTTTGAGGATTGGTTTTGCAATTATGGCATTTTTTAGTTTTTCAAAAGAGTCCTGACATTCTGAGTTCCATTCCCATATTGTGTTTTTTTAAGTAATTTATTATGGGGGTATCTAATTGCAGCATATTTGGCTATGAATTTATGGTATACATTAATATAACCTAAAAATCGTTGTAATTCATTAACATTAGAGGAGGTATTAATTTTTTAATGGTCTCATTATTTGCGTTAGCTGAAGTTAAAGTCCCATTGGTGACTTCATAGCCTAAGAAATTAATTTTATTATGGCTTAATTTAAATTTAAAAAGTTTAAGTTTAATATTTTCTAATTTACAGATTTCAAAGATTTAAGTTAAGTGCTTTAAATGTTCTTCTAGAGAGGAGAAGAAAATTATAATATCATCAAAATAGTGATACGCGAAATCTATTTTATATTTGTTAAGAATCCTTCTAATATTTCTATTGAATATTTGGGGACCTGTCTTTATACCGAACGGAAGAACTAGCCATTCAAAGAGGCTAAAGTTGCTAGCAAGAGCTACTTTTTCGGTATCAGATGGATGTATTTGTATGTGCCAGTAGCCAGAGGCTAAGTCTAAAGTTGAAAAGTACTGAGCACTACTCAATTTATCTAAAATTTCATCGATACGGGGCAAGGGTTCTGCATCATTTTTAATTATTGCATTTAGTTCCTTGTAATCTATACATAATCGGGTCTTTTTGCCTTCTTCTTTTTTCATAGCTAAAGTGATAGGGACAGAATAAGGGCTATTACTTTCTTTTATGAGTCCAGCCGCTAATAAAGATTGGATTTTATCTTTTATTTCTTTTTCTTCTAAGGGGGAAGTTCTGTAGAGCCTCAAAGATACAGGTAGGTCAGATTTTAGAAAAACGCGTTGTGGTTCAATGTATATCCTACCCACATCATATTTATGCTTTGCAAAAATATCCGTATAATTTTGAACTATGTCCCTTAACTTATCATTTTGAATTAAATTTAATTCCCCAATTAAACCCGGGTCAGAATTATTAACATCGCGAAAACATTGAGAAGTTATGTACTGTCCATAATCAGGTTGCACATTAAAATCATTTCTATCATTCTCAAAAACGTCCTGAGTAGTCATGTAATTTTCACAACTAGAGGGTAATTCGATATCATTCTTACATAAATTCAAAGTTTCAATACTATCATTAGTTGTTACTACATTATTATCATTATATAAATTCACTTTCTCACCACAATTAACTGTTACCAAATCATTCTCTTGTTGTACTTTATTCATATCTACAGTATGAAAATGAAGAGATTTCTCATTATGTATGGATATATTCTTATTTATAATTTTCTTTCCTTGTCTCACCGTACAATTTCTACAATCTATAGTTAAATTAAATTTAGAGCATTCCCTTAAACCCAAAATAACATAGTCCAAATTAGTATTACACACTAAAAAGTTAACATTTTTGTAATTTTAGCCACCTTAAGAGAAATTTACATTTTTGATTTATATTTAACACCCCTTTTGCCAGACCAATAATTACTGTTGGTGTAGTTCAATTTTAGCATTTAGTTTTTTAACCAGTTTGAGGGGTAACATTGCAGTAGTGGATCCAGTGTCTACTATACATGGCAAATTATAAGTATTGGTACATCAATACATAGTCAGTTGTCAAATATTAGGGATAGTAGGTGGTGAATTACTAGGAAGAGTATCAGAGGATGTTGCATCATTCCTAAATAAACACTCTTGTTACCAATGATATGCATTATTTACACCCTTATTTATAGATATTCTACAAGGTCTAGAAGGGTATAGTTTCTGAAAATAATTATTTTGAAAATTTATAGACCTTGATTTTGATATTGTCTTTGTGGAATCCAATTACTAGGTGCATTATAGGGCCTATTTGGCTGAATCCAATGCGTCGGTGGCTGAAAATTGCGTCTACTTGGTTGAGTCCAAGGCCTAGGTGGGCGAAATTGTTGAAAAATTTGCCTAACTGGTTATTGATTTATTGTTTGGCTTGAAATTTGAGAGGTGGAAACTTCCGCAAATTGTTTAACAAGCCGGTACCATTCAGTGGTACTATTTGGAGGGCATGCATTAATATTATTTCTATCCTCTGGTTTTAATCCATCTGTTAACCCTTGTATTGGAAGAGTCTCACAAAGATGGAGTTTCCTCCCAATTCCTACATTTTTGTGAAAATAATTTTCTAAATTATCTAATTTTAGAGTTGAGAAATTAGAATTTGGAACATTTAGGTCAATGAATTTTTCTATCAAGATTTTTGAAATCTGTTCATAACTAGTACAATTAAAACAGGCATTGATATAGACTTTTAGTGCTTCAACTTTTAAATACTGTGCAATAGATTTAAATTTCCACTCTACGTCTTTATTTTCCCTATTACACATATCATCATAATAGTTTACCAAGTCTGGAGTTCCATTTCAGTACTAGAATCAAAATTTACTAATTTTGGTTCAGCCATTATATCAGTATTCATTAAAATAAAAGAAACACTTCTATTCTCTTTAATAAATCCTGACCTTAACCACAATTAGAATAAGATCTTAAACTAATAAAGTTCTATTTTTCATAATAGATAAAGTACTATTTCATACTTCCGTAATAAATAAATAATTCTCATGACTTCATAATAAATAAACTTCACAATATATAAATAAATAAATACCCTTTACGAATAAATAATAAATAAACCTCATAAATAAATAATTCTCATACTGAATATTAAATAAATCTCAATAAATAAATAACAATAACAGAAATAATAATATAATAAGGGCAAAAATATTGTAAAAAAGAAATCACTCCAGGCATCTTGTTCTCACAGTCTCCAGCACTATAAATTTTTATTTACATTGGTGATGTACAGTTGTAGTCTTCCGGCAATGATCTTTAGTAAAGATCATAAACTAACGTGTACCAGCACCTCTACCCATTTGTAATTTGGAGACATAATCGCTTTTATTGCCGTCACTTTAATTTCCAGTCGACTAATTCTTTACTTGTGATGATTTGACGGCAAGCAGCAGGCATTGACGAAAGATGATGGTGGTTTCCAGTTATAAAAAACACAGGCGTTCAGGACGACATGGTTGTTGAGAATAACAGACTCGAAGATTAAAAAAAAAATACAGTCGATTGAAAACAATTCAACTTTATTGACATTCTCATAATTTGAGTTTAGGCGGGAAATGCTCCACTTTACCGATGATAAAAAAGAACCAAACTCGATCCATCAAAATTAGCTTAAAAGCTATTCCATCTCTTGCTATGAAATCCTTTTCGCTTCATTATATTACCAGGCAATCTTCGTAAATTCACTAAATCTCTCACACATCTCTTAACAACTCCAACAGCATTTCAATAAAAACGCAGCAAATCACTCCACATAATCATTGCCATAGACCAATGTAGGTTTCTTTTTAAGTGTCAATACCAATGCCGAATGAAATCCCATCTATCTCAGTAATCTCTCTCTATTACCTCTACCCCTCTCTGGTTGCCGCCATCAGTATTTATACATCCGCCAAAAGATTGTTCGAGAATATTCTATAGTCTAGCCCCAGATATGTTAATTGTAAACAAACTTTAATCCCTGTTGGCAAGATTGTGCTAAAAATAACCCTTTTCCCCTCGCCAGACGATAAAAAAAATGAATTTATGTCTGCGTAAGTTTTAATCTTTGCAATATTCTGTCTGACACCTGGATATTTTAAATAAAATAATAAATTGAAATAAGTAGGTTTTTTTAAGATGGGATAATATTTTAGTAGTTAAATAAAGATTTTAGGGGGATATGATATACCGGGATTTAATAGCGGAATTTAATAGGAATATAAATAATAAAAGTTTTATTAAAGATATATGAATAGTTAGAGCCATTATTAGATTTACGCAATTTGGAATAAATATTATTATATGGATTAACATCTTATAGAGATTAATATACTAGGGTTTTAATTTAATAAGCCGGTATAATATACGGAATATTACAAAAAAGGGAAAATTTATATAAAATACTTTAAACTTGGCGAAAAAATTTAAAATTTTTAATATATATATATATAAACTTTTTGTACAATTAAACCATTTAAACACATGAAATTTTACCAAATTTGATGCAGTAACCAGTTATAGATAAAGGATACAAAAATCCAGCTAAAAAATGTTGAAATAATATAAGACGTATGAGAAAACAAATGAAAGATCAATTGGATGGATGTAGAAGGAAGCATGTAGTGTATTTTGCTTCATCAGGGGTACATGGAATACACATATAAGCAATATACAGTCAATTTCTGTAAAAGAATCAAGCTATAAGCTGAAAATTAAATATTTTATGTACTCAGTCGACTGTAAACCAAGAAGTATAAAAACAATATAAAATAAGAATTTCATAGATTGAAAGAACTAAGAAAAGTATTTGAAAATATTTGTAAAAATAAAATAAACTTAGCACCTAGACAATCATTGAAAGAGCCTAAAAGAAATACACGTGCAGCAAAGATATATATACGGTTTAATGTGATCAACACCGTTAGAATATGGAAAATGTGTAATAGTTAACGGTTAAAAGTTAACATCGTTAAAACATATATTTCTAAATTTAAACCAAAAGAAAAATAAATAAATAGTAAATATTATAAATGTAAAAATTATTCTAAATGATGTATAATTATGTATACAAATTAATTAAAAAACTAATATTAAATTGTTTAGATAATAATAATAAAACTTTATGTAAATGTCTATTTTAGTGTTGACATCTAATGAGAGTTTTAAAAAATATATTTGTAGATCTAAGTAGCATAATCTATTTTAGTGTTGTCATCTTTTAACCATTATAATCATTAAAAAAATATAATCTTATGAAGTATTTATAAATATATAAATATAAAAAAACAATTGAATTGCTACCCTCAAAGTAAAATAGATAATAATATTAAAACAACATTCTTATATATATATATATATATTAGTGTTGACAATATGCGATATTTATTTAAAGCTAATGTACTTATTTGACAAATTAAGTTACTTAAAAATAATTTTTAAGTGCCGTCATCTGTAATCAATTAATGAAAAAATTAATCTTTTTATATATAATATATAAATCCAATATTATATAGTAAAAAAATATGTAAATACAGTAAAATAGAAAGCCCTAAATAAACCCTTATTGCAGCAAGCACACAATAATTAATGGAAAATTATCCCTCCTAAATTACTAGTATGTAAGAGTCAGATTATAACACTTATAGTCAAAAACAGGAAGAATATAATAAGAGAAAAAAAGTGACATAGCATTCAGTATTTACGGCAGACGCACACAAAATTAAATGCTAATTGTATCCGAAAAACGAAAATTATAAAATAGCACAGATCTATATTTAATTATGTATGCAAGATGGATTTAACAAGAAATGATGGAAAAGAATTTTTTATTGCTTGTTGTTCAACATTTTTTAAACTTATTAATTTAAATTTATTAGAACAAAGATTATTAATTCTGTGAGCATAGATAAGTAAAATGTTGACATAAACAGATTTATGAAGAGATGAGTTATAATTCGTGAATAAATTAACATTATGAGGGAAATCTATTTGTTTATCATATATATCAAAAAGTATTTTATGAGTATCACAAAGAATTAATTTAAGATCTAGGAAATTTATTTCATTATTTATCATATCATTATTACTATATTTTAAATTTTTATGATAATTTATATGTAATAAATAATTTGATTGACTATTATAATAAAAAACAATTATTTCATCTATATAACGGTATAATTTGCAAGTCGCTTACATTATCACTCATATAATATAATTTAATCTTTTATGACACATAAAATATAATAACAATAATAATAATAATAACAGTAATTGTTCTTTTTTCTTCTAACAAGATGAGCACGGTGAATAACGTAGAGGTGAAATAAAAGCATTAAGCTTGCTCAATTTCTTCTGCGCTATTATTTTACGATTAAAAAAAAAAAAAAAAAAAAAAAAAAAAAAAAACTATATTAAATAAACGTTTGTTTTACTATTGTGCAAAAGTTAGAATTGGAATTTTTTGTGCATACTATATTAAGCTTGTAATTCTTAATATTATATGCAGCTTTTTTGCATTTTTTTTTTTCTCGGTGATATGTACAAATTTCCAAATATTGACTAGTTAATAATTTTGGAATAAATAATACATTACTTTCAATGCTAACATAGCTGCAGGAATATAAATTTACTGTAAAATTTCAAATGAAAATAAAATAAAGTAAATTTTCTTTTGAGATTTATTTTTATTCATTCAGTTAAGAAATAAATTCAAGTTCTTACAAGATTTTTCTAGAAGTTATTCTTAATAAACATTATTTTTTTATACATTTGTTTATTAGGATATAAAAAAATAAAGAGTAGGATGTAATAAAAGAAATAATACACGATAACTTTTCTAAAATACGCTGTAGACGGGTGGTGCAGAGTGTTTTAATAAAAAACACAATAGGTACTTGTCCTCTGTGGATATAAAAGTTACGATTATTAAATTGAAATTTGACTTAAATTTTTATCATAAACTGGCTGAGATGTTTATGTTAGTCTTGTAAATTATACTAAGGTACAACATTAACTTAGTTTCATTTTTTTTTTTTTTTCATAACTGTGACTAATCCATGTCTTTATTGGAATTGACTATTTACTGTGCTGGAAAGATTCATAGTGCCACTATCATATTTAGATAGCGTTACATTTCTATATCTTTCTGGAACTGTCTGAAACAGTTGGCATTTTAGGCTAATTTTCACGGCATGACATTTTGTGAATAATCAAGGTGCAATCAATATTAATTATAGATATATCTACATTCACGTTTAATATATATATATATGCACTCAACTAGCAATGCCTATATTTATATATATATGTATATGCATATACATATATATATTAGCGCGTATAGAAAAAAATCAAATTTTCTTAAATCTTTTTGCAGTAGTGCGGAAAAGTTGTAAACTCCTTTCATT
Source organism: Maratus speciosus (assembly GCA_963932465.1). NCBI lineage: Eukaryota > Metazoa > Arthropoda > Arachnida > Araneae > Salticidae > Maratus > Maratus speciosus. The sequence goes on from OZ010795.1 coordinate 398,229,598, forward strand.
AAAAAATATGCGGAATCTTAAAACAATGTGTTGATTTCTTGTGTCACCTAAGTGGGCCAAAAGTTCCGAAAATTGGTTTAAAAAGGATTAAAATACAAAAATTAATAAATGATTACAGGTTTCATTCATCGCTTTGGTGTAGAGCTTAAACGTTACTATGTTTTAACAAAAACAACTAAAAACGATTTTAGAATTATAGGTTAATATCTTCTGCCACATCATCGGAATCGAATACTGGAAATTTCGACGAATTTTGGTGCTTTTCTGCTAACTGTTTACGACTTGAAAAATGCACAATTCAGAAAGTGTGGGTTTGGTGCTCTGCCAAAAAAGTAGAGCACCCTTATTTTTCACGCCCAGATACAAATTGGATCGACTAATAAAACATCTGACCTCTTTCTTTCATTTCGCTAAGCGCTGTATGCATAGGCAAGCGCCATAAGCATCTGATTGTCGCAACTGATTTTAACTCCTATATATCATTACACATTTACTTAGTGTGTGTTCTCTAAAGTTTCCTGCAATGCAGTCGTTTTTATACGGAATTTGTCTTGTAGTATTGTGCATTTAGTCGTCATTTGCTAACAAATGATATTGGTAAATATTTGAAATACCAAAATCATCGCAGTCAAAGTTTTCCAAGTCGATAAACGTTGCACTGCTCTATTTGTGGAATACCGAAGGATTTTTTACCCATTCTGCCAACGCATGAGGACATTATATGATGTTGCGCTCACGAGAAATGACGTATTGGTTGCGAAACTGGGGGAGACAAAGAATCATGCTTTTCAGTTATTGTAAAAACTGCCGCTTTTAAGATTGAAAATTTGTACATCGATGTATCTATTCCTCCAGTTTCACATAAACGCGTTTGTGATATGAAGCATGCATACCATGGAAAATATCGATCAATCATGAAAAATATAAAATATGTTGGGAAAAGCAAGACTACTCTCGAAAATGTTGAGAAATTTAAAATGAGAGAAAATATATATAATAATAGCATATTAGGAAGTAGTGAAAAGCCGTTTACAATATTCCGTCTTTCATGCATGAACAATGTAAAGTTAAATAAAAGAGAGTAAAAATAGAATAAAAATTTCTTTCACATTTAGCAACAGTTCAGTATTTACAATAACAAAGGAATAAAAAAACCCGGAAATTATTTAGTGATAACATTAAATGGTGAAATTGTTAATACCATGACTGAAGATTTGTTTAAGGGAAAAGTATTTTTTCGCTATTCTTCTTATAAACCTTTAAGTTACTTCATTATTTATCGTAAAAGAAATCACAAAACTATTTCGAAAAATTGAAACTATCAGTAAAAGTGTTTTAAAAATGTTGCTTTTTTCATGTAATTCTTTTATGCAATGTTTTTTTTTTCTACCACAATGATTTATATTAAAACCAAAAAACAAAGTTTTATTGTTCAATTTCTATTCTTACTGATTTTATCTTAATGTTTTACAGAGTATAAAAAAGCGTATTTTCTCTAAAAAATAAAATTCTTTCGGATCATTTATCTTCATTGCAACAAGTGTATTCGCCAGACAGTTTTCTTTTATATTGGTGTACCGTATCTGTTTTATAAATTCTTCATTCGTATAAGAAAGCTCATCTTTATATCTCAAATATATATCAAAATAAAAGTACATATATATATCCATATACTGCAGAAGACATATGTTAGAATACTTTTATCTTGGTATCAGTTTGTTTGCCTTGATGTTACCATAAATGCATAATTCAACAAATCAATTCTCAGTATTATATTTTTTATATGTATCTTAAAAGAGAAAAATATGTATTTTTTTTTTAATTAATGGGAATGACTTTCTGTTACGATACATAAATAGAGGCATAAAAAAATAATTAAATCTTATTCTTTTCAAATTTAGGTATGTACTCAAGAAATATAATTGCAAGATTTAAATAAATCTATAATAAAAGCATTATATACAGAATGCAGGGCAATCTGACTTACACGTAAAAGCGTGCTTGACATGATGTAAAGATCAATATTTATCCGCTCTCAAACTATAGTTGTACTTTTTTTTCACTATATCTAAAAACCAAAAATACTCCTATATTATTTTTATTTCCAGGTATTTTGTTGTTATTGATTTTCATTACGATTGGGTATGGTATATTTTTAATTAAAAGAATGTTTTCAACCTTCACAAGGCCGTCATGATTGGGATTTAAATGTTATTATTTTCTTTGCGCTTATTTGAGAATTGTCTAGAAGAAATACATTTCAATTTAAAAGTTGTACTTCAGGTGAGATGCCAGATAAAGTTATTAAAATTTTCAACAAAACGAGTTTTGATTTGTTATGAGGCAAATATCGCCATACTCTATGGATATCGTACGATAGTGCATCGTTACAAGCTGTACCTTTATTGGCAACTATTTCAATTGATTCTCTTATAATATCTTCCTGATAATTATTTGTGAGGAATATAATGTTCGTTTATTAAAATCTTTCTTTATAGGATGAGTTTGAGTTAATCTTGTTAATGCAGTATGGGGTCTATTTAATCTGATATCTGCTTTATGCTCTTTAATTCTATCACGAAATTTTGTCATCGTCATACCAACATTAATAAAATACTTATTATATATTTGGAAAGGTATAATGTATACTCCGGGTCTATTGATGGCTTGACGGGATCAAATTTATAATTTGCAGATTTTTTAACTTTGAGGGAGGGTCCGCGATTAATTTTACATCATATTCGAATAGGGTATGCCTCATATTTTCAAAAAGCTTTAAAATGTAGTTAACTTTACAAAATTTAATCTTTTATCTAGAACTGCGCTTCGTTTTCCACAATCTTCCACTTCAAATTTGTTTATGATTTTTTAAATAAAACGGGATGGAATCTTATTTTCTATTGCTGTCTAATTTTCTATTTTAGATTTTCTATTAATTACTATCTATTTTTCTAATTGAATCTAGTTCTACTTTTAGGAGGTGGCCTGAACAAACTTCAAATGCTCTTTTTATATAATAATTAAATGGTGCTAATTTGTAACTTATTGGTGAACTGCAATCAAAACGAATAGTGGCATTGGATCTGTTAGTCTTCATAAAAACTGTGCCATCAAGATTCTGTTTATTCGTATTTCTGATAAGCTGGACATCCAAAAATGCATGTCTTTGATTTTCTTCTATTTTCTAGCGTGAATTTTATTTTGTTGTCTAACATATTGATTTTATCTAAAAAGGAGTATAATTCATCTTTGCTGTAATTCCATATAATGAATACATCATCAACATACCTGAATCAATAATCCGGACACGGTCTTACAGTTTCCATGATTATATTTTCAAGCGGGCGTAGTTTAAACTCTGAAAGTAAACCTGAAATAGGGGAGCCCATTGGTGCATCATTGGCTTGCTGATAAATTTGATTGTTGAATACAAAAATATTGTTGTTGACAATTAAATTCAAACCTGATTTCACTGTATTTTAATACTTTGTGTAAAGGTAGGATCAGAATCGATCAAACATTCAATATTCTTAGCGACTTCATTGATATCAATAGATGGGTACAAAGATACCACATCTAGAGTAGTTATAATTGAAGAAGATTTAAACTTTAGACTTTTAATTTTCTAAATAAATCGAGATGTTGATTCAATAACATAATAAGTCTTTGGTAAAAATCGCTTTAAGAGGTGCGTGTAGGTTTTTTCCATGAAGTAAGTGGGACAAGAGTATTTTGTGACGATTGGGTGGACTGGTAAATCAGTTTTGTGATCCTTTTTGTGTTCTTTAAGTCTCCTTATGAGGGAGGAAGTGGTTAAAGTCTTGTTAACCCTTAGTTTATTTTTGATAAATGTTGGCCAGTCACCTCACCTGGTTAAATCTTTAAATTTATTTTCAATTTTCATATTCGGGTCTTTATTTAACTGTACACAGTCAATATTATTAATGCAAATGTTCATTTTCTCGAAATAATCTTCTCGGTTCAAAACAGCAATACGATTATTCTTATCGGTCTGGATAATTGCAATGTCTTTATAATATCTCAATTTTCTTGCGATTCTTTTAAAGTTTTCATGTTGAGTGTTAGGTCTTTAAACAAATGATCTAATCTTATTATGGAGAATACTTCTAACTGCGTCTCTCTGTACTGAATCAGCAGCTTGTATGGCCTTTTCACAATCAGTAATTATCATTTTATGATTAAATGGAGAATCAAACATGAATTTCGGACCCAGATTGAGGACTGATTTTTCTTTTTCGAAAATTGTTTATTTGAAATATTAATAAAAAGTATCTGGTTCCGACTCTACGCGTTTAGGTTTACTAAATCTGGGATGTAGGTTTAGTAGGTTTTACTACTCACAATGTCAGGGCCATGTCAGAATGTGTACTGCTTACACGATTGTTGACATTCTGTTTTTGAGAACAATTTTATAATTTCTTATTTTGTCAATTTTTCCGTACTGGAAATTTTATTTACATTGAAATTTTTATGCTTAATTTCAGCCATTTCAATATCTACATTATATAAAGCTAAAGCATTCTCAACAGCTTTTTCGAAATTTAAATCATCAACTTGAGCTATCAATTTATTCTGAATGATTTCATTTTTCAATCCGCGCAGAAACTGTTCCAGCAAATTTTCATTTAGAGTATCACCAGTAAATGAACAAAAGGTTGTAACCTTTTTTAATCTAGCAGCAAAATCTTGAATTGATTCAGTTTCATTCTGAAAACATTTTCTAAATTTAATTCTCTCAATGAACTTTTTGGGGTCGGGGCTTAAGTGTTTATGTGAATATCAACAATTTCATTATATTTTAGTTTCACCATTCTTAGGTACACATGAATTACATAATAAACCATATAATTTCGGTCCTAATAATGACAGAATAGCAGGGATTTTTTTTGTTCTGTTATGTCATGCAGAACGAAATTTTGTGCCAGTCGTTTCACGTAAGTTGTGAAACTTTCCACTTTTTCATCAAACTCCTTGAAATGAGTAAACATCTTAATTTAAATGTAGCAAAACAGTAAAAATGTAAAAGTAAATGTAAAATAACTTACCACCGCCGTAAATACTGTAGAAGGCTATGAAGTATTAATATAGCATTGCCGTATTGCACCGATCCGTAGAACATTTAAACCAGAAGTATAGCCATTTTCACCGGTACAATTCTGATTTTCGGTAAACTTTTTCCGGTACAAATTTTTCATTTCTATCCATCGTTTCCACTTATTGTATATTTAGTAATTAACTAATAATAATTAACATAACTCTTAATAACGAAGTCGCTTGTAGACATTTAAACATTTAATAAACACTTCATAAACAAACACATAACTTAGAGAACGTCAGTCACATGACTACCAAAGTAAACAGAACAATTCTCTGATATTTATTTCTGTGGGAGGAAAGAAACTTGCTGCCATCTACAGATATTAAATTGAAGCTCAAACATGACAAAAATAATAACATTTAAATCCCACTGACGACGGCCTTGAGAAGGTTGAAAACCCTCTGGGTGTTTTTCTAATGTATGTTAAGATATTTTGATGTATTTTAAGTACTTATAAATTATATATATGCGCATGAAAGTAATTCTTATACAGGTATTTGTACTGTTTATATGAATGTAATTATTTAACTCAATGTGAATTGAGCACTAAAATTTTACTTATATTTATTGGTATATTTTTAATTCAGCGACTTGTTGTTGATTTTCGGTAAGTCTGTTTTTTTATTATTACAATCAAACTTTATTTTTGTATTTTATATTATTTTCCTTGCGTTCACAAAATGCAACCTAACTACCACGATGCGGTCATTAAGGGGTCTTGTACCTTTTAAAAGCGACAAAAATCAACAAATATATTCGAAGAATTAGTATATCTCCAAAATATTTTTATGTAGAAATATTTTGACTATTAATCAAACAGATATGCTTTTAATATACTACTAACAGAAACTGACTAGTCCTTCACAGAATTTGCGTATTGTTGAAATTAAAATAGCTTTTTTTTTTTTTTTTTTTTTTTTTTTTTTTACTTTGTCAGTCATTGGGCGCATGATGTCTTGAGAATGTATACATGGATTGTTATGAAATTTTATATATATAATAAAAGGACATGTGTATTATTATAATGATCTACTCTTAGGTCAAAAGTGTTCCATTAACCATGTAAAAAAAAAAAAAAAAAAAAAAAAAAAAAAAAAAAAAAACATTTTTTTAAATTAAATTTTTACATTTTATAATGAATATAAATATTCAAACTAAAAATCTTATCGCCGTAAATAGTTAAAAGATCATTTAAAAAAATACTTGTGTTTTTTATATATATCCAATTTCATAGAAATCCCCACATGTGTTCTCAAGATATCATGCGTGCAATAAGTTACGGAGTGAAAAAAAGAGCTATTATAATTTCAATAGTGCAAAAATTATGTAGAAATCTAGCCAACTTACAATGGTATTATATTAAAAAGCACAATCTGCTTAATTAATTGTCTAAAGTTCATGTTTATGCACAAAAAGTTTTTGGAGAGACACTAAATCAAATTTTGATTTTTTTTCTTGATTTTCTTCGCGCTTAAAAGGTACGAGGCCTCTTAAAAAATTCTAAAATGCCATACATGTTATTTATTTTCTTAATTTCCCTTTTTCATACCTCTACAAAACGCAGGACAATGAATAATGTACCATTCGAAATGATTTTAAACCGATTTATTTCACAGTATAATAACATTTCGTTAAATCTTATTTTTATTAAAAATTAGAGTTAATTAAATATTAAATCAGCAAAGTTTTCAGAAATGAAATGAAAGGTATTTATAAAATCAATGTTGCTACAAAAATAAAATTTCGCATTATATCATATTTAGTAATGATTATAATATATATATATATATATATATATATTAAAAAAAGATTATGACATCCGTGCATAGGTTGTTATGTTTATGATTGCAAAATTTAAATTTTAGAAGAATAGATACCATCAAACGATCGAAAGGGGGATTTTTCCTGTATCGCCTAAAACCTGTGCTTTGCTATATTAAATTTTATTATATTTTATATTTATTCATTTTTTTTTGTCCCGTGTTTTTACAAAAGAGATGGAAGTATCCGTTAAAATATGATTTTTAATTTTTTTCTATCTCGTGCCTTTTGCTATCTTCGATCGTTTTTTACTGTAATTTTGATGGGATAAATAAGATGATATTCTGGATTGACAAGTGTTGTTTGCAAATCTTTATATCCCTAATTTTTATGAAAAGTTTAAACATGAATCTAAAACTATTTGATATAGAAAAAAATGGTAGCCTCAATTAAGCAGCTCTTGCACGGGTCCATGTATTTTATTTCCGATGTCAACTTCCCTTTTTCTGCGCACATACAACGCACTACCTTGATTGAGGTATCATACGACAAGTGTTTAAACACATCTTTGGCATAGTACACTCAAATTGCATTAAAAATGTTCCTTCGGGAAAAAAACTTTCTTAAATATGTATGATGAATTTTTCAGCAAAAAATTTCAAAAATAGGACACAGCGAATGAAAAAAAAAATCACTGTACAACAGTCGTCGAGCTCTTGCTGGGTATTCAAAGACAAAATTTGAAAAACATAGATATTTGTTAATTATAATTTCAAATATAAAAATTGTTGTGTTTTAAAATGCTTGTTTCAATATGGCCATGAAAAGTTACCTCGTTAAAACTTTCTACATTTTTATAAATTTATACTTTGTTTAAATATATACACTGGTGAACAAAACTTAAAGACCGCTGTTATTTTAACGATTAGAGTTTGAAATGGGTGCTCAGGAACTTGTGTAAATTTCCATGAATGCGGGATGTAGTCTATTTTGTGAAACTTATGCGAATTGCATATTTCCCCATTTGTCGTTCACGTGACAGCAGAGATAAGAGATTTCAGGCAATTGCCGCGTGCTCCAAGTTATTGTTAGATAAAAATCGAAGGACAAGGAGTAAAGTTAGAACATTTAAATTTTAAACGTGGTTTTCAGGTATTATTTAGATGATTTTACTCGTGGAAGAATAATCGGAAAGCTGGAAGAAATGCACTCAATGAAATATGTTGCCTCTGAATTTATTATCGAGCACAGTATCGTTTCGAGGCTATAGGCAGCGTCTCAGACGAGTAGAATGTGAACCAGGCGCACGGGAAGAGATTGTATTATTGTTACCACGTCCCTAGAAGATTAGCATATTGTTATTTTGGCAAAAAGCAACTGACTCAGTACAGCTGGTCATTTGGAAAATTAACTTTGCTCTACCACATGAACTCAACCATCTCTGAAAACTGTTTCAAGACGTTTGAAAAGGGTTGGACTAAACGCCCGAAGGCCTGTTGCGAGTGTCCCACTCTCGAGACGTCACCGTAACGCCCGTTTATTGTCGTGCTGTATGCATCGCTATTGGACTGATGACGTCTGGTCCACCATGTTCTTCTGAGATGAGAGTAGATTCAGTCTATCATCTGATTGCAGACGTAAACTGATATGGAGCGAGGTTGACAGTGCTTGCTTTCGCAAAAACATTAAAAAAGAGAACCATATGTGACTTCCAGTATCATGGTGTGGGATGGCATCCAGATAATTGTCGCAAGGATCTTTATGTGCTTGACCAAGGGTCCATGTCTGGCCGACGATAGATTGAAGACGTTCTGCTTCCACATGTTCGACTTTTTCGAGGTGCGGTTCAAAAAAAGTTTAGTTTTATGGATGATAACGCAACATGTCACAGCACACAAGCTGTACAAGGTTATCTTGACGCCGAAGATATCCATCGCATATACTGGCCAGCTCCTTCTTCTGACCTGAATTCTATCGAAAATGTATTGCTGTTCGAAAGTTTCATCCCTCAAAATAGAAAATATTCATCCGTGCAGTGAAAGAGGAATGGGGTATCTCTCAACAGCTACTTGAAAATGTTGTTATGAGTATGCCATGCCGTCTTGAAATTTACCTCGCATTACACGGTTGACACATCCCTTAGTGATATGGCGCTAATGATTGTTTATTGTAAGTATTTTGCATTGCTTATACAGTCATGTATTCGGACAAAAAATACGATTCAGAAAAACAACCTCTTGTAACACCCTGTACACAGACTTTCAACAAAATTTTTATATTAAATCCTGTTGAACATACTGCTTATACAATTGTTTGAAACTTGATCAACAATCACATGTAGCTTTTTCTTTACTTGCCCATTTCTTCTTTGTCCTTAAGTTTTGTACACTAGTGTATATAATGTAGATAAGAATGCTAACAACTATGTTATCATCTGCAAATATTACTATCATCACCTTCTAACTTAAGCAGTTACTTCCAATAACATTTTCAAATTTCATAATGTTACATTATAGAAAATATAACCATATTTTAAACTATCATAAATTACTAGGCATAAAAAATAACAACCTAAATTATACTTATGTAGTCATGATTCCAACGTTAAAAAAAAAAAAAAAAAAAAAAAATCCTCTTAAATTCCGCATAGTCGCTGTAACTAGTAATACGTATAATACTCGTGCTAATGCATTATTTTTAAATATTCTTACACGAATTTATGAGTTATCAGTTACAAAAGACAACAGTCATTGTATTAAAAACAGTTTTGAAATGGTGGATAAAATAAACCATTAACAAACGTCAACAATATTATTACTTTAGATTTCAGAGACTTGTTTAATAATATCATTCTAAAAGATTTACATTCTACTACCAATGCATTATTTTTAAAATATTTACCTTTATTAAATTTACCTGATAGTATTTATACTGACTACTTCAAATCTTTGACTAATTTTCTACTATTTCATAATTTATCTTCCAAGACAATGCTTTTTTTAATTCAAATACAAGGCATACCTCAAGGAGCTGCTTCATCAAGCATGTTATCCGATTGATATCTTTACTTTTATGAAAGAAAATTTATTAACAATACTATATTGCTCTACAGATACATATATGATATAAGTATTCTTTCTGCTAATGATAATAATTCTATATATCGTCCTGTAAAATACCCTTCTAATCTAGAACTTAGAACTTCTTATTCAAATAATTCTAATATGAATTTTATGATTGCTAAAATTAATATTCTCCGTAATAACACCCTAACATTCAATATTTATGATAAACGTAATGACTTTTCATTTAATGTAATTACTATTACTAACTTCAATTCCTCCATACATATTTCAGTATATATAGAAATATTCTACTTAATCATAGTCTTCGCATCAAACGTTTATATTCTTCTCAATACTTACAGCATAACATTTTTTAAATTAAAGCAATTAGCATTGTCTTATAATTATCCTGTCTCTTTTATTTCTGCATGGCTCAAATCTTAATATTCATTTTTTGAACTTTTTACCAGTATAGGCATATAATATGTAAAAAAAAAAATAATAAATAAATAAAATAAAATAAAATAAAATAAATAAATAAATAAACTGAAAACACTCTAAAGGGGGGTGGGATGTGGATTGATGAATAAATTTAAAAAATACACAAAAATTTAATTAAAATAATATATGAATGTATGTTTTAAATACATTATAAACAATTACAAAAAAACCATTATGGAGGGTTGTGATCGGGAATGCTAAAACAAGTTTTAAAACCTTTTATGTTTATATGTGTGTGAGCGTGTATATGCGTATGTATGTGTGCTTGTATATTATCTGGAAATAATAATAAAAAAAAAAAAAACACATTTGTATCATGCATTTAACATCGTATTTTTACTTTCTTCTATCTTCAATTCTTCTATCTTCAATAGAAGAAAGTATTGTAATCGAAAAATTTTTCGACTTCCGGTTTTCGACGGATTTATACGTTTTAGGGGTCAGAGATCCCCAAAAACATGTTTATAGAAAATGTCTGTCTGTCCGTGTGTCCGTCTGTCTGTCGCCATTGTACCATCAAAAAGTGTATGATGTTATGCATAGAATTGAACCAAATTTTTATTTCAGGTTTTTGGCTATGGTAAGCAGGTCCTCCCTGAATTTTGAAAAAAATTCGCCAGTAGGGGCGTTGTAATAGCGATTTTTGTGCAATTTTGAATATTGTACCATCCAAAAGTGCATGAAGTTATGCATAGAATTTAACCAAATTTTTATTTTAAGTTTTTGGATATGGCAAGTAGGTCCTCCCTGAATTTGGAAAAAAATCGCTGGTAGGGGGCGCTGTAACAGCAATTTTTGTGCGATTTTGAATACTGTACCATCCAAAAGTGTATGAAGTTATGCATAGAATTGAAACAAATTTTTATTTTAAGTTTTTGGCTATGGAAAGCAGGTCCTCCCTTAATTTGGAAAAAATCGCCGCTAGGGGGCGCTGTAATAGCAATTTTTGTGCGATTTTGAATATTGTACCATCCAAAGGTGTATGAAGTTATGCATAGAATTGAACCAAATTTTTATTTTAAGTTCTTGGCTAAGGCAAGCAGGTCCTGCCTGAATTTGGAAAAAAATCGCCGCTAGGAGGTGCTGTAATAGCAATTTTTGTGCGGTTTTGAAAATGGTACCATCGAAAAGTGTATGAAGTTATGCATAGAATTGAACCAAATTTTTATTTTAACCCTTAAATGTCTGACTTTTCAAAAATCATTGTAATAATGTTTTTCGGCTTTCATTTTTAAAATAAATCATGGGAAAAATACTTTAAAAAATCATATTTTGTTTTAAGTACGGTTTACGGCTAAAAAATAGTTTGTTACTATTCAGCAATACTGGTCTTTAATTTAAAAAATAATTTTCTTTGATAAAATTCTATAATATTAAACACACAAGAATATTAGGAACTATAATAAGAAATAAATTTTACTTTCTCACTGCAGAACAAAATAGGGTATTTCGCAAGCTTCCAAATAAACCAAAAAGAACAAGTAGCAACAATTGAAAAAATAAAAAAATAAAATCGCTATTCCTAAACAGCACAAGTGTTGTCATCTACATGTTGAAAATCGATTTAATAATATTTTCAGAATGTATTTTATTGGCAACATTAGGCATTAGGGTGGGCCGAAAAAAACTTTTTTTTTATTTTCGGTGATGGGTAGTGCGGAAAAGTGGCCACTAGTGGCACCAAGTTCACACAAAAAATTTGAGATTTTTAGGAATATTCCTATATTTGCCGCTTTTGGCTTGAAGTTTTGCTAAAAGGCTGATTTTTGAATTTTTTTAGCAAAAATTTAAAAAATGTTAAATTAAACTTATTTTAATCGTATTTACTTGAAAAGGCATATTTTATGTTCCAAATGTATAAATAAGCTCTGATAATGTATTATTTAATTACTATGTGTATTTTAATTTAGACGATTTTTATACCCTTTTCGCGTTTAAGTGAGCAAAAGTTGCATGTATTGTTTGAATCTTTCAACGGGTTCTCTCTTTTGTCTTGTTTATGTCCCTTGGTCTTCCTTATTTTTTTCGATGCTTTAAGGGTCATATATTTGGGTGACGGACAGCAGAATCCCTCAGAAACAGATCTGGAAGGAGAGAAGGGATTGAGGCGAGAACTTAAGCGAACGCAGTGACTCATCGCGATGTTGGGAGAGTGAAGGAGGAAATACAAGAGAGGAGAAAGTGCGATAAGGGATGCTTATTATTTTCAGTGTTTCGTTTCCCTGAGAGATGGCGGACGTTGTGTGAGACAGGATTATGCGTTTAGGAGTGTTTGGCTTTGATGGGCCTGATTCAGATTCAGTCGAACTGCTTGCTTGAAAGCTCCCACTACTTGAATCTTCCAACGATATAACTGCCTTCCATCTGGATCTAACTCCACTCGTTGAAGGCTTTGTCGCAGAACCACTATTAATCGTTGAAATTGTATCCCTCTTCATTTTGCCGCGATATTTTCTTTGCAAGAGTTTTGCTTGTTTTTAAATCAGTCGGCACTCCTTAAGTCTCGATGTCATGTCAATATTTCCGATAAACATTTTTCGAACAGTTCTTTGATCCTTCAAGAAGTTCACCTCCCGATATAGAACTTTACGTCTGATGTCGCAGCTACAATTGTTTAAGCCTCTACACTTACAAGCTGCAATGTCAAAGAGAGAGGTTTCCGCATTTCGTACGAAATCTTCGCAGATCGCCTTGCCCTTAACGCCCGTATGATTACAAGATTGCTCCAATGATCTACGCTGATTGTAATAGTTTTTAATCTTTCCGTTAACTGTTCGTTGGGAAACCACTGGTATGGAAGATTTTATCCAGATTTCGGAAACTTTTTCACCTACCATTTTAATAATTTCATCCACTGGTTAAAGATAAATATCTCGATTTTCTTCTACATCGCTTCGCAACCAATAGTAGTGGCGCATGATGTCAGCAATAGTTGGCAATTGCCTTTCAATTTGCATGGTGCCTCAAAATGGCTCTATTTTTCACGCTATCACATGTCTTTACATGGTCAGGAACTTTCGCACTAGCCATTTCTAAACTCGTCGTAATAAAACGCACAAAACACAGTAAAGGCACGTTAAACGATCTAAAAAGCAATGTATTGCACGAGAAAAAGGTTTTACTTTTGCACTGAACAAATGTCACAGGGAAACCGAGCACTGAAAAATAATAAGCATCCCTTATTGCACTTTCTCCCCTCTTGTATTTCCTCCTTCACTCCCCCAACATCGTGATGAGTCACTGCATTCGCTTAAGTTCTTGCCTCACCCCTTTCTGTCCGTCCAGATCTGTTTCTGAGGGATTCTGCTGTTCGTCACCCAAATATATGACCTTTGAAGCATCGAAAAAAATAAGGAAGACCAAGGGACATAAACAAGACAAAAGAGAGAAACCGTTGAAAGATTCAAACAATACATGCAACTTTTGCTCACTTAAACGCGAAAAGGCCATAAAAATTGTCTAATTTAAAATACACATAGTAATTAAATAATACATTATCAGAGCTTATTTATACATTTGGAACATTAAATATGCCTTTTCAAGCAAGTACGATTAAAATAAGTTTAATTTAACATTTTTAAAATTTTTGCTAAAAAAGGTTCAAAAATCAGCCTTTTAGCAAAACTTCAAGCCAAAAGCGGCAAATATAGGAATTGTCCTAAAAATCTCAAATTTTTTGTGTGAACTTGGTGCCACTAGTGGCCACTTTTCCGCACTACCCATCATCGAAAATCAAAAAAAAGTTTTTTTCGGCCCACCCTATTAGGCATTATAGCTTCAATATTATTCTAATAGTATTATAGGACCTAAATTGGGTATGTTGCCGAAAAGCAACATCCGGCATTTAAGGGTTAAGATCTTGGCTATGGCAAGGAGGTCCTTCCTTAACTTGGAAAAAATTCGCCGGTAGGAGGCGCTGTAATAGTGATTTTTGTGCCATTTTGAATATTGTACCATTGAAAAGTGTATGAAGTTATGCATAGAATTGAGCCAATTTTTTTGTGTTTGTTTTTGGTCATGGCACAAAGGTCCTCAATGAATTTGGAAAAATTCCGCCGGAAGGGGGTGCTATAATTGCGATGTCTGTACCATTTTCATTATTCTACCATCGAAAAGTATATGAAGTTATACATATAATTGAACCAATTTTTTTTTTTTTTGTATGTTTCTGGCTATGGCAAGCAAGTCTTCCCTGAACTTGAAAAATTGCGCCAGAAGGGGGCGCTATAATTGGAACTCTGTGCCATTTTCATTATTGTGCCATCGAAAAGTGTATGAATTTATGCATAGAATTCAACCAAATTTTTTGTGTACGTTTCTGGCTATGGCAAATAAGGCCTCCCTGATTTTGAAAAAAATCTGCTGAAGGGGGATGGGCTGTAATAGCGATTTTTTGCCATTTTCTTTATTGCACAATCGAAAAGTGTAAAAAATAATGCATACAATCGAACCAAATTTTTTGTGCATGTTTTAGGCTTTGGCCAACAGATCCTCCTTGAATTTGGAAATATCGCGCGGTAAAGGGGCTCTGTGATAGCAATTTTTGTATACATTTCTTGATTTTTCGTAGTTCTATTGTCCATCGGCGGCTCGTGCAAAGGCGGGAACTCGTTTCCTGCTAAGCCGGCTATTCGCAAACATCTGATAACAACAGAATAAGGAAAAACTATTAATTTTAACAAACATCATGTAATAGATTAACACGTTTTTTGTTCGTTTAATTGACTGAAGCAGAAATTTAAGATGAAAATCAAAGGAAGTATAGTATTGAACTAATAATATTGAAGTATTAACATGTGTAACTAGTTTTTGAAATATTAAGATGTATAAGATAGAAGAAAGTTATGGGATTGGCACATCCAACTAGTTCTTTAGTACTCACATATTGGTACATAATACAAGGCCATATCTCAAAATAATCCTCACCGTTTTTTAAATGTTATTTATATATCCGTTTTTTATTTTATAATATTCTTTTTAAAACAAGTTAATTTAATCAATGCCGTTCAATTTACTTATTTTTATATACTTATTTATTTTATTTAATATATACTCAGTACTTATTAAGTGTATTTCTATTTTTTCATTCTACTTTAAATAAATGCTAATCTCAATCATTTCTTAATGTTTTCAAATAATTTAATTTCTGTTTTATGGGTATAGATGGCAGCGCTAAACATTTTTTTTTAAAACCTAATTTCAACATCGTTTTCCTTTTTCACACCAGCTGGCAGCAATGTTCTCGTACTCAGCAAATTCTGCCCACATGTTCTAATAGTTCTAAATCTGTTCTCATCCTCACATGTTTTAACATTGTGAGTTAATTTTATGATGTTTTGGATCCTTGCATGTAATTGAGGTATTGTGTTCATATAATGTTTAATATCCTGTGTGAGGTTTATCTTTCTTTAGACCTCTTGATATTTTATTTTATTCTATTTTATGATGCGCTATTAGGTGCTAAATTTTGTCATATTAGGCTTTATGCCGACAAAATTGGATGAAGTAACGCATCTTCACTATGAATTAATCAACAAGCACCTCTGATGATTCTGTTGGTTATTCATAGTCTCTTATTTTACATACTGGTTTCCTATGTTCATATTTTTTTCTGCTATAAGAATTTAACCATTTATTCATATATTTGTGTTTTTATCTTTATTATATATATATATATATATATATATATATATATATATATATATATATATATATAGATAGATAGATAGATAGATAGATAGATAGATAGATAAAATTTAATTTTATTCCAATAAGTGCAGTATAAAACAAAATTTTCGTAACAAAATTTTTCGAAAAAGTAGGCAGTTGAAAAAAATCTTTATTCATTTCCTGTTTTCAGAAAAAAAAAAAAAATATTTTAATAACAAAGAACTGTGTCTATCCGAGTAAAATCTTTGTAGAAAATTATTAATCTCAAAATATTAAACAGTTGAAAAATAAAAATGACGATTCTGCTTTATAAGCTTTTATTAGAAAGTTGGAGTATGGAGGAAAAAATCATTATTTTCAGATTATGTTCAATAAAAATCACATTTTTCGACAGAGAAAAAATGAAGTAGAATAAAAAAAAAATAACTACGAAAAACCTTAATACTTCATTTTAAAAGTTGAGACTGAGTTGCTAAAGAAAAAGTTAATCTTTTCCAGAACAGTGATTGAATTTTTGAAACCATTCTTACGCCATTTTTAATCCAGTTCAATGTTTTATTTAAAAAAAAAAAAAAATCTTATACTTAAAATCATACTATTAGATTTATGTGTAAAAACTGATATCTTCATATGAAATTTAATTTTAATTTTAATATGGAAAATAAAAGGAAATCTGTAAGGATATATAAAAGTGAATATTTAAATTTATTTTTAAGTCATTGTAATGTTTCTTCTTGTACATTTTCCAATTTTAGATTACAGTCATGGGGAAAAAAGTAAACACCCCTATTAACTCCTCAACAAATTATCGTAGAAGAAAGTTAGTGATACCGGACGCTTAGAAATGAATTCTACTTTTAAATCATGTATATAAAATTTGCTAAGGGTGGCGTCTACATATTAAAACGAACACAAACTTAAGGTTTTTCGATGGCAATACCTAATTTTAAAAAGATATTCCAAATCTTCTGTTTAAAC
Source organism: Maratus speciosus (assembly GCA_963932465.1). Lineage (NCBI taxonomy): Eukaryota > Metazoa > Arthropoda > Arachnida > Araneae > Salticidae > Maratus > Maratus speciosus. The sequence continues at coordinate 398,246,692 of OZ010795.1, forward strand.
TACGCCTAGACACCAAATTTCAAGTCATTTGAATGATAAGTTTATGAATTATAAACAGTCAAAATTTAGTGCTTCTAATGTTAAATCACATTTTCATATTTTCTTTAATATTTCGTGAAATTGTACTCCTAATTTGCTAATTTTTTGTGTAGCAATAATACTAAAATACCCAAACATGAATACGCTGAATTTCCATTTTTTATAATTTTATGATATGAATTATGAATTATGAAATTAATATTCGAAAAAATTATGAATTGCAACCTAAAATTTTTTTGATGGATTTGGATTTATTAAGTCATGCTTTATGAAAATCCAAAATTTTACAGTTTTCTTCTAAGTAGTTTATTATGCTTCCAATTATGCTTAAAAAACAGCAAAATGATGGTTTAAGTGGTCTTCTATGATAGTGACTACATATTTTAAAATTAGTTAAGTGGTAGGGGAGGGGAAAAGGCCGAATTCGGAATTAATTAGGGGAAAGCTAGAAATTGTTTTAATCCATTTAGCTTAGGTCTAGAATGAATATCGTAAGTTTTCCCCTCGTGAGAAAATATGTTGAGCCTTAGAAAATATGTACAGATTTATAGTCACAAAACACATTTTCTTTAAATACCATAACAATATCTCAAAACAGATAACTCTGTCAAAAACATTGTCAATTTATAAATGTTGTAGAGCTTAAATTTCTGAGTAAAATGAGTACCTACACTTAATATTTTTGTTTTAAGGTTCTACTTTAAAATTTTATACCCGTGGTCAGGGGGTAGAACACAGAATAAATTAGGAGAAAACTGGAAATTGTTTTAATCCCTTCAGTTTAAGTCTAAAATGAACGTACTATGTTTTCTTCATCGTACTTGGGTGAATGTTAGAAAATATGTACATATTTATTTTCGAAAAACACGTTTTTTTAATTACCTTAACAATATCCCAAAACATCTACTCTATAAAAGAACATTGTCAATACAAATGTTGTAGAGCTTAAAATTTTGAATAAAATGGATGCAATCATTAATATTTTTGTTCAACATTAAGGTCGGAATTCTATTTCAAAAATTTTCAAATCTAGAGCTTGAAGCCAGGAGAGACCAAGTTAACTTAACAATATCTCAAAATTGCGGTCTTAATATTGAACAAAAATGTTAAGTGTATGTACTCATTTTATTCAGAATTCTAGGCTCTACAACTTTTCTATTGACAATGTGTTTGAGAGAGTTAGCTGTTTGGAGATATTTTTAAGGTAACTTGGTCTCTCCTGGCTTCGATCAGTTGATTAGCGACTAAGGCAAAATTTTGAAATAGAATTGAGACCTTAATGTTGAACAAAAATATTAATGATGGTACTCATTTTATTCAGAATTTTAAGCTCTACAACATTTTTATTCACAATGTTTATTATAGAGTTAGCTATTTTGAGATATTGTTAAGGTAATTAAAAAAACATTTTTTTCGAAAATAATATGTACGTATTTTCTAACATTGATCCAAGTACGAAGAAAAAAACACAGTATGTTCATTTAAGACCTAAACTGGAGGGATTAAAACAATTTTCAAAATAATTCTGAATTCAACCTCCTGAGCACGGGTCTAAAACTTTAAAGTAGAATTGTGACCTTAAGGTTCAACAAAAATATTAAGTATAGGTACACATTTTAATCAGAATTTAAGCTCTACAACATTTGTATTGACAATGTTTCTGACAGAGTTAGCACTTTTGAGATATTGTTATGGTATGCAAAAAAAAACGTGTTTTTTGATTATAGATCTGTACATATTTCCTAACGGTTACCTACTACGAGGAGGAAAACATAGCATATTCATTCTAGACCTAAGCGGGATTAAAACAATTTCTAGCTTTCCCCTAATTAATTCCGAATTCAACTCCCTAACTACTGGGCTAAATGTCTTATGCTATCCTGTAATCTAGCTGTCTTCAATGACTGCTTGAGTGGCACTTAAGATGCCTTGATCAAGCGGAGAGTTCTCTCGGTCGACAATTGAGTACCGAACTTCAATTTGGATACATCCCCTAAAATACGCTTGTTTAAAAATAATTAATTTCTCGGAAACTTATCGTAAGAATTGTATAAAAATTTGTTTTTAGGCTAATTGAATGGTATAGAGTTCATTTATGCTTTCAGAATTGTGTACCGCTATTGAAAAAAACAAAGTTATGGTTATTTTTAATATGTAAATGGCCCCCTAAGCAAATTTTATATACAATATTTAAAAGTAGAATTTCCTATCAATCGTGTGGTACCAATAACTTCTTCTACGATAATTTTTTGTAGAGTTTGTAAGGGGTGTTTATTTTTTTCCACAATTGTACATTTAGCATTTTATTCAATTTAAAATACAAAACACAAACGGGAAAATTTAGATGGAATATGTTTAGATCTAAACCACTTTCATTTGAAGAAAATTTATTATCATATATATTAACTAAAATTCAATATTGTCACAATTAGATCACTTTTGTCATATTTACAGTAATTAAAATCTAAATGAGATGTTCTAAGTAACTAAATGTGATATCACATCTTATCCAAGTCAGTTCATCTTACATGTTTTAATCTTATAGTTATAAACAAAATACTGTATTAAAATTAAACATTAAATCATTTTATGTCTATGCATTAAACATTTAGCACATTAAAAACAACAAGTAAATAATGATTAATCAATTCAAAATCAATTTTACTAAAGCAATGTTCATCGCAAAATTGTTTTACAAATAAATTCTCGATACTTAGAAATTTCTAGAATACAGTATTTGTTTGTGAAATTTAACAATAGCGATAAAATGTTATCTTCACTTATTGCATGCAATTTCTGAAATACAACTGCAAACGCGTTCTTCGCACGCAGGGAATGAAAGAAAAATTATAAAACTCTAAATAAATATAGAAGATACAACGCTTCCACCGATGAATATGATACGTATATAAATTATATTATCATTTCCATACAAATATATATATATATATATATATATATATATATATATATATATATATATATATATATATATATATATATGCATTACAGTTATTGTTTGAAAAAAAATGCTTTTTTAACACTTTCCAATATAGTTCAAAAATGTTTATGAATTCGGTTTGTCTTTCCGTCTGTCTGAGTCTGTTCCTTCTATAACTCGCGCAAAGAGTGTCGGATTGAGATGAAATTTTATATAGGGGTTTATATTTTTCAGGGACATTCAAAATAATTCCAGACATGGCTGTCTCGGAGAAAAATCATTTGCGGTGTATTTTAATGATATCTAACTATTTTATGCAGATTGAAATATATATATATATATGTGTGTGTGCGTGTGTGTGTGTTCGTTACATTATTAGATCTAATTCTGCGATTTCCATATCTTATTCTAAATTACTACTTTATATTCACAAAATCCTTATCCTTAAATACTCTCTATCGTTAACTCTGTTAAATTCCCTTTAATTTAATGTCTCACTTGTCTAAATAGCTTAAATATTACGCTTTTAGTATTCTGAAATTAAATGTTCCATTTATGCGCTTTTTTCTTTCGAGAATATTCTTTTAGCTTCCATTTTTACATTCCCGCGCATTTCTAAGGTTATCCTTTTCCCCTTCAAATTCATCCGCTTGTTCTGTCCGCACTCTATATATATGACGTGACATTCTTAATTGTTCAATGGTTGAGAGCACGATCTACGTCATATTTGTATCCTTACATTGGAGGAACAGAAAGTCGATACTCGCTGTGTATCAGCAGATTTTGTCGTATTTCTACTTTGATAAATTCCCCATGTCGCCGTCTGATATTTTATATTATCTATAATTGCTTACCCATGATTAAATACTACATAGCGATGGCTTGATTTAAAATGAATTGGTCGAAACTGCACCGCCGAAAGCTCTTTAAATAAAACCCTGAGTTAAATTACGCATTGTCTCAATTATTCCAGAGAAATCTACACTGGATAAATGTGTTACCTGGACTACTACTCGATGACTGCAACGACCTTCCAATATCCATTATGATTTACTACGAAACATTCTATTTCAGCTTAATCTAATGTACGGCTTCCAGATAGATTATTCATCTACTATACATCGAAGCTATCCACACTTTCGAATCACCATATAACGTAATATCGTTATATATATATATATATATATGTGTGTGTGTGTGTGTGTGTGTGTTATATAAAAATTTTTACTTTTAATATTCATTTAAATTATTCTAAATTGCCGGCGTATTCATTATTTCCTTTTTTTTAATACGCTCTATTATTTATTTCTAATTAAATTCCTATAATTTTAAAACGCGTATCTTAATAATAGATTTATTCCAAAACGTAATCAAAACTTTTAATCCCTTCATTAAATTTTATCATCTACCAAACTGTAAAGTCTGAACGCAGCCATTCAAAGCCGTTTTCACATTTTTATTCTATTTTCCCGCCCGTTAGGTGTCAGCCTTTTCACATCGAAATTCTTCCATTAGCGGCGTCGGGATTCTTTCCTGTGACGTTTCTTGATCGCTCTCCATTGGCTGAGTGTCGGATCGCAGTTTCACTTCGAAGCTCGCTCGTGATTTTGTTTGGGTTAGCCTGAAGTTTCCATTTCAATCGGATTTCCTCCGCGCATTCTAATAAATAGTTCGAGCATGAGCTCAGAACTAGATTTTTGTGCTGTTTAATTGTTTGCATAACCTGTTACCCGGTGTCTTGAGCCATGTAGAATAATCATTTCTTGAATTAACATCTATTCCGCATGAGTAACTAGTTCATGCTCGAGTGGAATGCTCTGATTTCTCATCCTATGGGACTTGTTTAATGTTGTTATGTTCTGATGGAATAAACAGTTTCCCATGACTACGTTTCCATGCTTTTAATTGGGAAAACCCCAAATTTCTTCATACGCCTTTTTTCACCGCTCACGTTGCCTTGTCTTCATCATGAATAAATGAGAGTTTGATTGGACTATACCAATATTATCATCGCTCTACAGCTGCTAAGTTTTCACAGAGTTGATACCCCCACTAGCGATGCTTGTGCTAAGTGGTATGATTGCTATACAACATCACCAGCGGCTGATTAATATGTAGTACTAATCCAGTAATATGAAATAAAAAAGCACTACATGATATCTCGACGTAACCTATTAAATTGTTTCGTAATAAAAAGCCGGCATAGGATAATGTCGACCTACTCTACTCTACACTTCTAAAAGGAGACCTTCAAAAAAAAAAGTGTCCCTGGGATTGTGAAATCAATCGAAACCTTCGATGACACCTGGTAACCACGATTTGATATTCTGCATTTTACCCTGAATGTGCGTCTATATAGATGAAAATCATTTTGTTTTCATTTAATAAATGTTATAGGAAAGAAAGAAAAGTACGATGCCTGTAAACAACACAAGGTCGTAAGTTTTGAAAGATTTATTTATTTATTTATTTTATATTTCACAATATTTCCTTATTTACATTTGATGTATTACTGTTATTATTTATTAGAAAAGAAAATATTTACATTTGTTATTTTATTTAAAGTTTATTTACATTATTTATTATGAATCCATGCATAAATGAGTTGTTCATCTTTTATGTGCGATCGGAATTTGTTAAAAAATCTAGTGATAAAATGATTGAAAGTTAAGTAAATATCATCTACTTTGACCCAGGGTCAGAGATGAATATACAATCATGGATGAAACATTTTGACCAAGCATGCAGTTCTGATAAAAAAAGATGAAACATGGGAAATGCAAAATATCTCTAAATTTTTGAAGGGAGAAGCTTTAAAAGTGTTCATTAATGACTGTCTAGAGTGTACTACTTTCAGTAAGATATTTGAAATTCTTCAGAAAAAATTATAAAAGTACAAGTTCCTAGATTTTCTGATTTTGCTTCTATGAAGCTAAATGATCTTAATGAATTAAAGAGTTATTTCAGAAAAAAGATTGAGATTGATAGACAACTTCATTTATGTAAAACCATCATAGTCCAAGTTTTGACGGATGGTTTGAAGCCAGAATATCAGAATTATATGATTATTAACGCTCCAGAGAGCACCATAGATTGGTACAGAATTACTAAACAACTAGTAGTCATTCCCACCTCTCATGTAAACAACACTAATGTTAGGAATAATGCTCAAAGTCATGGATCTTTCCAGTTTAATAACCAGGCACCTAGACATTGGGTTCGACCAAGCCAGAATTTTCAAAGAACAAACTCTAATTTTCGGCCACAAAACCCTCTTAATGCTCAAAATTCTAGATTTGTTAGCCCTTGATTACCTACTACTCATTTTCAAAATAAGTATCCTAGTCAACCATGTCGAATGTGTATGAATAGGGGTATACATGATGCTTTCCACTGGGAGAGGACTTGCATTTTTAACGTTGAACCTATGCAATCTTATGTTCCTCCTCCTAGTCAACAACAACAACCTAGTCATAATATATGACATTTATTTGTTAATGGATATGTAAATAACAAGAAGTTACCTTATGTAATTGACTCTGGTTCTACAATATTAATTTTACTTTTAAAATTTGTTAAGTTGTTAAATGTTAAAGTTATAAATATTCCAGCTGTTATTATTGGCCAAGCCAAAGGAACTGTTGAAATAAACCAATCTTGTAATTTGTTGTTTAAAATAGGTGATGTGCAAAAATGTATTAAATTTTTGTCATGTAAAACTGATTTAAATTGTGCTATACTAGGATTGCCACTCTGTTTCAAGTTTAACTTGGCTATAGATTGTAATAAATGTGAAGTATTACAAGGAAACCTTGTATTAAATCGATCTCAAAGCATATCCATTGATAAATTAAAGTTACTTCATTTTAATGTCAATGAAAAGTACCAGAGAGTGAAACCCGATTATGGAAATGTCAAGATTCCTCAATCCTTTGACCAAATTAATTCTAAAATTCTAAATTACTTGGGGAGGTAAATGCTATAAAAAATGAAACGTTAAGTGATAATATAAGGGATTATTTAGACATTTTTTCCAAAAATAAATATAATGTTGGAAAAATTAATATTGAACCACAGCGCGTTTTGCTTAATTCTGACTTACCCATTCTATGAGGCCTTATCGCACTTCTGCAGTGGATAAAAAAGAAATTTCAGATCAAGTTCAATCTTTATTAGCTGCTGGTTTAATTAAAGAGAGTTATAGTCCTTATTCTGCCCCTGGTACTTTAGTTATGAAACGTGATGTGGGTAAGAAAACTGGAATGTGTGTAGATTATCGTAAATTAAATGCAATAATGAAACATGATGCTGAACCTTTACCACGTATAGATGGAATTCTTGAAAAATTAAGTCGTGCTCAGTATTTTTCCACTTTGGACTTAGCCTGTGGCTACTGGCACATCCCCATTCACCCAGCAGATACTGAAAAATTGGCTTTGCAACCAATTTTGGACTTTTTGAGTGGAATGTTCTTCCATTCGGTGTCAAAGTTGGTCCCCCAATTTTCAATTGGACTCTTAGAAGAATTCTCACTGAATATAGAATTGATTTTGCTTGTTATTATTTTGATGACATAATTGTTTTTTCCTCCTCTTAAGAAGAACACCTGCAACATCTAAACCAAATATTTGAATTATGTAGGCTTGAAAATATTAAACTTAAATTTTCTAAATGCAATTTTGTTCAAAATAAAATTAATTTCTTAGGATATGAAATCAAAAATGGTAGTGTAATTCCAGCTAAAGTTAATATTGATGTCATAAAAATTTAAAACCTCCTTCTAATGTAAAAGAACTCCAAAGATTTTTGGGATCAATTAATGTTTACCATAAATGTATAGATAATTATGCCAAAATCATACACCCCTTAACAGATTACTTAGGAAAAATACTTTGTGGGAATGGAATTCAAATTGCCATGATTCTTTTCAGAAATTAAAGGATGCCTTAATTGTTAAACATGTCTTAAGAATTTATGACCCTGCATTACCACTTCATATGTTTGTTGATGCCTCACAGGTGGCGGTAGGTGCAGTTATTAAACAACCAGATAATAATGGGTTTTTACATCCAATTGCTTATTATTCTAGAGGATTGAAAAGTATGAACAGAATTACTTTATAACTGAATTAGAACGTCTTGCCATCATTGACACCTTAGATAAATTTTATCATTACTTCCATGGTGTAAAATTCACCATTCACACTGATCATGCATCTCTTGTTCGGTTAAAGAATACTAAGCATTTGAGAGGTAGATTATTTAGATGGACTTTGAAGTTAAGCATGTTTGATTATAATATTGTGTACGAAAAGGAATCCACAAATGTCGAAGCTGACATGTTGTCAAGAAACCCTGTTTTACATTATTTTCAACGCTTAACTTTTCTTCTAGACGTAAAAGAACTTATAGAGATGCAGGAGAAAGATAATGTATGTAGCAAAAACTATCAAAATGAAAATGGGATTATAATAATTCGAAAGAAATGATTTCGAAAAATAGTAGTCCCATGTCTTTAAGGAGAAAATATTAAATGTTGCTCATGAAACATTTGGTCATCCTGGTATCCAAAAATTTTAAATTTAATTTCCCCTATTTATTATTGGCCTGACATGACTCAGGATATAACTAATTTTGTTAAACATTGCGACATTTGCCAGAAAAATAAAAAACCCATACAGAGAAAATTTGGCTTACTACAAGCTATGCCAACCACATACCAATCTTTTGAATGTCTTTCTATTGATACTGTGGGAGGATTCAATTACTATAACTCCACCAAAAAATATCTACACATCCTAATAGCCCACGCGACTAGATATGTCTGGGCTTTTCCATCAAAAAGTGTTACTACTGAAACCTATACTAATTGCTTAAAACAAGTTTTCAATAGTCAATGTCCTAAACAATTAATCTGTTTCAACAAAATTTTCAATGTACAGGTTCCCCAAAAAGTATTGAGTGATAGGAATACAGCTTTCACTTCATCTAGATTTAAAAAATTTCTTCGAAATCACAATATTAAGCAACATTTAACATCAGCACAGCACCCTCAAACGAATGGGAAATGCGAAAGAGTGAATCAATCAACAGTTACTAGATTAAAGTTTAAAGTTAATTCTACTACCTCTAAAATCCCTTGGACAAAACTTTTGACAGAAGTAGTTAGTGAATACAATAATACGCCCCATTCCATAACCAAATTCCCCCCTGCTTATTTACTTTTTGGTCAATTACCTTATGATTCCCCCCTAAAACAAGATTACTACCCTCCTGTGAATGAAGCCCTTAAAATTGCTAAAGCGCGTAATAATGAATTTCATTTGAAGTGTAAAAAATATTATGACCGAAATTATGTAGAGCCAAAGTTAGAGGTAGGTGATCTTATAATTTATGAAGAGTTCAATTACCCCAATACTAGAAATCTCTCACAAGTTTTTACTGGTCCCTATCAAATTCTTAACAAATTATCTCCTGTAAATGTTCGAATTGATAGGCAAAGTCAAAATAGAAATACGGAAGTTGTCCATGTATCTAAATTGCGCCCCTACTTTTCACCAGATCAATAAAAATTATCCCATGAGAATTCACAACAAATTAATGTTAAAGCCCTGGCCTAATATTAAATACTCATAAATTAATAAAAAGTAACTAAATAAATTATAATTGATCAATCAATGCTTTTGTATATAACAGTGTGTTCTCGAAGGATCCACGAGAACATTGCTGCTGAAGTTTTACTTGAATTAGTTGTTTACGTGGGCGTAAATGAGTTGATTTGAGTTAAAGATTTCTTATATTGAATTGAATTAGATTAGAATATTAAATAAATTTTAAAGTTATCTGTAAAAATCAATTATTGAACTATACTTATTAATACTAAAACATTATAGAATTTATGCGAATAATTGTTGATTATGCAAGTGTCCTGGATTTCAAACCCAACTTGTTTTTCTCTTGCTTCCTTATTTATTTATTTTTACTGATTGCGTAACCATGTAGGAAATGAACGAAATATTTCGACACATATCGAAAAACACCTGTTAAGATTTTGTTTCAATGATATTGCTGGAGAATTTAAGAATTTATTTATTTTTTTATTTTTATTATTATTTTTTTTTTGACTTGGTATAATTTCATTTTTTATTGAATCTGTATTGATAGAAGATTACTTTTTATGCTATGTAACTTTTTACCCATCCAATATCGTTGAGTGCAATAATCTCTTATTATTATTTACTGAAGTGATGAATTAAAATATGACTTTGAAATTATTGATGAGAAATTTGAGTTATTGTTATTATTGAATTAAATTTACTATTGCTAGATCTTGTATGATAGAAAGTATAGATAATTTATTATTGAATATTGAGATAAAAGAGAGGTAATAAAGAAAAATAAGTGTTATGAATTAATGAAGTCAATATATGAGATATCTGAGAATACTCATAAATTAAATATTGTGATAACATCTGAACATAATGAAAGTAAAATACTTACTAGAGAATTTATGGAAAAGTAGTAATAGTATGGTACCGCTATTATCATAACAATACAATACTATAGAGTGCATATGGCACTAGATTTTTGACAGTTTTTCTTGTGTCAAAAATGAGCAATAATTGAATTTCAATGTTCTATAGCATAGTATGAGGACAATATAATCATCCCAGTTAAAAAACTGTAGGAGATTGATACTCAGTTGAAATCTTTGTACATAAATTTTAAATTTATTATATTCATGTTTTTCCTTTTACTTATATAACTTGTGAATTGTATGGAAAATTTCTACGTTATGAAGTTTAAGTTATAGAGATTAAACTAATGTTTAATCTTGATGTGGAAAGAATGTAAATTCCTAAGAAAACTCCTAAACAATTCTAATATTGTCAATATCTGTTAATATTGTAAGTAATAAGTTGTTAGTAAAACAAGGGGAGATTATTTAGAATATAATTTACTCCATGTTGGAGAAATATTTATATTATCTTTGTAATTTTAAAAACAATTCCCACAAATTCGCGTTTAAGCAGTAACTTATTGATTTGGTTTTTGACAGAATTGGTGAAAAATTCCAGACTACCGGGTAACACTATTGTAATCAGAGTTCATGCTTTTCTCAATGAACTTGTGGGTCACGGAGCCACCAGTTCACCGGTTTTTAGGGAGGGGGATATTGTTATATAAAAATTTTTACTTTTACTATTCATTTAAATTATTCTAAAGTGCCGGTCTATTCATTATTTCCTTTTTTTAATACGCTCAATTATTTATTTCTAATTAAATTCCTATAATTTTAAAACGCGTATCTTAATAATAGATTTATTCCAAAACGTAATCTAAACGTTTAACCCCTTCATTGAATTGTATCGTCTACCAAACTGTAAAGTCTGAACGCAGTTACTTATTTTTCGAATGTTTATCAAAGCCATTTTTACATTTTTATTCTATTTCATCTCATTTTACAGCCCGTTAGGCGTCAGCCTTTTCACATCGAAATTCTTCCATTAGCGGCGTCGAGATTCTTTCCTGTGACGTTTCTTGATCGCTCTCCATTGGCTGAGTGTCGGATCATAGTTTCACTTCGAAGCTCGTCCGTGATATTGTTTGGGTTAGCCTGAAGTTTCCATTTCAATCGGATTTCCTCCGCGCATTCTAATAAATAGTTCTAGCATGGACTCAGAACACGATTTTTGTGGTGTTTGATTGTTTACATAACCTTTTACCCGGTGTCCTGAGCCATGTAGAATAATCATTTCGTGAATTAACATCTATTCCGCATGAGTAACTAGTTCATGCTCGAGTGGAATGCTCTGATTTTTCCTCTTGTGGGAATTGTTTAATGTTGTGATGTTCTGATGGAATAATCAGTTTCCTATGACTACGTTTCCATGTTTTTAATTGGGAAAACCCCATATTTCTTCATACGCCTTTTTTCACCGCTCACGTTGCCTTGTCTTCATCATGAATAAATGAGAGTTTGATTGGACTATACCAATATTATCATCGCTCTACAGCTGCTAAGTTTTCACAGAGTTGATACCCCCACTAGCGATGCTTGTGCTAAGTGGTATGATTGCTATACAACATCACCAGCGGATGATTAATATGTAGTACTAATCCAGTAATATGAAATAAGAAAAGCACTACGTGATATCTCGACGTAACCTATTAAATTGTTTCGTAATATATATATATATGTATATATATATATATATCCCTGAGGTATACAGCAAGTTTAATTACAGCAGAATAGGCTATGTATAGAATTTATCGTTCATTTATTGGAACGCACAGACGTACTTGTCTACAGTATTGCATATGAACCGTTATTGCTAAAAGTGTGTTTACAGTTGTGCTATGTGTTCTAAAATTCAACTGCATTTTTTATTATTACTTCGAGTGTTTTATATATATAGATCATATGGAGGGCTGCACAAATTTTTCAAGTACATTTCCGTTTAGTGGTGAAAATTTGTAAAAGAAAACTTTCAACTGTACTATGCCTTTAAGTGAAATAAATTTTAGCATATTCTGTTCTGCACATGCAAATCTATAGATCATATATAAGGATGCAGAAACAATAATTAGGACATTTTTCTCACTATTAGTAGTAATTGAAGAAAGTTGGTTTTAAGTCTGTTATGCGTTTTACAAATTGTTTATTCAGACATCCTCTTTCACCTTAATAAACTGTAAAGTTTCGTTTTATTTTTATTTACAATCTAGGTAAGATAAAAGTGTCAAGACTAAGATTATCTTTCTAAGTGAGACTCTGTAACATAAAAACGATGCAAAATTTGCATTTTCTAAATTATGATTTTTGCACGTTTTCCTCGTCACAGCCCAATATTCTGCCTTAGGCTCCCTAATATTAGAAGTATATCAGTATACTGCATTTTGAAGTTTCAAATCTAGAATCTTTAGAAAAATCATCGTAAATTCATATTTTTAAAAGTGATTTTTCCATCAAAAAGTTTTTTTTTTTCTCTTTAAAGTTTGAATTTTGTAAAATCAATGTTATAGTAACATCTAAATCTTAGATTTAATCTTATCGACTAACATCGAATTCTTAACTGGTAAAACAATACCTATTCGAATTTAAGTTATATAACAAAGTGAACGGCTTATATAAAACATTTTTCTTTGAATTTGGTAATGACTGTTTGCCTAATTTTGTATTGCATACGAACATCCACATAGAGTTCGTACTCTTAAATTCAGCATTTCCCATTTTTTTAAAATATATAGTCAAGTTTTGTTAATAAATGTTCACTTAACTAGCACATACCAGGGGCGTCGTCTCCTATTCGGACTGAGCTTGCTATTTTCTAACAATAATATCGAGATTTTTTTTCTAATATGTCTTCTGAAAACATTTTACAATTAAATGTGGCGATGATAAAACTGGTGGAAAAGGGCTTAATAATAGGCTCTCGTAATGACACTAATGATAAGCTAAAAGCAGCAAGAGTCAGTCGGTAGCTTCAACCCCCCTAGCCCTCCCTTACCGCTTTTCGGAGTCTTTAATTTGTGCAATTTCCCTTTTAAATTTGTACGGTTTCAATTTTTCATTTTTTATTCAACCTGGCTTCCGTTAGAGTGTGTTTTACTCGGGACGTGGCTGGGGACCTGTGAATCTTGCTTCCGCAAAAGAGTCGGAATAAGTGGAAGAATAAAGGGCTGCGGACGGAGAGAGGCCGCTCTCCGTGGCGGTTGACACACAAGCCCACCCCCAACCCCCGACCGAGAATAATAATAAGCTAGAGGCAGCAGGAGTCGGTCGGTAACTTCATAGCTTCATAGCCCCAAGGTCCTCTTCCCCCAGGGACTGCACTAAAACTCTAAAGCATTTGCTGTGTTTCAATGGCTGGCCATCCCTTGCACCAAGCCCTACCTTCCCGCTTTTCGGCGTCTTTAATTTGTGCAATTTTTCTTTTAAATTTGTCCGGTTTCAATTTTTGATTTTTTATTCAACCTGGCTTCCGATAGAGTGTCTTTTACTCGGGACGTGGCTGGGGACCTATAAACCTTGCTTCCGCAAAAGAGTCGGAATAAGTGGAAGAATAAAGGGCTGCGGACGGAGAGAGGCCGCTCGCCGCGGCGGTTAGTATAGACTCAGTTTATCAGACTCAGTGCTCAGTTTGTGTATCAGTCTCCCGAGTGGTGAATTTTATTATTTAGCCTTTCTTTGTTTTTAGCAAATGTCCTTATAATATTCTTCAAATAAATCCTCCTTCTAAATAAATTCTAATTATTAATAGTATTTCCGTGTTGTGAAAATTAACAAAATAGAGAAGCAAAAGTAACCATTTATAGTTTGACATTTATGGAACTTAAAATCAAAACATTACATGTGTAATTTTTTTGTAACGGAAAGTACATTTTCAAGTTAATCATTAATAATTCGTTAATTACATTTTCAGGTAAAATTTATCTGAAAGTGCATATTTTATTCTATTCTATGTTGTAAGGGTAAAATTTTTTGATATTTAAAAATAGAAAAGCGATTGGGGAAAAAATATGCTATTTGAAAAATAACAGTAAAAATATCTTTAAAACCCAATTTTTAAAATATTGAACGGATTAAAAAAACTTTTCACAACAGTTTCTATATAAAATATAAAATGTGAACATTAAAAATTTCACAATATTACTTAAAAGGCGACTAATGTAATGAAAAAGATGTTAGAAGTTTAAAATATACATTTTATTTAAAACTTCTTAGTACTTTCAAACCTTTCAGGTTCATCATCAGAGAATATCTTGATAACTAAATGTTATTTATTTATACAAATACGTCACTTTGTTTTGAAAATGAGAGAGCTAATAATTACTCGAGTTGAAAGTAGAAGTAGCAGTAGCAGTTTCATAGATTGAATTTAATTAGAGGAAAATATATATTATTATTATTAATTGCAGTTCCATTTATTTTATGATATCACTTTGTTTCTCATACGTCACTTTCCATGGGTAGAAGAAAATATTTAACTTCTGTACTTTAAATTTTATTACGTCACCTTGCTCAGGTTTTCAGGATTTATTTTCAGGATATTGAACCACAAACTGGGGATATCGTACGATAGGGCGTCGTTACAAACTTGATTGCTTTTATACATGATTTCTATTGATTCTTTTATAGTGGATGCCAAATAATTGGATGTTGGGAATATGATTTTTGCCTGGTCAGAATCTATTGCGATATTCTGATTGAAATGTAAACGAGAGAGAGCTGTGGATTGATGACAAAATTTTATGTCTGCTTTATGTTCTTTTATTCTTTCTTTGAGTTTTCTTTTTGGTCATTCCGATGTACTCCATTAATCTATTGCTGTCAGTTCTAAAAAGAATGGTATATACACTAGCTAATTCATCTTTCGGTGTTGGATCTATTTTCGTAGAAGTTAACTCTTTTAATTTATTGGTGAACAGGCTATTAAATATATGTTGTGTTTCAGTAGAACATATCTTAATTTTTCGTACAGACTAGGGAAATAGTTAACCTTTTTGTATATCATTTCTTTATGCTTTTCTTTTTTGATATTGTCATGAAAACTGAATTCATAGATAACTTTATTGATGAGGATTGTTGAAAAGCCGTTTTCCTCAGCGATATCTCTAATGGTATTAAGCTGTTTTTCTAAATATTTTTCTGAACATACTTTAAAAGCTCTGTCAATGTTGAGGTTTTCGTTATTTATAATTAAATTAACATCGAGAAAAGGTAAATTTCCGTCTTTCTCAATTTAAAGAGTGAATTGTATATTATCATCAAATTCATTTATTTTATCTAGAAAAAGGTATTATTCATTCAAATTATGTTTCCAAATAATAAGAATATCGTCTACGAACCTGTATCATACTCTTGGCTTTATATCAAGGACAGCTAAAATTCTCATTTCTAAAGGTCGTAATTTAATTTCGGCAAAAAGCCCAGAAATAGGAGAAGCCATTGGAGCTCCTTCTGATTGTTTAAAATATCGTTCAAAATAATGTTAAATTGTTTAAAATAATAGTTATCTCTCATTTTCAAAACAGAGTCACATATTTGTATAAATAAACAACATTTAGTTATATCAAATTATTAGATCTCTCATTTTCAAAACAGAGTGACGCATTTGTATAAATAAAGGACATTTAGTTATCAAGATATTCTCTGATGATGAACCTGAAAGGTTTAAAAGTACTAAGAAGTTTTAAAAATTATTAGCTCTCTCATTTTCAAAACAGAGTGACGTATTTGTACAAATAAACAACTTTTAGCTATCAAGATATTCTCTGATGATGAACCTGAAAGGTTTGAAAGTACTAAGAAGTTTTAAATAAAATGTATATTTTAAACTTGTAACATCTTTTTATTACATTAGTCGCCTTTATAGTAAGATTGTGAAATTTTTAATGTTCAAATTTTATATTTTATGTTGAATCAATGTGAAAAATTGCGTTTCGTCTTATATTAACAGTTTCTATTTTTCTGCTTTATTTTCACTTTTTACAGTCAGTTCTTCTTTTTTCAAACAAGCATCTTGACTCTCGCCACCTCCAGAAAAAGGCGTAATTTTCAGATTATCACTATACATTTAATTTTATGAATAAAAACTAACTTCCATAAGAAATAGTGTCATACGAAATACACATTAAATGCTACACCATTTTATTGAGTTTTTAGCATTTTCTTCCGTATTGTCTGAAAAATAGCATATTTTTCTGTTGTACACGCTAAAGAAATCATGCACTGGTATTTGTATACCTGGGATATTTTACTATAATTTCGTTAAAGTGACGTTTTCTGATTGTATTTTTAGAGAGTTTTGGGCGTAAATGCCAGAGATCCTCTGTTGCGATAAACGTATTATTGCACTTCTATTTTACTCTGAAGGTACCAAGGTTAATACGGGTAAAGGTGGGTTTTTCAGCTAATTGTATGCAAAATGTTTGGAATGGTTTTTTTTAGAGTTACTCCAAATTTTATATTTATGTGTCAATATAGATTGACCCAATGCGAAACTTTCTAACTAATCACTCGACACTCTTGACACCCGTCAAAACAATGCCAAAGTTTAACAAAGAAGAAAAATATGCGTGAGCATAGATTAGGTAACACTTTCCAACACATTCAGAATACTGTAACAAAACTTCACCTTTAAATAAGGTGAAAGGTGATATCAAAATAAACAATTTGTAAAACGCATAAAACATTTGAAAACTCAATTTTTTTAAATGTTTTTTAGAGTCACTCCATATTTTATATTTATATGTCAATATATGTTATCCCAATGCGAAACTCTCTAACTAATCACTCGACACATTTGAGACTCGTCAAAACAATATCAAAGTTTAACAAGAAAGGAAAATATGCACAAGCATAGATTATGTAACACCTTCCAACACATTGGGAATACTGTAACAAAACTTCACCTTAAAATAAGGTGAAAGGTGATATCGAAATAGACAATTTGTAAAACGCATAAAACATTTGTAGGCTTATTTTTTTAAATGTTTTTTAGAGTCACTCCATATGTTATATTTATCTGTCAATATATGATATCCCAATGCGAAACTCTCTAACTAATCTTTCGACACTTTTGAGACTCGTCAAAACAATACCAAAGTTTAACAAGGAAGGGAAATATGCGCAAGACTAGATTATGTAACACTTTCCAACACATTAAGACTACTGTAACAAAACTTCACCTTAAAATAAGGTGAAAGGTGATATCGAAATAAACAATTTGTAAAAGGCATAAAACATTTGAAAACTCAATTTTTTTAAATGTTTTTTAGAGTCACTCCATATTTTATACGTATGCGACAATATATGTTATCCCAATGCGAAACTCTCTACCCGTAAGGCATGGTGATGTCACGACGACGTCGTTGTGAAGTCATACTGTGATTTTGTGACCGTCGATGTGACGTCACGTGACGTCGAAATGACGACATAGTGACTAGAATGCGAGGTCGTTATGGCCGTTTTAGAGGTCGTTTGTGACGTCACATTATGACCACTCTGTGAAGTCACGGTGTGACAAATTTGTGAAAAGTGTGTCCTTTGTGACTATTTTGGCATTAACTTTGTCACGAACCTGTGACGAAAGTGACAATGCTTTGAAGTCACGCTGTGACCCATTTGTGAAATATGTGTCATTTGTGAAGAACTTGTCATAAACACTGTGATGATTTCAAATGAAAACCAAATTTCAAATTAATTGCTTAAAAGGCGCAAAGGCGAACATAGTGAAAAAGATTCCATGCTGGGACTCGAACCCGGGCCATCAGTATAGCGCGCTGACATTCTACCGACTAAACAACAATGAACGATACCCAGCCTGGAAAATTTCTCACTATTACATATTGGCAAGGCTACAAACGCAGCACAAGATGGACTATTTATCGTGATCCACCGACATGGGGCAAACACGAAACTTAATTAAATACAGCATCGATTGAAACTATATTAATACTTGGAAATTTTTCCAGAGAGAAACATTCACCTTGCATACAATATTTCAAATGAAAATCAAATTTCAAATTAATTGCTTAAAAGACAACTTTAATTTGAAATTTGATTTTCATTTGAAATACTGTATGCAAGGCAAATGCTTCTCTCTGGAAAAAAATTCCAAGTATTAATATAGTTTAAATCGATGCTGGATTTAATTAAGTTTCGTGTTTGGCCCATGACGGTGGCTCACGATAAATATTCCATCTTGTGCTGCGTTTGTAGCCTTGCCAACATGTAATAGGGAGAAATTTTCCACGCTGGGTATCGTTCATGTGGTTTAGTCGGTAGAATGTCAGTGCGCTATACTGATGACCCGGGATCGAGTCCCGGCGTGGAATATTTTTCACTATGTTGGCCTTTGCGCTTTATAAGCAATTAATTTGAAATTTGATTTTCATTTGAAATATTGTATGCAAGGCGAATGGTTCTCTCTGGAAAAATTTCCAAGTATTAATACTGTGATAATTCTTGTCATAAACACTATGATAATTTTAAAGTAAAGTTTTGTTTGAAATATAAAATCTTATCTTTTTACCGTACTTTTTAGCAAGATATCACTATTTTGGAGTCCTATTCTTCTAATATATTTTTAATTTTCCATTTAAAAAACAATGTTTATCAACTGGCAACTTTTTTTATTAAGTTCTAAACTTGATCTTGAATTCAAGCTTAATATTAAGAATGTGTATGCTTCTTAATGTGATTTGTCATCGCTTTATTAAATACGAACATGGAGTCTAACGGACATTAATACAACTGTTATTTATGGAACGACATGATAAGCCCTATTTATTTAAATTTTTTATTCCCTTTATATATTGTATTTTGAGAATATGAGCTAAATAGATTTGGTATGTTTTATAGGAAAAGACTGATCTGGGAAATAGAAACAACAAGTAAGATATATCCTGCGTTAAGCATAGATTATAAAACACTTTCCAACTCTTCCTGATGGTTTTAACAAGACATCGGGGGAAATAACGTAAATAAGATAACTAAATAAACATGAAAACGCATAAAACATTTGAAAAACTGATTTCAGCAGTTACCATTCATAGCCAAATATGTTTTCCAATTCTTTTAAACAGTCATGTATTTGGTCTGTAGATTGATATACATACTATATAATGGAAAAATTTAGTTTATCAAGGAAACGCACAACAGGTTGAAATTCTCTTTTAGCAATTTATACTAATATATGGAAACATGCTTAAATAATTTTGTACATTCTTGTAGTTTACTTAGAACCTTCATTACACGCCTCTATTTAGTTAAAATTTAATTCAAACTAAAACTCTCTTAAAACTGCTGAAATCACTTTTCCAGAAATTATAATTTATAGACGGCAGCGTATCCAATTCTTTGCGTGACCCTGTATATCATTTTATCTATATTCTACAAACATTTCTTAGTAAATTAAATACAGTGCAGCGTAAAAATGCATAACTTATTTAAAAACCACCTTTAATCAATACCCAGTAACCCTTACGAATACTTTTGTATAGTCCTGTATATGAATTATAGCATATATATATACACCATATACTATGCATCAATGTAGGGAATCATAAAAGCACATATTATAATTAAAAATGCATTTCCAGCAATCATCGCTAATGAACAGTACTTCGGATACAATATAGTATCTGAAATATTTTGTGCGTCCCTGTAAATGCTATATACACTTCGTATTATACATGAAATAATTAATAGTATGTAAACCTCAACGACATATATCAATTTCATTACATATCAAATTGATTAACATAAATAATGTACGCCGCAAACAATTCCCTCCACCCCTATATCATTATGTATTGGAATTCCTTTTTTAGCCCTGTAAATGAACAATAGCTATTCTTTGCATCGCATATTCTACGGAATGCACATTTTAGTGCGCTTCATAAATGCATATCAATTTTATTCTGTTTGAAAGCGTGTAAAATCATTAAAAATCATTTGAAACGATTTTTTCCCCAGGTCGTAATGTAATGGAATACTCTTGACTGTCCCTGTAAATGAACTAAACATGCTACAAACTTCATTACAAATAGGGACCTTGCTATGGTAAACGTCAATAACATCCAAAAATTCCAGGTCAATCCGAGTATATTTACGTGAGTTAGAGCGCGGTCAGACGGACAGACAAACCGAAGTCATAAACACTTTTCAGCTTTATCGGGCATGAAAAACACTTTATTTCAATGCTTAAATATTATATTTTATTTTTTAACGCCAATAAAATAAATGTATCGAAAACGTAGAAAATGAGTTTATAATCAAAGAAAATTTAATAACTGATTCTGAATTTCTACAATTAAATGTTTGATTAAAATCACAAACAACAACAAAAAAAAATGCTTAAATACAATTAAAAAAATAAATATATCAATTTGAAAAACACTAAATAATTAGTGTTTATAATTGTACTATTAAACAACAACAAACTACAATAGATGAATTAAATGCGTTTAACAATTTTTCAAAAATCTTTCCATATGTTATAAGGAATTCCTATAATTTTATAATTTTGGCAAATGATAAATCTAAAAACATTCGTATGAAGATTTGGGATTTTAAATACTAATTTAAAATATTATTAGCAATTAAAAAAAAATCTTTCAAAAGTTTCACTGCTATAATATGTAAAAAGACATTTTCCCAGTATAATGTTAATTTCAAAATTGAAACAGTTTCGTAATATCATTATAATCGAATATCATATTTAACTCCAAAATATTAATGACGATAAATACTGTGTTAGAATCAATCTCTGCATCAGCTTTTTTTTTTTTTTTTTTTTTTTTTGCTAGCGATGGCAGTTTAAGATATTTTACAGCATGGAATCAGAAAATATCGCTTCTGAAAAGAATTCTAGATCAGTCTCATTGCATATAACATACAACTATTTAACTCGTGATAGTAATCTATCAAACAGGAATAAAAATTTTAAATTAAATAAGACATACTTTTTAAGTTCCATAAATATTTTAATAATATCCGTGTTTTATCCTAAATTCTCAGACATATTTCTGTTAGCTTAAAAAGACTGACCTCCTGCGTCAAAGTTCTCTGATCCTTATTTTATTCTGCGGTTTAATCGAGCGCAGACGATATTGAGCAAGCAGGTGCTAGTACTGTGTTACTATATATATATATATATATATATATATATATATATTACAACAGATTTAGAGTTTAAATGCGCAATTATTTTATCTTTATGAGAGTGTCTATGAAAATTTTCTATTTGAATGAAACACCTGCCTTTTTTCTTCCTTTTTTATAAAGTAAAGTTTGTTTTACACGTAATAAATAACAAAATACCTATCTTCTTAATAAATGAAAAGAGAGTATACAGGATAAAAAAAAAATTCTTTGTCAATCTGTCATTTTTTTCCGTATTCATTTTCTGTAGAATAAAACAATTTGTAAAATAACTTTTTTTGCAATCATATCTCTAAAACACGAATTTGAAATACGAATAATTATATCATGGGTTTTCTATAAAATTTGTATACATATTTTTTCGGAAAATGCTAATTTTATTTTAAAAGTCTGAAAGAAGTAGAATTTAAAAAAAAAAAATAGTTATTTAAAATAGTTAAACAATAACAGGAAAAATATGACTTGAATGCAAATTCTAAAGCAAGAAATGCATATATGACTAAACTCTGAATCCTCTTTCTACGTGCTCATTAAAAGCTACAGACTTAACTGTAATAGAAATTTTAGTTTGAAACCACAGAAGTGTTTCAAATACCATTGGTCGACAAAAAAAAAAGAAAAAAAAACTTCCTCCCTGCAAACTAAATATGTAAAGTGTACAGATTTAATATTCCTAATTCTAAATATGTTATCCAAATTGCTCCAGTACGTACCATTTTTCCGAGAAACACTTTTATAATAACAACAATCAGTGAAGGATTAAATTGCAATGGTAGATAAAATTGAAATCATAAAAAAGTATACATTCACTGTCTTAGATAACAAATTGATAAAATATAGCATGAAAATCTAGTTTGTTGATACTTGTACCGTGCATTTTCCTTTTTATGCCCCCCCCCCCCCCCCTCTTATCGTGTCCGAATTTACTATTTCCTATCCACTAATATATTTTCATTCCTTATGTAGCTGTAACTCGGGCATGTTTAAAATATTTCTGTTAATTGTCAAAGATTTTTGATGTTCATATTTTTGTCACACTGTGACTTACAATATGGTGGGTTTTTTCGTCACATATGTGACGTGACGTATGTTACATGCAGTGACATAACAGTGACGTCACAATTTTTTTTTTTTTTAATTGCCAGAAAATATAATTTTATATAAATAACATGTTTGAATATTTTTTGTAATTTTTAAAAGTTTTCTAAGAAGTTCACATCTCAGTCACAATGTGACATCACTGAGTGGTGGCATTTTGGTCACAGATCTGACGTGACCACAGTGACTCACAGTGACGTCACAACGACGTCACCGTGACCATGCATGCTATGAGGGTAACTAATCACTCGACACTTTTGAGGCTCATCAAAACAATACCAAAATTTAATAAAGAAGAAAAATATGCGCGAGCATAGATTATGTAACATTTTCCAGTACATTCAGAATACTGTAACAAAACTTCACCTTTAAATAAGGTGAAAGGTGATATCGAAATAAACAATTTGTAAAACGTATGAAACATTTGAAGACTCAATTTATTGGAATGCTTTTTCGAGCCACTGGAGATTTTATATTTATGTGTCAATGTATGTTATCCCAATGCAAAACTTTCTAACTAATCACTCGACACTTTTGAAACTCGTCAAAACAATACCAGAGTTTTACAAGGAAGAAAAATATGCGTGAAGCGTAGATTATGTGACACTTCCACTAAGTTCATTTTTGACAGTTTGTTACGATATTTTATTATTTTATGTTTGCATTGTAAAAACAATAAAAACGTTAAAAACTATGAAAAACGTGAAATAATAATACATTTAATAATTTTTTATTACAAATGGACTCTATAAATGGTGTCTTAATGTACTGAAAAATTACTCTCGTTTTCATTTTTGTACTTTTCGTACATTTTTGCTGCCAACTATTTTGACATAACACGTATCTCACAAAAAAGCGCTATAAGAAACAAATTGCTATTTTGTTTAGTTCTTCTGCTATCTATTAAGCTCCATTCACACTAATTTCTTATTTTTAACTCTATGTATATACGTACAAAACAATTGTAAATATGAGTATCCTACAGGACACATGGGGTCTGAGGAGGTTAAAATAAAATGTAGTTCACTTAGGAAACCCTTTGTACCGTTGAATAATTCCTTTTCAGAAATTTTTTTCAATAAACTGAAATGTATTTCAATCTTTTGTGCAGCCCTGTATGCTTCATAATCACGAAGTAAAATACAAAAAAAAATGTTAAATTTATAAATACATACTGCAACTTAAAACGCACTTCCGGTAATTATTGCTCATAGCCATCACTGTAACTGAATACATTGTGTGTCCCTGTATATGAATTATAATTGCTATGCACATCATATTAAGGGCGTATCAACTGCAATATGCATACCGCAACTGAAAACGCACTTCCAGCATTTATTGCTCAAAGACGGTATGGTAATCTAACACATTTGTATGTCCCTGTATACGAATAATGATTTGCACATGTTGCCGCTAGAAGCGCCATCTATGTGGTTTGTTTTGAAACTAGTGAGTTGGGTTCGAGACGCCGATCCGAGGAGTAGTGTAAATATCGGCTCTTGATCCATTTATTGTTTGTGAATTAAAATTTAATTAGTAATACAGTCCGCTAGTTTTATTTTATTGTGAGTTGTGTGCAGTGATTATTTGAGAAAGAGCGATCGGCGGGAACACCTCTTTTTTTGGTCCCCCTCACCGGAGAAAAGAACAAGCATTTAATTACGTATTTAAAGTGTTTCGATTTTAGAGTCAACGAGATAAGTGTACCGTAACGAATTAAGTGTTTTCCTTTTATGAGAATTTGTGCATTTTAATACGTTATTATAATATTCTTTAATAGTGTGGTGTTAAAAATATACTTTATTACGAGGAGTTTATATCAAGCAGTTGTTTTGATTCAAGAACAAAAATAATAATGTTCTTTCAGTGCAGAGTTGCGCAATCGTAAGCGATCATTTAAAGCAGAGAATAACAAAGTTATTTCGAAATGCTGATTTTGAGAAGACAAATGAAATAAATAAAAGAAATGAAATATTTTTTCTGCCGTAACTCAACAGTTTGGTAAAAGTGATTCATCTTTATTTTTGGAGGTATGTGAGATTTATTTATTTATTTATTGTGAACTATATTTATTAAAATGTTCAAAAGCGCGAAAAAAGAAGATTACCAAAGGGTAGCTTTTGAATTAGGGATTGATATTTCTGACACAAAATTAACTAATTATGATTTAATGAATTTAATAAAGGAAAGTGATAAATATAAAGCAGATTCTAAATTGGTCGAAGAAATGGCCAATAATATTATAGAGGAGAGAAAAAATGAGGAAGCGAAGGTATTAGAACTTGAAAAATTAAAAATTGAACGTACAAAATTAGAGCTTGAGTTGGCGAAGGCCCGTGCAGAAACCAAAAGTGAAAAATTAAATGATTTCGAGAAGGTAGAAAGCATAGAATCTTTAGACTCTCTCATTAAAAGCATAAAAACGCTTACAATCAAAATACCGTCTAGACCGGAAGGTTGGGGGTATTTTTTCTCGTCTTTAGAAAGGGCCTTCATTTCAAAAAATGTCCCAGAAAAGTATAAATCGGAAATTCTTCTAAATCTGTTAGGGGAAAGGGCAACAAATGTTATTACGTACATTAAGGATGGGGAATTAGAAGATTATTCAAAGGTGAAAGCTATAGTACTTAGAGAATTTGAGCCAACTCCCCAAACTTGTTTAGAACATTTTAGAAAAGCACAACGTCAACCCAATGAAACGTATGTACAATTTGCATCCCGATTAACAACGAGTTGGGATTATTATTTAAAATTGAGAAATGTGACCGATTTTGAAACTTTAAAAAAGTTAGTGATTTCTGATAAAATTTGTCAGACGCTGGATAAGGATGTTACGTGTTTTATAAATGTTAGACAAGGAGATTCTTGGTTTCACCCAATTGAGTTATCTAGGGAGATAGATTTATATTACACATCAAAGGGAAAACCTGTGGTTGATAATTCTAGGTCGAATAATAAAAATAATTATTCCAGGCCAGTTTCTAAAGTTTTTCTAACTGATGTAAAAAATTCTAAATGTATATTGTCATGTAATGAAAATCATCCTTTGCATAAATGTCCTGTTTATAAAAATATGTCAGTGAGTGATAGAGTTGAGCTGGTAAAGGCAAAAAATCTTTGTTTTAACTGTCTTATGAATCATAAAGTAGTCGATTGTAAATCTAAATACTCGTGTATTATTTGTAGGAAAAGGCACAATGTAACTTTGCATTTTCCTCGCGATTAAAAAGTAAATAAAGTTGAAAACCAAGAGGTAATTTCACAGGAAATGAGTCATATAAATAAAGGAGATAATAAATCTAATTTGGATGTTTCGGCTCCAGTATTTCAGCCTTTCCCAGCTAATACTCAAAACAATTTATTTTCAACGACATGTAATTTGGCTAATGATTTAAAAGCTGTGTTACTTAGCACATTTGTTTGTTTAATAAAAGATGAATTAGGTAATTTTCATGAGGTTCGAGGTCTATTAGACGTTGGAGCAAACTCTAACTTTATGAGTAAAAAGTTAGTAGATAAACTTAATTTGAAAAGAGAAAAGACTAACATTTCTATTTCAGGCATAAATAATTTATCGTTGAATGTTAGATCTAGGGTTAACACAACTGTTTCAAATAGAGATAAGGATTTTCATTTAAAATTAGACTTTTTAGTCGTTCCGAAAATTACAGAATTTACGCCGTCTAGGCTGCTTGAGACTTCTATCCCAGTGTTAAATAACATCAAATTAGCCGATGAAAAATTTAATGTCCCAGGTCCGATTGATTTGCTTTTAGGTGCAGAAAATTTCTATGAATTTTTAAGACCAGGTCAAATTTATCCGCAAACATTAAATACTAAAATTGTGTTACAAAACAGTGTATTCGGGTATATTGTCAGTGGAAGCCTTCCGGCTAGGGGTGAAAGTAGTATACATTGTGGGTTAATTACAGATAATTTGGAATTAGAAAAAATAATTAAAGAGTTTTGGGAAATAGAAAACATAGAGAGAGAGTCTGAGATTTCTAAAACTAAGGAAGCAGAAATTTGTGAAGAACATTTTCGGAAAAATTATTCTAGAACTGAAAATGGACAATATATGGTGAAAATGCCGCTAAATGAAGATCCATCTTGTCTTGGCGAATCAAAACAAAAGGCAATGAATATTTTAAATTCATTATGGAAGCGCTTAGTTAGAGGACCTAAAGTTAATGATCTTTATAAAGCATTTATGGAAGAATATCTAAGTATGGGTCACATGGAAGAAGTGATAGAATCTGAAGAGCCAGAAGTCACTTATTATATTCCACATCATTGCGTATTCCGTACAGAATCAAGTAGTACACCATTACGAGTCGTGTATAATGCCAGTTCCTTAACTTCTACAGGGAAATCATTAAACAGTTTGCAGTTTAACGGAGGAATAATCCAGGATGAGTTATTTTCTATAATGTTGCGATTTCGAAAGCGTCAGTTTGTTTTTGTAGCTGATATAAAGAAAATGTATCGTATGATATTAATACATCCGAGTCAACGTGATTTATTACGAATAGTATTTAAACCTGAGGTGAATGAGCCAGTAAAAGTGTACAGGTTATGTACTGTTTCTTATGGCACAACTAGTGCCCCTTTTTTAGCTACAAGAACCTTAATGCAATTATCCAGAGACGAAGGAAATGAATTTCCTTTAGCTGCGAATGTGTTGTTGCAGGATGTGTACATGGATCACATCCTAACAGGAGCAGATGATTTAGGCACAGCGAAGGAGATTCAGCAACAACTGATATCTTTGTTAAATAGAGGAGGCATGGATCTCCATAAATGGGCAGTAAATAATTTTGCTCTTTTATGTAACACTTCAGAATCTGAATATTCTTTTTCTAACGAGACAAAAACTTTGGGAATATTGTGGAAGCCTCAACCGGATTGTTTTGGGTTTAACTTAATTATCGAGCAAAGTGAATTATATACTAAACGATCAGTCTTATCACAAATTGCTAGAATATTTGACCCTTTGGGTTTGATAGGTCCAATAATTACAAGGGCCAAGGTGTTTCTGCAAAAATTATGGTTGCTGAAAATAGATTGGTGTGATTATCTCCCAGTGAAAGAAAATAAGGAGTGGAATGAATTTCTTACGTCCTTAAAATGTGTAAATCTGATCAGTATCCCTAGATGTATTCTTATTGATCAGTCTATTTGTGTAGAACTACATGGATTTTCTGATGCATCTGAGATTGCTTATGGAGCGGTCATTTACGTGAAATCTACTAATTTTTGTGGTGATTTTGCTGTTAAGCTACTCACTAGTAAGTCCAGAGTAGCTCCTCTAAAGCATGTCACTATTCCGCGTCTTGAACTTTCTGCTGCAGTCCTGCTATCCAAGTTAATGAAGAAGGTGTTAAGTGCCTTAAAACTAGAAGTTTCTAAAACTTATTTTTGGACAGACAGCACCATTGTACTTGCATGGTTAAAAAAAGAATCCAATGATCTTAAGACATTCGTAGCAAACAGGATATCAATTATACAAAGTTTAACTTCGGTTGAACAGTGGCATTACGTACCTTCTAAGCAAAATCCTGCTGACCTTATTTCTAGAGGTATAGATCCCATCAAGATTCAACAGTGTGAATTGTGGTGGTTCGGTCCAGCATTCCTACGACAGCCGGAGGTGGTCGAGTGTCCCGATAGCAATCCTGCTGAAACCAATGAGCTGTTTTTGCGTGAATTGAAATCACCATCAGTGACTCAAGTATGCGCCTTAGTTAACACTCTTGAACCTTTAGACATAATTAATAACTGTTCTTCGTTCATCAAACTACAAAGAGTAGTAGCATGGTGTAAACGATTCATATATAACTGTAGAAACCCTTTATATCCTACAGCTGGAACTTTATCTAGCAGTGAACTCTCTCAGTCCTTATTGTGCATTGTAAAGAACATTCAAAGGACTTCATTCGTGAAAGAAATCCAGTGTTTAGAAAGGGGTACTGCTATCCCTAACAATAGCAAACTGATAAACTTGTGTCCATTTTTAGACAGTGATGGCTGCATTCGTGTTGGTGGTAGACTGAAAAACAGTAACTTATCCGATCACCAAAAATTTCCTATGATTATTCCTGCAAAACATAATTTTACATTTTGTGTTATTAATTATTTTCATGTTTTATATTTCCATGCAGGTTCAGAAACCACAATGTCTCTCATCCGAACTCAATTTTGGATTTAGCTGGCAGAAATGTAGTTAGAAAAATAATTTTTAATTGTATTATTTGTAAGAAAATTAATTCTAAAATTTCGCAGCAACAGATGGCTGATTTGCCAGCAGCAAGAGTAACGATATCCAGAGTATTTACGCGCACTGGATTAGACTACTGCGGTCCTTTTCAGATAAAAAATTCCACAGGTAGGAGTAAACAGGTAAAAAAGGTTTTTATTTGTATTTTTGTATGTTTTACTACAAAGGCCTTGCACTTTGAAATTGTCAGTGATTTAACAAGTGCAGCGTTTTTAGCAGCACTTAAACGCTTTATTGCGAGGCGAGGCAAACCTTCTGATATCTTTAGTGATAATGGTCGAAATTTTGTTGGTGCCAATAAAGAATTAAGAGCAATTCTCAGATCTTTATTTAAGGATAAAAGTGAGGAGGAAATTCAAAATTATTTAGCTAATGAAGGAATCAAGTGGCATTTTAATCCCCCTTCAACCCCTCACTTTGGAGGTTTATGGGAGGCAAGTGTTAAATCACTTAAATATCATTTAAAGCGTGTTGTAGGTAAAACTATTTTAAGTTATGAGGAACTCTTGACTCTCATTATTCAAATCGAAGCTGTTCGTAATTCTCGTCCCCTTTGCCCTCTTTCAAATGATCCAAATGATGTTGAAGCTTTGACACCTGCTCATTTTCTTATTGGCTCATCTTTAATGGCCTTACCTGAACCGAATTATACTGAAATCCCTATGAATAGGTTGAGCAGGTGGCAATTAGTTCAAAAATTGACACAACATCTTTGGAAAAAATGGTCATCAGACTATCTAAATAAGCTCTTAAATAGGCCCAAATGGCATAAAGGAAGAGTAGAGATAAAAGAGGGAGATTTAGTTTTGGTAAAAAATCCTGATAATTATAGCCCTTTAAAATGGCATTTGGCAAGAATTGTTAAAATCCATCCAGGCCAAGATGGTATAATTAGAGTTGTAAAATTAAGGGATAAGAATGGCACATATAAAAGGCCACTAACAAAAATTGTTGTTTTGCCTCATGTGAATGAAACCACATTAACTACTTGAATTCATACATTTTATTTTAATTAAACAAAAATTTTGTAGTGTAGTGTATTATTATATTCTTGTGTCTATATTTGTAAATTTAACATTTCATTTAGTGTATATGCTCAAAAAAAAATTGTATTATTGAGATTGTAATTTAAATTGATGTCGTATTTATAGTATTGAATGTTTGAAACATTCAAGGCCCGGTGGTATGTTGCCGCTAGAAGCGCCATCTATGTGGTTTGTTTTGAAACTAGTGAGTTGGGTTCGAGACGCCGATCCGAGGAGTAGTGTAAATATCGGCTCTTGATCCATTTATTGTTTGTGAATTAAAATTTAATTAGTAATACAGTCCGCTAGTTTTATTTTATTGTGAGTTGTGTGCAGTGATTATTTGAGAAAGAGCGATCGGCGGGAACAGCACACGTTATTCAACAATAAGTATCTTATTATACGCCGCCGTGATATATATAAATTTCAATGTGTTTCAAATAATGTAGCGTTATTAAAACACATTACAAACGATATTTCCTCATGTACGATACTGTAAAGGAATATTTTTTAGCGTTTCTGTAAATAAACTCTGAATTCTACGTACTTTGTGCTTGTACTTACTACGTAAATCTCAATACCATATATAAATTACAGATCAAACTGACTATATTAACTTGAGTGAGGGCAGACAGACAATGAGGTTGAACAGATATACAGATGGACCGATGGTTGGACAGGCAGAATTCATAAATACTTTTCAAGTATAATTATTAGGATGCTACTTAGCGCCGAATAATATAAATTTAAAAACAACGTTAAAAACGTTAGTTTATGTAAACTTTGAGTAGACTGGTTTCGGTAGCCTCATAATTGAGAAAGTTTCCGTTATTCTTTGCACTGAGGACGATACTCTAAAGGCTACCGAAACAAGGCTGCTCAAAGTTTACATAAACTAACGTTTTTAACGTTGTTTTTAAATTTATATTTTACAACTGTGCTGGAAAGTATAAAAAATGCGCTCCAAGCAATCTTCGCTAATATACAGTACTTCGAATACAGTATAGAATCTGAATTCTTTTGTGTGTCCCTGTATCATATCACAGGGACTGCATAATTCTTTGCATTGTGAATGCAAAAGAATTATGCAGTTCACATTATACAGGAATTACCTTGTAGTAAACGTCTGCAACGGATATCAATTTCATTATATGTGAAATAGTTTAACGTAATTAAAATACACCGCATTGTTTCCCACTATACCATTATGTAACGGAATTCTTTTGTGTTGCCCTATAAATGAATAATAAATATTTTTTGCACCGCATATCCTACATAATGCATATTTTAGTTCATTTCATAAATGCATGTCAATTTCATTATGTTTAAAAACGTGCAACATCATTAAAATGCGCTTGAAACGATTTTTTCGTATTGGGCGTAAATGTAATGCATTACTTTTGACTGTCCCTGTAAATGAAATAGCATGCATTTTACAAACTTCATTTTCAATTGGGATCATGCTATATTACACATCAATAACATACACAAATTTCAGCACAATCCGAGTATATTTAAGGGAGTTAGGGCGCGGACTAATGGACAGACGACCACGCAAAGCGAAGTCATAAGGGTCAATATCTGAAAAATTTACAATTCGCGTCCACTGCCAGTAATATTTCATTAATCTTATTGAAACCAAAAACTTAAAAATGTAATATATTTTAACATTTGTTATAAAATTACCAATGATTAATAGACATATTATGATGCATTAATAATTAATTTTAAGCTTTAAACAAACGAAATTATCTTTTCAGTCCCTGTCCCCAGATACAAATATCCAATATCAAACGTATGCAGTAAACATTTCTATAAATATTATTAACTTTTGCTATTATATATATATACTGTATATAAAGTATTGGGAAATATAATTATCCTTTATTAGTATAGATTGTATTGTAAAATATTGAAGTAAATATGTTTGCTCCTGAGGTTGATAAACATCTCAGTCCCTCTAAACACGCATTTAGATTAGCAGATACTAGGTGGCGCTGGCAGAATTATTTCCATTTCAAAAGCAACTAAAGTTCAACTAGACACCATCGATGAACGTATGTTGTTCTTCTCTTTGTTTCACATTTAGAAATATTTAGTTTCTGTTCTGTGCAAGGATGAGTATTTTTTTTTTTTTAGAGAATCATTCATGTCCCCATATTTAACTTTTTATTTATAAAAAAAAAAGTTTACGGCACCTTTATTTATGTAACATAAAAAAATGTCACATGGCATATTTAATTATATACATGTGTGCAAAATGATTCAACAAAATGGCTGTGCAGTTGTAAACAGTGCAGATGACAAAAATATCATCTCAGTCTCCATCATCTTAGTCCCAATTATTAGACACTGATTATGATGTTAAAAGACACTTTCTTCCTTAAAAATTTATCCAACGCATAAAATATACATAGTGGATCTAAAAAAACTACAGCATTTAAATGACAAAACATGCATCATAGTACATAATTTTATGTGGTAGTTGGTACATTAATTTAAAAAATAATAAAATTTCGGAAGGAAATTGTCCGGTTTTCAGATATTGGCCCATAAATACGTTTTAACTATGTTGGTAAGTGATAAAATGAAGTAAATTATAGCATTCTTCAGCATAGGTTTATAGATGTTAAATATATTTAAATAAGAAAAAACTTCATAATAGTAGAATATGCTTTTTTCGTGGAACATTAACAGTGGCTTATTTATCTGATCTTGGATTATGTCCAAGAAGACATTATGTGAAAATATAACTTAATAAATGTAATAATAATACTTCAAAGAAAATTGCAACCTTTCCATATGATTTATGGCTAACAAGGTTTATTGCCATCTGATTATAACACGTGATTAAACAAAATTTTGTAATTGCTTTACAACTCAATTTACTGGTTAATTAAATTTAGATAAATGTTTCTCCATGGTTTTTTATGTAAGAAAGAATGGGTATATTATTTAAGAAGAAAGTGATTCATAACCGAAATCGATAATGGTGCAACAAACATAAAGATGATGATAATTATTTACTTTTATTAATGTTATAAATGAAATTTTTGATAAATTTAACAATTGATAATAATGATATTAATGATAATTTGTTTAATTTTTAATGCCTATGTACTACACACAAAGAAAAGAGATGACGTTGTGTGCCACGATGACTGACACTGAAGCTGAAAAATTTGCAATGTTTTAAGTAATTTTTAAGAAAGTATAATCCTCTAATAAATAAAAGGTAAATAAATTTAAAATAAATTTAAAGTAATTACTTAAAACAATATGTATATTTTTAGTTTTATATCATATTTTAGATCGTCAGTCATCGGTGAATGTCGTGTTCTAAATGAAAAGTTCAGTGTCAGTCACCGTTGACTGACATGGTGCTTAACATGTTAAAGCATCTTTTTATATGTATGTATACAAATGTATTTATATAGGGTAGATTATGACTGTAAACATAAAAGAAGAGGATAAACAATATGTATTTTGATAACATATTATTGTTCGTTTTCGAATGCCGCGCCTAGCACTCTGGAACGATTCTGCTATCCAAAGGGGTGTAACACTGAGATGGGCGAAGTTCTACTTCGGCGTTCTCGTCTGCGTTGTCATTAAGATTAGCGCTTACTTGTTTGTTACTTTTTACTTCCGATCAAAGTTTAGAATTCTGTTAATATATCGTTTTAATTCAAATTCAAATTTCTATACTTGGTGCGCAAAAGTGTTGTTCGAGTACAATAAATCTTTCAGGAGTGGTAGTAAGAAAATTATATATAATGTCATTCAATTTTGTGATCAAGAAGCAGAAAAAAAAAAATCATTGTTCCGATAGCTCATTCTGCAAAACAATTCAGTCAAATTGCCGGGGGAAATGATTCACCGAGATGCAAGAGATGAACGTAATCCTGTTTTTTGTTTACCTAAAAAAGAGTTAAAAAGAATGCCTTTGAATAAACAGGTATAGATGAATTCGATTGCAGCTTTATTAGACAAACTGTAGACGATTTTTACGTCAAGAGGAAAACAATCCCGTCTTTGATAAATTGTTCCTTGTTTTAAAAGAAACGACCAATTTTAATTGGAATAAAGAAATATTGCGTCAATTGCTCCATAAAATTGGATTTAAGTGCAAAAGATACCAACACAAAAGAAAAAAGACTATTGGAAGTTTTTAAAATTTTTAAGCGTTTTCGTTTTTCATAAAAATTAACTACAAAAACTTTTTTACATAAATCGATATTATTTTCCCAAAAGCGCATTCTTAAAAAAAAAGCAGCTCAACAAACGCCGCTCACCCCATTTTTGTTAAAATCAAAGCACACCTGATGCATGCGCTATAGCGCGGAGGGTTTTGCTATCCAAAAACAAACAGTATGTCGGGGTCTTTATGCAGTATTTGAAACAAAAATGTTTAAAATGTTAAAATATAAGCAAAAATATTATACTTAAAATTCATATCAGTTTTTAGGCAATAAGAAACAAGCTGTATGAGATATATATAAATATTATACATACATACATACAATAAATACAATAAACCAAACTGTAGTGAAAAATTAGCCAGAGCTAGAAATCAAACACGTACAATCAAACCCCACAGTATTCCTTTCTCTCGCTAATTCTTCACTCCAGTTGGGTTTATTGTATTTATTGTAAATATGTCTGTATATTATATATACCTTTAACTGTTAAATGCAGGCGTTATTTATGTGTGTATGTGTGTTTTAATATATATTGTAGTATTTTTGTTTTATTAAAATTGTGTGAGAGTTCATTTTTTTATTATTTTCCAATGGCTCGTCAAATTTGAGTATGGAGGTATATTTAATATGTATGTCTAGATTGGCCAAATACAGTGTTTCGTGACAATATTGTTTCAATACATTTCAATCCATGAATTTGAAAATCTTTAATTACATTTGCGTAGCATATAAAGGACAGAAACACCTACTCTAAAAAAACCCTGGAAAACTGAAATATTTTTATATGCGTTCGTATTTATATAAATACGTAGCACCTATAGTCGTCGTTCGGTCTGTCTGTCCGTTCGTCCGCACATAACAAAGCAAAAACTACCTAACCGAATGGTATGAAATTTTAAACATACAATTGTTGCAATATTTTGTCATATCTTTTCAGATTTTATGAAAATAGGATGTATAGTTTGATTACAGATATAGTCAAAAGTTTTCCATTACATTACGGCCAATCGGGAAAATATTTCATGCGCATTTGATTAATGTTACAGCCTTTCGAACAGAATAAAATTGATATGCACTTTTGAAGTGCAATAAAATATATATTCAGTACAATATGCGGTGCAAAAAATATTTATAAAACTAGTTCTAGTGCGAAAGCACCTCATTTGCCAAGTTTGACGAGAAATTTCCAACTTGTATTTCTTCTTGTCAGATTTCTATTTGGCTCCAAAATGCCGGAATTTTGGTTGATCCCCCGTAATCGCATCCATAGCCAAGTGGCGTTTTTTAAGTAAATGTTATTTGGCTGAAAAGC
The DNA here is from genome assembly GCA_963932465.1 of Maratus speciosus. NCBI lineage: Eukaryota > Metazoa > Arthropoda > Arachnida > Araneae > Salticidae > Maratus > Maratus speciosus. Next base: position 398,282,258 of record OZ010795.1, read on the forward strand.
TATGTTTAAATTCTATAGCGGTACTCTAAACCATTTTAAAGGTCACAGGTGTAGCCATGATGCCAAAGATTGAATATCTACAAAATTTCAGAAAATATATGTAAACAAGTTGGAAATTGTACGTCAAACGTGGCAAATGAGGTGCGTTCGTACTATAGCCAATTTTAGAATTTTGTTATAAATTTTATTTTTTGAATCACATGTTCTACTGTATATATATTTTAGCGCACTTCTTAAGTGCATATCAATTTCGTTCGAAAGGCTGTAACATCATTAAAATGCACTTGAAATATTTTTCCCCATTCATTGGCCGTAATGTAACGGAAAACTTTTGACTGTCCCTGTAATTAAACTATACATCCGATTTTCATAAAATTTGAAATGACTCTACAAAATGTTGCAACAATTATATATTTAAAATTTCAGATCATTCAGTTAGACAGTTTTTGCTCTGTTATATGCGGAGGACGGACCGATTGAAGACTATAGGTGCTACGTATTTATATAACTACGAAAGCAACTAAACAGGAAACCTAACGATAGCAAACGCTTTTTAATTCTGTTCTGGGTAAATATTTCTCAATTGTCGCAACTCATCTAACACTTGTTTCTCTTCATTTCGGAGCAAAAAAATATTCATTGTTGAGATATAATAAAGAAAAATTCCCGCTTATTATTATTTAGAAAGTTATAAAATATGATATTGTTTCCAAACACACTTCATTAGAACGTACATCTCCCGCTATTTGATGATGTAAAAATGGAATTTATGTTATGTTAATACATGATGTAATAGGAACAAAATAGAAAACCAATGCACCGGTCGTTGCCACCATCATTGATTAATGCCTATCATCGTTAGAATGCCGCTGGCTTAACAGTATATATCGCCTCGATTGAACTGCCCTACAAAATAGATTATTTTTTTACAATATTTGTACCACAAAGTGTCTTTATTGTTTTTATTGTAATATGGAATATATAATTTGATTTTATTAATTATTACATAGCAAGTGCTTGCTTTTTTGCTTTTGTAAATATCTTCAAAAAACCAAAAATATATTTTCTTTTTAAAAAATAACATCTACAAGCTAAATTACAATGTTTATATCATTGTTTGCTTCGCCTTTGTTTACATTCTCTGAAATAATCAACATCTGGATCATATTATTAAATCTCCAGACAATAATGCAGCTATCGAGAGTAAAGTAAATTTAATTAAGCTGATTCTGTTATCAGATGATTCAGCTTTTCTTATCATTACGTAATAAAGTAATTAAATTAAGTGCTCTCTTTATGTTCGCTTAAATAATAAATGCGCTTATTTAATACAACTGAAAATTAAAAAAATATATTCTTAATTGCTTTACTATTTCTGGCTGAAAGAAAATTGTTCGTTCTTTGAAAAAAAAAGAAAAATTATTTAATTTTGTGCTACTTTTTGTCTTTATCGTAGATATTGATTAAAGGAATATTTAATTTTAAGATATTTGCTCGCAAACTCCAATTCAAAACCCCGCCCCCTATCCTTTAAAAACACGCTAATTTTCACTGTTTTAAGAAAAGAAAACACAATGACCTAAGATTGAATGATACTCTCACGACAGTGACGATCTTCTGCAATTGGATTTCCGTTTATTCCTCCTTCACTTGTGGGGGCAGTTCGCTTCCCAAGGCCGCATCCACCGTTGTCGTGGTTTATTATGTAACATCTATCACACATTTCAAAACAAACTCATAAACTTCTACAAAATGGTTAATTGAAAATGCCTCTGTTTAGCGGGTTTCTAGTATATCGTCTATAAACTAAGAATAAAAAGAGAAAATAATAACGAAAAATCAAGCGTCCGGCATAGATTATGAGGCACTCTCCAACACATTCAGAATATTGTAAGAGACTTTTATAGTTTATTAAGGAGAAATATGGTGTATAAATAACCTCCTCGATTCGGAAGTATCACATGTGATACTTCCGGATAGTAAAGTAAAAATTTCCATTTTTACGTTACTTCTACATAGGTGAATGCTTTTGGCTTTGGATGAAAACCGATAATTGGCAGAACTGATTCTTATTTCCTCAAATAATAAGTGTTATTATCAGCGGAGTTTTCAAAATGCATTCCAGACAATGTGTCCAAGACAGCAAGAAAATTTCATAATTAATTAATATAAATACTTTACAAAAAAAATGAAGATATGTAAATCATTCAATTAATTAAAGACCTTCAATTTGTTACTGCGGAATTTATGTTATCAATAATTAAATCGATATTTTAAGGGAGTTAGTAATTTTAAATCGGCATGTGTGAACTTAAATTACCAGTTCCCAGAAGTATCAATTTCAGATAAAGGGCTCCTGTCATCTCTGGGGTCTTTTTGTTTGTACCAAAATCAATGAATGTTTATCCCAGTGTTATTTTACCTTCGGGTCTGAGGAGGTTAAATTATTTAATATTCATGCGTAAAGTGTTTAGGAATACTATTTTTTCTGCTTTTAAAATAAGACGCAATTTTTACTTTTAAACACTTTTCGCGCTTTATCATTTTAAAGTTTTCTTTCTATTTCAATATTGACATGTAAATATTTTTTAGAATTCTAAAAAATTTGGAAATATTATTATTTGTGATTTCTTAAATTTGACAGTAATATCTAAAATCAGACCTTTTGTAAATATGAAATGAATCGCCATTGAAAGAATGAATGTTTTAACAACAACAAAAAAAGCATCTGAAAAAGATAGTTAAATTTCTGTGCATTGCTTTTGATCCAATAAAACTTTTCTTAATTACAAAAGATTGTTAAATTGGTCAATTTCAACCTTAAATAACACTTAATATAATTCTTCGTTTGAAAAACTGTGTACTTCAGCGTATTTATCACGTATGTTTCTTTTAGACTAGGAGGCGGATGCACTGACCATCACCTCATCGTGATACCACCTGAAAATCCAGCATCAGAACGAGATTAGCATATTAAAAAGCAATTGGTCTGCCAAGTCATATCATGGTGGAAACCACCAGCATATACCCGATTTTAGTGTTTCATCGGTAAGTTCATCATTGTGTTTTCCATAAAAAGTTAAAACCAGCATAAAATTACTTAAAATGTGCCAATATTTACAAATATGTTATTATATCCGATCTTTCGAACGATTCCTCGTCCATTTTCAAGGGAAAAAAGTGTTACTGACTGCAATACAAGAAAAACACACTTAAAACAAGATGAAAGACTATGCACGTGTAAGCGAGGTCTAGTCCACTGCTCGAAAAGAAGGGGGGGGAGGGGTGGTAAAAAATTAAGTCCTATTGTCAGAATCTCTCAAAATACCATCAACAAAGAAGATAAAAAAAGTTAAACTTAAACGTACACTATGTGCAAAATTACTTAAAAGATGAGAAAATATTAAAAACATGTTAAATTATTTTAACACCTTTGTACTTTCAACTATAAAAAAACATAGTGTTCATGAGAGAAACATAAGATATACAATTGTTATTGTCGTCTAATTTTCAAAATCCACGTAGATTTTAAAGATGAATTAAGCATTTCTATCTATTTATTTACTGATCAAAAATGTTTATCCGATATTGTAATGACATCTCAGAAATTTAAAGAAAAGCTAAAAGAGCATTTATCTGATATCAAATTTTACAAACCAAGTACAGCTTTATCCAGATTGCATCAGAAAGAAAATATTAAGATAGACTTCGGGAAACCTAAATTTATCATTCCTACATTTCACCATTACTCTTCAATAATCTGTAAATCCATTGAAATTTTGCTTAGAAATGATACTGTCTGTAACGATGTCCTTTCGTACAATATTCCCGCTATTTGGTTTAACATTCTTGGTATTTCGAGAGATCGTGATAATATGACTTAATTTTTTACTTCCCGTCCCCCATCCCTTCTTTTGGAGCAGTGGACTAGACCTCGCTTGCACATGAGTACTCTTTCATCTTGTTTTAAGTATGTTTTTCTTGTATTCCAATCAGTCGCACTTTTTTCCCTTGAAAATGAACGATATTTCGTTCGAAAGATCGCGGGATATAATAGCATATTTTGTAAATCTTGGCACCTTTTAAGTAATTTTATGCTGGTTTTAACTCTTTATATTAATAACAAGGTAAAACTTCCTTCACTGTACTAGTTAATATAGTGTTTTGATTTTATTATGTTTTCCTGCGCCAAAAAATATGAAAACATGAATCACTGGGAGCATCAGTGTACTTGGCTGATCAGTTGCATTTTAAAATGCGAGTTTAAACTAATCACGGTATTTCAGGCGCCAACTCGATGATGTGACAGTTTGTGAAGCTACCTTCCGATCTATCTATAAAACTACATGTTCGCATATTTTTACATGTAATAATTTGATTAATATAAGCGTAAAAATGTCACAGTAAATTCGTTTTTTTTTTTTTTTTTTGTAGCGAAAGCGCTAGATAGCTTACTTTTAGAATATAGAGATAGTTTATTATATGGAAGCTTTTTAATTTGCTTGAAATTGAAAACAAAATTAGGCCTAAAAGGTATCATTAATAATGATGCTCATCGATTTTGATGAATTTAAGATATGTTGTACTGTACAGTTCTTATCTCTAATTTTTCTGGTGAAAGGATTTCTTCAAATGGGCCTTAGATTTTGAGAAATTGGGTGTCAAATTTTAGCATATGTTTCAAATAACCATTAGATTGCTAATGTCAACGTGTACTTGTATATTTCAACGTATATCGTCAACATAGAAAGCTCGCCCGCCAGCCGGAGGTCCCAAGTTCGATGCTACCACTTGACTTTTTTATTTTCTTATTAGTAAAATTATATATTTTGACACTTTTGAACTTTTAAGCATGGTATGAATTGCTGCAACTTTAAAAGGGAATATTTTAAGAAAAAATATACCATTACGTTTATTGCATATTTTTTATGAAAATTTAATTTTAATTATAATTTAATTTAATTTTAAATAATTTTTCTGTACCGACGAAAATCTGAACTATACTTTTTTTACGTTTTTCTTTACTATTCGCTGAAATTTAAAAGAAAACAATAAAAATGAGTAACCACCAACGTTTGGGAAATGGAATGAGTTTACAAATCATGAGGAGACTGGAAACAGGCAGTCTCAAGTGCCGATTCCTAAAGACTACAATGTAACGTCCAGCATCATGTCCAACTTATGAAACCAATTTCAGGAAACTGGATCCATAGGGAGAAAACCTGGAATTTGTTGTCTAAGAGCCTCGACGGCCAACGAAGACAGCTATTTGTCAATTACAGCAAGGGGTAACAAGAGCGCAACAGCTTCTCAGGACCCACGTGATTTTTATGCGGTCACACGCAATCGAGTTTCAAAGGTTACTGTTTAAAGAAGGCTACATGAGAGAGAGCTTTTTGCAGTAAGACCTCTTTCTTGTGTCCAGCAAACTTCTGCACATCAGAGAACCCGTTTAGCATGGTGCAGAGAACATTGACTTTGGATCAGGAATCAATGCACGACTATCCTATTCACCGATGAGTCTTAGTTATCTAAATACAAATTCTTGAATTCTTTCTTCTGGAGAAAACCAGGTATCTGTTACCTGTCTTCCAACTTCAGCCAAAAAGAACACTGTGGCAACGAAGGTCTGGGAAGGCATCACGTTTCATGGGCGTACAGCCCTAGTTGTGTCTGGCAAAGTCTCGTGTAAGGATGATATTTTGGTACCCTATGTTCACCTTTTAGAGATCCAGTTAAACCTGATTTAATTTTAATGGACTAAAAATGATAGAGTTCATCTGGTCTATGAATTTCCAGAAAGTGGGGATATTCGCGTCATGGATTGTCCAGCCAGATCTCTAGACCTAAACCATATAGAGCATGTCTGGACGATTTGGGGAGGAAAACTGGAACTCACTTTCCACATCCCAAAACCACCCAGTGCCTGAAAAGAGCGCTGCTCGAGGAGTACACGAACTAACACAGTGACCCATAAACTGCCTGATATCTAGTATGAATTAACGTTGTGAGAGCTTCATAACTGAAAGAATGGACCATACTCCCTATTAACCCATATTTTTGGTCTAAAATTGTAAGATCTGTTTTATACCTTCCAACGCGCGTGCGCATTATAACTGCTGAATGTTACCTACGCTCATACAAAAGTTCATTAAAACTCTCCAGTACATGTGAAAATAATCGACCAAAACCGAAAATTCTCTTAATTTTGAACATGAGTATATTTTTAAAAAATAAGTTATGCATTATATTTTCAACAAATTAAAATTGCTGAGAATTTCAGTGGATAAAAGTTTAGCTTTTTTTGCACATATTTATTAAAGGTGTTGTTTTGTTTAAGAACAAAAGATCTTCTTAAAACACCATCAAATTTTTACCAGTAATTAAATAATAAATAACCGATTTTTATGGTGTTTTAAGGAGATCTTGTGTTCTTATTCATTCACATCAGTTTTAAATTATTTTCATTGTTTGGTTTGTTTTAAAACTCTTTTATGAGCTATAATTTTTAATCTCAGTTTATTTCATATGCAGCATTTTGAGACATGAGCAGTTTTACATACTAAAACACGACAGTCGTGACTGATATTTGAATGTTTGTTCTGCTACCACTACATAATGAAGAAATAACTTAAAATGTTACACAAAAAAAAGTAAAGTCGATGTAAACAGTCATTTCATTATCGCACAACTTGCTTATATTTCAAACGAAATCCCTGTAACATTTATGTGAGCTTCAAACGATTACATGTCTTATATTAATGTTTTATTTATATTTTATTGCTTTACTTATTGATTAATGAATGTTTCAATTTTGTTAAAGAATATAAAATAGGAACAAACTGTGAGCTATTTAGGTTAACTAAAGTGCAAATTGATTTATACTTCACAGTCATCTTCACACGATAGAGATAGATTTGAAAAAAAAATTCATACTTGAAAATTATTTTTAAAACAATAAAAAAATGAGTCAATGGCGATACAGTTTTCAGACAAATTACGATATAGTTTTCAAATAAATCGAATTTGAAGTTAATTTTTTTCAGGACGGTGTAAATTGAAAATATGTGATGCTTAGAAGTTTAAAAAAGAAAAACGAAAAAAACAGTCAAATCGAAATATAATCGTCGGCATTGCCATTTGCAAAATGACGCCAGTGTTACGCAAAGACACGTCTGTCGTTTATAATAAGATTAGATTAGATAGATAGATAGATAGCCATCAGTCGGAAATTTAGAAACATGCTTATCCATAGGGCTCACTGTTTTTTAATAATTTCATGAACCGCAAGTCAGCTAAATTAACCAGGTTAACATCAAAACTTCATGTAAGGACAGCTAAATAAAAATCAATTATATTTATTTGAAAACATTTTATTTCCGATATGTTTTCTTGTCTATAATTATAAAACAATGCTTTCAATGCGTCTACTAAAATTAAGGACCGTTAAATCTGTTACACTTTTTTTGTTGTTTTTTAGTGTAGTGCTTTAGCTAAGTTGTCTCTCGTAGGAAAAGTAACTTTCAATAGTTTTGTTTTATAAAGGCATTTTAAATTACATATTAAATATAACATAGAACATTTTTGTCAAAATATGCATATTAATTGCCGCATATAATGAGAAATTTTAGAAAGCGATTTTCCGGAAAAATAAATTTACATTTCAGTTTCCCGTTAAAGCTCATTACAAAATTATTATCTTAAGAATATCAATTTTTCACGAGCTTATCGTTAAATTCTAGTTAAATCCCTTAATAACTATTAATGTGCCAGATAGTTGAGTAAAATTTGTTAAAGTACGGGAGCAAATTACTAATAAATTTATTTTGTGGCATTTATAATTAAGGTATTTTGTAAAAGCACAGCGGTCATTTATAAATATGACAATCCGTTAATTTGAAATTATTGAAGTACTTTTAATTAGAAGTGATTTGAAAATTCATGCAATAAATTAGAGCCTTCCTGACTTCTTGCTAATAAATATTAAAAAGCAATACAGGAAGTTTTGAAGTAATTTATGCGAGCTAATTTATCTATCAGGATCTTAAATTAATATCCACGCACTTAAATAAATATAATTTGATGTTTAGGTGCAAAAGAGAAAAAATTAAATGGAAATAGCGTAATATAATTGGTTATATGTAAGTAACATTTTTATATTCATATAAGTATTCTTAACGATTCGTTCAATTGCGCATTTCGAAGAAGATAAGAATTATACATTATATAGTAAAGTGAAAAAAAAGTTGGTTGATCAAAAATTCTTTTCATTAAATAATTTAAAATTATTAAATAAAGATTAAATTTTAACTTAGATTTAAAACATAGTACAGAAAAATACATGACAGTGTACAGTAATTTTTATTTTACTTATGTTATCCTAGTCATCATGATTTATGTAAAAGCCAACTTCATGACGAAAATTTGTTTTTCACGCAAATGTTTGGCATTGCCGGACGCAGTTTGGAGATTGTCATTCAAAACAGAACTTAGAAGTTATCGCATGTTCAGCCTTAATGCGTTGCGCTACTAAAGACTGTTAACAAAAATAATTCAGGCTCTGTATTATTGAATGTAAACTCTTTATTGTGAATTGATGGGAGAGTATGTCCTATTACCCTTTTATTTATTTATTTATTTATTTATTTATTTATTTATTACTGTTGTGAAAAGAAGTTTACAAGAATGGATTTTCCGAAATAATGAAAAGTAAAAAAAAAAAAAAAAAAAAAAAAAAAAAAAAAAAACAGTGGCACTCCTGGTGTGCCAATAGAAGTGAAAACTTTAACAATTACGTGTGTGTTTTTTTAATCATCAGGAAATGTTTTATTGTGCAGAAAATCCTTTTAAATGTAGTGTTTTTTTATTCATTATTATAAACTATTACTATCAAAATTATATTACAATTTTCAGTTAATGCGCCATTGTACATGAAAAATAATGCATATACAACCTAAAACATTTTATATTTTAAAGTTAAAAATTTCTTCGAAAATATATTGTAACCTCTGGTACGCTTAATATTTTACTTACGCAGTTAAGTTTATATACACCTTTGCGAAATATTCTTTTCTTGCTGCGTAAAGAAGTTATAAATTAATTAACACTTTCCTGTAAAAAAGTATTTTGACAATGGGTTATTCTATAAATAAATAATAAAATTAAAGATATTTTACACATTTGTTTGCAGTTATGTTACATTTTCCTAAGGAAGAGGATTAAGGAACCCTTGTCATTTTTTACAGTGTATACAAGTAGGCTCAAGTAGGTCAACAAGGACATTATTTTGCAAATCATAATTTCTAGAAAATGTGGAAAATGAAATTAAACATTAAATTTTAATACAAACAAAATACTCAGTACAATAAATTTCATATATTAAAAAAATACTTAATTGATTATATCTATAATTTAAAGTATGCTCTTATAATCTGAGATTTGAGAAGTAATTGGAATAATTCCTTTTTTGAACCACGTACTATAACGAGAAAAAAATCTACATGCTTAAAAGCATGCAGATATCGAGTTCGTTGTTTTTCAAATAGCTTACAATAAACAATGACATAATTAAAAATTTAAAAATAAATCAAATAAAAAATCAATCTCTTAAAAATACATATTATATATTTTTAAGAGATTGCTTTTTTATTTGATTTATTTTTAAATTTTAAATTTTAAATTTTTGATTTATTATTATTTTTTTATTTATTCGATTATTTTTTATTTGATTTACTCGATTATTTTTTATTTTTTATTTTTTTTATTTGATTTATTTGATTATTTTTTATTTGTTATTTAATTTATTATTTGTTATAGATTGATTGACATTTTTTTAAAGAGATTTACTGATTTATTTCTATTTTATTTTATTTTATTTTATTTTTTTTTTTAGCATTTTTAATAAAATAAAAATAACGGAGAGGGCAAGCAAAAATGTCAATTTCTGGACCTAACAAAATTCGATATTTTCTTGAAGGGGGAATTATTTTCTTTCGTTTGGAGTCGCATGAAGATACCAAAAATGTATAAAGCTTCAAGAATTAGTTATTTAATAATATAAGATATATTAGTGTGAAATGATTTGTCATACAAAGATTCGTGTGTAACTTGAGAGAGGTATTCCAAACGCATAACTTTGCATATTAAAAATAATTTTTCGCAGTTCCGTCTGCCTTTTTGTGTTCGCTGCATTTCGAGTTTTTCGATAGGATTTTCAGTAGAAAAACCATTTATTTTTTATTTTATTTGAAACGTTCAAATATGTGTCACTATACTAAAAACACACCAAAAATTGATTAAGAGCAGAATTCAAGGTTCTGAAAGACAGGTATTAGCATATAGGCCTCAAATAGAGTACACTTTTCTAACTTTAGAATTTATCTTTAAAAAATTGGTGATAAAAGCAAACATTTTTAATGAAGGCTATCTCCTTTATAATTTAACTCAGGAGCAAGGAGTTTATTTTTTTTATTTTCAATCAGGGACGCAGGACAATATTTTCCAAAATCTAGATCCAAATCAATCTAGATCAATCTTTTAAATTTCTAGAAAATGGGGAAAATGAAATTAAACTATACATTTTAATACAAACAAAATACTCAGTACAGTCATTTGGGGGTAACTTTGAACCATGTGGTGTAACTTTACACCACCTCCTAATTTTCAATATTTTTGACTCCTAAAGACTAAATAAACTCCAGAACTGTGATCTGTTGGCAAGGTTCTAAACTGGGATTTCTATTCGTTATTTTATAAAATAAATTAGCAACATCCTGCTCAATTAATTGCATCATCTAACTGTTTTTGTGAAGTACTGTTTTCAAGTTAATTTTGAATGCTGTTTTGAAGTTGTAATCCAATTAAATTTTCATAGTAAGTAACTATATACTCATTTATCAGACATATTATTATCTAAATGTTGTAAACGTGTTAATATTTTGTGATTATTTATTTATTAATAGTTAATAAAATGTAAAGTAAGAGGGCACTAGCATTTTACAGCATTTTCAAGGTAACTTTTAGCCAGCTCAAAGTTATACTGGTGTTTATAATTTATTGATTATAGCTACTACTGTCAAAAATTTCTCATATTTGCACGTATATTTTATGTAAATGCCGAAAGTGTGCATTAGATATAACATGTAAATATTTTCGCAAATATGTGTAAAATACATAAAATTTATTTGGAGGCGTGATTCGGGACGGAACTACTCAAATTTGACATTTCATACGTTCGACGTTTTTTATTCTTGTTTGAATAATACTAGTGCATAGTATGTGTGTGCATAGTATAGTGCATAGTTTTTTTAGTATGTATTACTGTAACTAAGGATATATTATTGAGTTAAAACATTGAAAATTGTTTTTCACTGCACTTTTATGATTTATATGAACAATAAACAGTTTTTTTTTAATTTCTAAATATTCATGGTTCTCTTCTTCCACTTTTCTTATGCATAATATTTGTTGTAATATCATGAATTATACGAATATTGTGATGTTGGGAAATGTAAATTCGAAGTATGTACATATCTGAAAACATTTTTTGGTGTTCAAAGTTGTCCTAACTATAATACTTTCTTTTATAATGAATTATTTTAGATAATATTTATCATATGGAGCAAAATTACCCTAAATGGCTGGGTAAGTTTGAACCAGATTAAAAATTCATTTTTTATTGCATTTATAGTTATTATTCCTTAATTTTTTATAGTCATACGATAATTTGGGATCATTTCTTCTCTTTTATCTCCCTAGTTGCAACAATATTCTTAAAATAAGAGTATGGCATGTCAAAATAGAGAAAATGAGGATCAAAGTTACCCTGAATGAATGTACAATAAAAAATTTTATTTATTTGATTACATCTATATTTGAAAGTATGTTCTAATAATCTGCAATTTGACAAGTTCTTGCGATAACTACTATTTGAACCGTTTATAAACAACATAAAAAAAAAGTATACTGTTAAAAGCATGCTGATATCGGGTTAGTTTTTTTATAAATAACTTATTACAATAAGCAATGCCATACATTTTTTAAGAGATTGATTATTAATTACTTGTTTACATTTTTTTTAAACATTTTTATAAAATAATAAACGGTCAAGTGCGAGTACTACTCACGCAATGAGGGTTCCGTACAATAATATATGAATTAGTATGTGTATTATTAAAAAAATACCGTTGCTACAAGATTACTAAGACTTTGTAAAAACTATACAACGTAGGGTCGGCTATAGCTGTATAATATACAGGGTGCAAAGGAAAGTCCCTTTAACCTGAAAATACTTGCGAACGGAGAGAGCTACAGCTATACAAGTGAGGTAACGGTACAGTAAAGCGACTACGCCCGACCTAATCAAAACGACAGCAGCAACCCTAGTGGAGAAATTTGGAAGATAGCCATTGCAAACAGAAAACGAAAAGAGGTAGAGCAAATTTTCCAATTAAAAATGTTTAGATCATCAATTAATCAGTACGAAACGACATTTGGTTCACATGGATAAGATAAATCGTCGCCTGCATACCCAAAAATGTCAGAAATCGATGAGCGACGATTCTAATTTGCTTATTCACATTCCGGAAATGTAGGAGTGCACAATTGCAGATTGTGACATTTTACTATGCTGTAATGTCTGTAAAGATTCAATTTCCAATGCATTTAAAATTTTAGAATAATCCTTTCAGGGCCAGAAGAATTCTGTTCGTAACTGATGAAATAATTGACTGACACCAGAATATTCAAACGAATTTCTTTGAAAATTAAACCCGCTAATTTGCACTTTCATTACAAAAGCAAAATTTTATTAAAATATTCTTTGTGCCATTTGTCACTTTTGGAATTAAAATTAGGTAGCTAGATCGTCTAGCCACCGCACTTGAAAGGGTTAAATCTATGTCATCGTATTGAAGAGGCTTGCAATAGACGTTCCATGCTGAGAAATGTGCATGCAAAATTACTCTCACGAATACAAACGTGTATCGTGAAGAAATGGCGAACTTTTCTGACTTACTGAATATTAACTTTTTATCACTGTGAGACAGTTTGTCTTTTTTTGTGTGGGTGATGTTATCAAAATGTATTCAGATAAGTACGTATTTACAGCATAAATTGTGCGTATTTCTTCATACTTCTAACTATTCCATTCAAACTTTTACACAAAATGGAGTGCATCGATTTCGGACATTTTTGGGCAAACAGGCGAAGATTTATCTTATCCATGGAAACCAAATGTCGTATTCCATTAATTAACTGATGCTCTAAAACTTTCTAACTGGAAATTTTGCTCTATCTCTTTTCGTTTTCGATTTGCAGTGGCTATCTTCCAAATTTCGCCACTAGGGGGCGCTATTGTCGTTTTCATTAAATCGGGCTTAGTAGCTTTACTATGCCGTTACCTCACTTGCATAGCTGTAGCTCTCTCCGTTCACAAGTATTTTCAGGTTAAAGGGACTTTCATTTCACCCTGTATACTAGAAAAGTGTAAATGGATATACCATGAAAGTTCAAAGATATATGGAAGCTAAATAATAGCAAAAATAGCTATTCTGTATAATTGTTATTACATATAGGTTTTTAGTTAACCTTTAAAGACATAGAGAGAGCCACTCAATGGAAACTAGTAGTGAATCCCATAGTATTTGTGATTAATTCTTATTAAATTAGTCTGTTCTGAACAGTTTGATGTTTATTGCTTTTATACTGCTACTGGGCATTGCATTGCATAAGTATATCCTTAAAATTTGTTATCTAGGCTTTAAAAGCTGATGGAGCATAGAGTACGCCGTCCCTGTCATTATGTATTTCCAAACCGTCCGTGTCTTGAAGGGTTAATATTTCGGCTAATTACCGACGATTTTTTCCTAAATTCATGATCAACAATGCTTTTATACTTCTGCTACGATAGGTGCCTCCAGCTCTGCTCAACGCTTTTGCTGAAGCCCGTAAATCCAAATTTGAGTGTAACGTAAAAATGCGATTTTCTCAAAAACTATGTGACTTAGGGTAATCGCTATAATTTTCCTGCAAGGTTTAAATTAATGTCTACTACCACTAATTTTTTCATAATTTTAGTTTCAATAGATTCGGAGTTAGATGAGGGGGGGACATATTTTTGCACTATATTTTCCACCATAACTTTGAAAATATAATATCTAAAATTAAATGAAACATATTTTTGATTTCAGCATTTCGAAAGCTTTCACATGATACCCCCACGATATACAAAGAAAATATTATATTTTCAAGTAACTTAATTTGCCCCTCTACATTTTTCCTAACTATATTTATGAATATTTATTAATCTGTAAATATGTGGGTCAATAGTCTTTATTACTTCCCCGAATTTGAACTTTCCATGTTGCATAGTTTACAAGTAAAAGGGCTGTGACAGACAGACAGACAGACACAGGAGTGATCCTATAATGGTTCCGTTTTTACTTTTTAAGTACGGAACCCTAAAAATTACGTATTGTACTCACAAGTTTTCTTCACAATTTGATATTATTGTATTTATACACGTTTTTGTATAGATTGTACTGGTAATATATATATATATATATATATATGTATGTAATTCGTGAAAATTTGAAATATTTTCAAAAGTTGAAGGTTTTTGTTTTTTTATATTTACTGAAAATGCCAAAGTCATCAAGTTTGAGTATCGTGAATAATAAAATTTCTTTCAAATTCATCTTTTTCTGAAATTTAGATGGAAAAATAGATCGATATCTGTCAAGTAAAATTTCCTTTTTTATTGGGTGAAAAAGAAACCTATTTTTGAATAATAAATAAAATGGAGCTGAATGCACAATATTAAAGCACGCACATCTACTTTCTATTTTTCTTTTTAGAATAAAACTATTTTCTTAAACTTTAAATTCATTAAAATAAAGCCAATGATCAATAAATATTAGTATATAGGGATATTTTATTCACTATCGTATTTCTTTTCATAATAAATGTGATCGAAAGTGTTCTTCTTTTTTTCATATAAAATATAAGTTTTTGTTGTTAAACAAAAATCGATTATTTGAAAAAGAAATTTATTTTTTTTTTAATCTAAAACAACATCAGAACTTTTTTTAATTTAAGTTATTTTTCATTGTAATACAAGGATTTTTTTAATAATATTTTTTTTTTATTTGAAGTAACGCACAATATGCGGTCTTATATTAAAATATTCCGAAGTTCTCTAAAAAATCTTACAAAAGTGAATCATCAAATTGCTATTTTAAATAGGTTAAAGTTAGTTGTGTACTATAAGAGCATATTCAGATTTTGTTATAATACTTTATTTTGCATGAATATTGCAATGAAAAATAAAGAAAAAGAAAGAAGTAAGCAAAAACAAAAATATCAATTTTGCATCTTAATACATTTTTTTTTTCAGGGAACAAGCTCAAAACGAGTCACTTGCTATAAAAACCATTAGCAATGCCTCGATAACTGTTCTAAAGTTATATCTAGATATGATTTGAAAAAATATAAATACCTTTTACATTTTTAACCTACCTTTCCTGAAATCGGGTGAAACCCCCAGTAACTGACAGCGTGAGGATTTTTATTTTTATTTATTTATTATTATTATTTTTTAATAACTACTACAAAATTTTAAATCAATTTTATACCTATCTTGTTTTTGGAAGGATAGTAGAGATACATAAAACAATTTTTAATGAAAATATTTTGAAAAGTTATACAGTGTATTATTAAATGTTATTTTTTTTCGTAAATATGGTCAATAACTCCAGTAATTGATAGCAACACCATTTTTAAAAACCAATAACTGACACAAACTGAACCAGTGTGTCACACTTCATTTGCAAATTAATTAAACAGAAAAGTTATTTAAAAGAATTTACGATATAAAAATACTTTAAACTAATTGTAAAAGCAAAACATAAACCGTATTTATATAAGATATCATACTACGGATGCTTGTGACATCTTTTTCATGTTTTATTAATTATTAAGGCGGTCTCGGGACTCTTAAAATTGGAAAAAAAAAGAAGAAAAAAAGATCATTTTCAACATTTATTATCTTAAAATGCATATGATTTAAAAACACATTTTTTATTAGAATTAAAATATATGAATATGGTCTTTCATTTCATATATTTGAAAAATTACAAGATGCATAATTAGTATTTATTGGGGGTTCCAAACTATCAGACATTTGTCGAGCAGAAAATTGTTAGAATAAATTGCGCGCAAGATTACAAAATAAATTTTGGAACTAGAATAATTTTTTTTGTTCCTAATTATTCTTCAGATTATAATAATTACCCTGAAACTAAATAAATTTGTATTTAAAGCATTTTAATATTTTTAATACAAAGTTGTATTTAACTCTAACAAAATTGTAAAAATTTTAACAGTACAACCCCCTAAAAAATATATTTTTGAACAATAAAAATGTAATTTTAGGTTCAGTATATAAAGACTAACATGAAACATATGTTTCGAAAATCCCATGAAAAAAGTATACATAACTTTTCCAGATATCCTGCACGTTGTTTCCAAAAACGTCATTTGGAGAAAAATGATTCCCAAAGTTTCGGAACCGTCGCTTCAGCTATTGAGCGAGTGTAATTCTAATAGCCAAAACTTCTGTTCTAATGGGTATTTCAAGGAAACAATCATATCAAAATGCTCAGAAAAGATAGAAGTTAAACATCTAAATAAATTAAATTTTTGAAGAATTAAGAGTCCTGAGACCCCTTAATGCTCATATCCAATAACAGACATTTATGTACCATTAACTGACAGTTTGTGTCAGACGCTAGTAGAACAATTTAAATTTTAGTGGTGTTTTAACAAGAGAAATTTAATTTATTATTATTTTTAAACAATTCAAATAATATATTTTAATTTCGTTAATATAAAGAATGTCAGATTCCCTTGTCAGAGAATGAATGAATCAAATTCCTGGAACCAATAAATGTCACCTACTCATTAAGATAATTCAAATAACTGTAAACTAATGTATCATATGCATATTTTAACCAATTTCTACAACTACAACTTTAAGAACAAATTTAGGGCGATTTCATTACAAATGAATAAAAAACTACTACTTAATTATTATTAATTATTATTCATAATTATTATTAATTATTAATTTCTAAAATAAGATGATTGCCTCATAATTGTCCTTTTTTTTCTTCCCAAAAGATCATTTCTTTTTCAATATGTGTTTGACCTACTAGTGGTGAATGCATTAATTAAAAAAAAAAAGCCTCAGTTAGCACACTGTAAAAAAAAATCTGTGAAGTTACTAAAGTTTTTCTAGGAAACTTGGATTCCTAGAACTTTTCATGTAACGGCAACAACAAAATTTCATGTAACAGACACACTTTTGCGCCGAAAATCAAAAAATCTGTAAGGTTACTAAGAATTTTTTTGGAAACTGGGATTCCGAGAACTTTTCATGTAACTGCAGCCAGGGTTACAAATAAAAGTTTAGTAATATTACTGAAATTTTAGCAGATTCATTTGTAAAGTTACAGATTTTTGTAGCTTTACAAAAACTAGTTTTGTAGATTTGCAGCTTTTTTCGTACCGTTACAGGTGAAAGTTTAGTAAGCATGTAAGTTTACATCTGTAGAACTACAGATTTTTTTTTACAGTGCATTAGATAGCATGATTTTGCAAGATTAAAGAAGATAATGCTTATTTAATTAGATTTTTGTTTAGTCAATTTCATTTAGTTTTGTCAGTTACTGTTTAAGTTTCAATAACTGGGTATTTCACCCTACATTGAAATCATAAAATAAATTATTTCCATCATAGATAGTTATGTAAATATATAACTAATTAAAACCTTGTAATAATATAATAATTTTAATAGCTAAAAAGCGTAAATTAAAACTTTAAAAACAGTAAAATTATGGGTTTGTTTTACTTTTTACATGTTTAGATTCTACCCGAGTGATTTTCAAAATAAGTAAATAAAATTATTTACAAACTGATTGGCCTGTAAAACGCCATAATTCAAATTTTCACGTACAATTTCATATTCTGAACCTTATTATTATTATTATTATTATTATTATTATTATTATTATTATTATTATTTTACTTGGATGTTTAATTTCATATTCGTAACCATTGAGTAACTCGATCCATAATTTTGACTGTTTAAATGACGCTAAGTCGTTACATATTGAATTTTTTCATGTTGCAATCTTTATGGTTTCACTTATAATGGATGGATTTCATGGACTGGAGGGAAAAATTATCTTACTATCATTGAAATTTATTTGCATGGCTTTTTCATGATACAATCTTGTTAGGACTGTGCTTTTTCTATTACACTTGATATCAGCTATATACTCCTTTATTTATACTTAAATTTCCTAATAGTCATACTAATATAGTAATTATTTGACCCGGCTTCTCTAATAAGATTTATTTCATGTTCTCTTGAGTAATTCACAAACTTAATCGGATCAATTTTAGTGCAAATGATATTCTTTAATTTCAGAGGTAGTTTGGCTACTAAGCACATATTGAAACGCGTAAGACTGTATTTTTAATTTCATAAAAAATAAGCTTGGAAATTATAATATGATATGATAAATATGATAATGCATGTTCTCCATTTACGTATAAAATTTAAACCTTAAGATTTTTCATAAAACAGGCTGTTTAGTATGCGCTGAAAATAATTTGAATAATTAATTAGATAATATTAGCAGAATTGCTCATAATAATGGTTTTAAAGATCAACATATTAATAACTTTATCGTAGATATCCCCAATAATATGAAGGCAGGACTTAAATTTTATTTTCAAAAATATAAACTTTATACAATTCAATATTTTTTAAGCTTTTTTGATAAAATAAAATACAATATTAAGCGTTTCAATGCATGCTTAGTTGCCAAACTACCGCCGAAATTAAAGAATATAATTTGCAGTAAAATTGGTCAAATTAAATTTGAGAATTGTTGTATATGAAATACAATTTATTAGAGCAGACAGATCACAGAATTACTATATTGGTATGACTAGCAGGAAATTTAAGTATGGAAAAAAGGTGCCGGGAGCTTATATTAAATATAATAAAAAATCACACCTTTATCAAGATTATATCATGAAGAAACTATCCAAATTAATTTCAATAAAATTAATTTTTCCCTCCATTCCATTCTATCTATCCATTATAAGAGAAACAATAGAGATTGAAACATGTAAAAGTTCAATTTCTAACGATGCAACATCATTTAACTTATCAAAATTATGGCTCGAGCTACTCAATGTTACGAAAATAAAAATAAACATCCAAGTAAAATAAATTAATAACATACATAATATGAAAGAGTACGGTGAACAAGTAAAAATTATATTTAAAAATTCAAAAAACCCAAATGCATAAAAAAGAGCTAATTAATTATTTCTCATCAATGTTAAACTATTTTTTATATTACTTACATATTTTTTTATTTACTTGTATTGATGACTTTTAAGTTGTGTTTAATTGTTAGTTCCTATCTATAAACACTGTTTCATCTCACTGTCTGCATCTTATAGAGAAAGTTCTTAGGGAAGATGGGAGGGCGAATGTAAACGTGTGAGTGGTTAAGTGGAATTGCGCAACTTAGTTCACGCAGCACCGCGCGCATGTTCAGAGGCAGATCCCCCCTTCCCCTTCATCCTAAGTCATAATGTCATATATCTAATTTGTTACAAATTTTGTCTACTTTCTGAATTTCTAAGTACTTTTTCCCTAAAACAATAAAATAATTGATTTTTTTTAATAAAAACCTTTTTGGGGGGACATTTTACCAAAATTTTGGGGGAGGGGGGGATTGCCGGGGGAAATTTTGGTGGGAAGTTAAAAATTTGAATTCAGCGACCCAAAAAACATATAGATATAGAACATATAGAACATAACCTTAAACATATAGAACATAACCTTTTTCCAGAACTACCATGAATTTTGCTAGGTAGAGCCCCTATACGGTCTCTATTGCCTGGACTATAAGGGAATATTACGTATTATGCAGACTAGGTCATACACACTGCACCAAAAATGGCCCTGAAAACATTCAAAACAGTAAAAAATTATCATTTAGTTATTTTTTTCTGTCTAAATTTTGAGTGCATACTTATTATTTTATATTTCCTATATTAAAGACAGAGGTAGAATATAAGTATAACTACACTGTAAAAAAGATCCGTCACTATACACGATTTTTTCCGTAAAATTTTACGGATTGTTTTCATTTTTATAAGAAAACAGAACAATTTCCATAATTGATATTTTGAGATTATAAATCCAGTAAGTTTTCCATAAATTTTACGGAATATTTCTGTATTGCTTTCAAAACAGCAAAGGTTCCTTAAATGATGTTTTGGACTAAGTGCTGTGTTTGGAAGCAAAATAATTAATTGTTGAAAATACTTGTCTTACAGTGTTTTTATTTTCAATGAAACCCCATTATTGGCTAAAGATTGCTTAATATCGGAAATAGGTCCGATGATTACAGAATATTGACTAAATAGAATTGGTTTTCACGGGTTTTCAAGTAAAACAAATAAAAAGAATGACGCCATCTGTAGAATATCTTTTTAAACAACTTGCTATAATATTTTTCTTTTCTTTTTTTAAATAAAAAGCGATCGATTTTTACGTTATTTAATGAGACTTTTAGAAATGAAATGTTAGTTTATTTTTTCTTATGATTTAAAAATAATGTTTTATTTGCTTACGGCAAGTTATTATTATTTGTTTTAAAGTCTGAACGATGTTTTAAAAAGAAAAAAAGATCTAGTTTCAATTTTAGTAATTTTTAATCCATTTACTAATTAAAATATGTCTGAAATGTAATAATGAAATTATTATAAAATTGATGTTTATCTAAGTTAATCTAAGCTAAGGAAATTTATTTTAATATCATTTTATAATTATCTTTATTTAAGTTTGCAGTAGATCATCACAGGAATAATTATAAAAAGTGCGTGTTTGAAAAATAAAATGTTGGTATTCTTGCAAAAGTAAATGAATAAATAAAGAAAATTAATATTAAAATAAAAATTTAAAAATCTTCGAAAAAAGAAGCAATCATTACTGTTAATCCATTCTTTCATACCTGTAATATTTTAAGGTTTGAAAATTTTCTTTTATAAAGCACGAACCTGAAAAGGAAAATTTTCAAATTTATAGGGGGAAAAATGTGTAAAATATTCACAATTGTATACTGTATTCTAAAAAAATACTTTTCTTGTTTAACATGTTAGCCTTTGCTTTATAAAAGACATGTGAAATAAATAACGATATTTGAACGCGTCATCTATGAAGCCGTGGTGTAATAGTTAAGGGGAGTAATCTGGAAGAGGACAGTTCTCTGGTTCGAATCCCATCAGGGTAAGTGTTCTTGATTTATTATTGTTTGAATTAAATTGTGATTTTCTGACCTTGATGGAAACGTGACCTTGAAAAGTGAAGTGTCAAACTCATAAATATGTAAGTTTCTCCAAAACAAACCTGTTTTGCCAGGCGATTTAAAAACTGCTAAGTTGAAAATGTACTTCAATTAAAAAAAAAAAAAAATTATTGTTCTCTAAATAAAATTTAACTTTAGTTGAAAAAAAATATAACAATTTCATTTTCAACAAACTATTTTGCTTACTTAAAATGTTACTTTTTTGACGAATATCCAATAATAGACACATTAACAGAAATTTGCTGATTATTTTTTATTATCTGAAACAACTAAAACGTTCCCGATATTTATATTTCTTCTTTTAACGTTACATGTTATGTACTTTAAAAAAATCCATCATTCGTAAAAAAAAATTTCTGTTATGTAAAGGAATTTTAGAAGAAACCTTCGTAGAAAAAACAGAAGAATGTTTTTCGCAACATTTACTTTAATTCAAATTCCTAGGATTTTATTACCCAATGTCTATATGGAAACACTCGGAAAAATATTTGCTTTGTTGCAAATTTGTTGAACTATATAGATATTCTTATTAAAACTTATTTCCTATCAAATTCCTTTTGATTTCTTTTAATGCTTGTAATGTCTTTTAGAAAATGTGTAAAATATTACTTAAATACAAACAATTCTATATCTCTTGTATGAAGAAATTTAAATTTAAATTTAAAAACATGCATATACTACTTAGCTTACTGAAATAACAAGTATTTTTTTAAACTATCTACCCATCTACACCATTAAAATAAAAAAATAAAAATTATTTCAGTAGTTTATAAATTTTTAATATGAAATCAGAAGTTTTTATTAGATGTCATGTTTTTAATAATTTATTTTGGTTTAAAAAACATCATTTTGGTAATGATTTCGTTTCAGTTTTATTAGGATGATAAAATGTTACACTACTGGCCAAATTATTATGGTAACAGTAAAATCTAAACATAAATCAGCTAGAAGTTAGTTTATTGTATTACATTTAATATTGCACGAATGTATACGCATTACTTACAATGAACATAGTTATAGATGACCACTCATATCTTTTAGTACTTCTTATGTCAACCTTTAGCAACTATGACTACCTTTATACGTCTTGGCACCTCTTGGGTTTACTTCTGAATGAGTCGTTCCATTTCATCACTATGATGCCATAGACGAATCAATCGCTCAGTTGAACCTTGTTTGTTGCTGCAATTGTGTTATCGATTGTCTTCGAGTCAAAGGTGGAGATGCGAAGTACTAAATGCCATGAGTGGACATCGATAACTATGTTCTTTCTAAGTAAAGTATATGTATTCACCCAATATCAAATGTAATACAATAAACTAACTTCTAGGATGATGTATGTGTAAATTTTACTGTTACCATAATAATTTGGCAAGTACTGTATATTTTTCTTTCTGTCTATTTTCTTTACATGATACGCTCTAACTTTTGTGAAACTTATTCTATCATCACGAATTTTGAGTACATTATGGTACAAAGTACTTATTTATATTTTCTAAGTCATTGTATAATGCATTGTAGTTTTTACAGTAACACTTCAAACGTATTTATGTGTCACAGCTTCTACGTATCAACATGAGCAATATTGGCATATTGGCATCAATAGGTTTGAAAATGAATAAGGATGTCATCAGTAAAATGTAGAACAAAAGACAACCTGTAATGTGCCTAACCACTCCCACTAAAATACGCCCTCTGGCGACGAATAAGCAAAAATCTGCACAAATCTGTAAAAATTAATCAGACATCCATTTTATTTATTTATTTATTCTTTTTTATTTGCTTATTTTTATTTATTTCTGTTTCTATTTTATTTATTTATTTATTTTGGATTGATAATATTACTTTTTTCGTACTTAAGGATTTAAATATTCATAACACAAACGGATATGGCGAAAGAAAGTGGTACGATATAATGAAAATAAACCCAGAAATGGACTGGGAAAGGAAAGATAATTAGAAAGGGAACTCCTTTTAAAGTGAAGGGATTATATTAATCTACTTGTTCAATTAATTGTCTTAGTTTTATACATCTAAACGATACAATGAAGATGGGAATGTGACATATGTCTTTTATTAAAACAAGCACATAACCCATTTCCCTCAGTACCATAGCTAGTAAAATATAGAAAAAGAAGGGAAAATGGGTAGAAAATTGTTTGAGGAGGTCGATTTCAATATTCAGTTGTGATATAGTGATAATTAAAATGGATTACATTCACTTTGAAATAATAATTTTAATTTAGAGTTTTTGATAGACCGAAACTTTTATAAAAATAACGGTACTCAATATTTTTCGATGCATAAAAAAAAAAAAAAAAAAAAATACGATTAAAAAGAAAAAGGTCCAGTTAAACTAATGACATTGAGTTCACACATTTGAGTTCACTAATTGTATATTATGCTCTTATTTCAAAGAAGAATGCCCTCAAAAATTAAATTAAGGGGGAAGAGCCCTCCCCCTCCCCTTTGTACTTAACCAATGAACCTGCAAATCTAATCGGGGAAGCGTCTTATCAGAATAAACCAGTATACCGAATTTGAATAAAATCAAATAATTCTGCATGAAAACAGACATTGATTTGTTTCGTGTCAGTTTGACATCATTCTTAAAGCGTCTCGTAGAATTGAATTTATATTTACGAGATCACGTTTTATTCTATCCCGGATTATTTTTCTTAAAAATGAAATGTCAGTGTTATTGTAAATCTTAAATCCAAATACATTTAAATAAAGGTACTACGTAATTTTAAAGAACTTATAGTAATACTTTTATTTATGAAAAATACGTTTTGTCCGCACAGAATTAAGTCAGTTTCGTGTCTGAAAATATAGCAAGTGAATCTGAATAATTTTGGCTTATAAAAATATTTCCCTTAATTCCAACATTAAAGGGAAAAAAACATTAAAAAAAGTTAATGAACGATAAACTATTACAGATGGTCGGAGAAAAGAGGTACTGACTGGTCGAAGGAGATCTTAAATTAGCCACTAATTTTAATCTTGTTCAAAACGATTCTATCATGTTTCTTCCAAATCGTCAAAGATTGTAGATTTGTGAAAGATTCATACATCCACACAATGATTTATATATACGTATATACATTAAGGTGGGTCGAAAAAAGCGAAAATTTTCAGATCAATTTCTAACAGCGCAGAAAACTTGCCATTTGTGATTAGAAGAATAACGCAAAAAATATTTTTAAAATCTGTTAATGACTTTAGGGCGCGCATTGCACTTGAATTTTTGAAAATATGATGAAAAGTGACGATTTTTGAAATTCATGATGAAAATCAAAAAATATTCAGAGATATTTTTAATAGTGCGTAAATGTCACCTTTTAGTATTGGAATAATAACACAAAAAAATATTTAAAATAGGTTAATATCTTTAGGTCGCGCATTGCACTTGAATATGTGACCAAAATTGACAATTTTTGAAATTACATGATGAAATTTAAAAACATATTCAGACCTATTTCTAATAGTGCTTAAAAATCACAGTTTGAAATTAGAAGATTTAAGTCTGTTAGATTTAAATCTGTTTAAAATCGATTAATCTCTTCAGGTCGCTTGAAATTTGGAAAATATTGTCAAAAATAGCACATTTCTTCAATGCAAGAGCCCAGTTCAAAATACGTAGGTCATATAACTACTACACCTGGAACCGGTAGAGATAGTTTAGAAGTGTTGTTTTATGTCTGTCTGCAAAGAAAATCTCCTTCGATGAAGTCGTTGTAGTTGGATGGGACGGCACTTCTATCAATACAGGATAGAAACAAGTAGGAAATTGCTCGTCAAACGTGGCAAATAAGTTGCGTTCGTACTATAACTAGTTTTATGAATATTTTTTGCGCCCCATATTGTACTGAATGTATATTTTTTTGCACTTCATAAGTGCATAGTCTGTAACATCATTAAAATGCACTTACAATATTTTTTCACATTGCCCGTAATGTAACGATAAACTTTTGAATGCCCCTGTAATTAAACTACACATCCGATTTTTATAAAATTTGAAATGGCATGACAAAAGTTTGCAACAATTACATATTTAAAATTTCAGACCATTCGGAAGGCTGTAACATCATTAAAATGCACTTGCAATAATTTATTCCCATTGCCCGTAATGTAAAGAAAAAAATTGACTGTCCCTGTAATTAAACTATACATCCGATTTTCATAAAATTTGAAATGGCTCGACAAAGTTTTACAGCAATCATATATTTAAAATTTCAGATCATTCGGTTGGGTAGTTTTTGCTCTGTTATATGCGGACGGACAGACACACGGACTAAATGACGACTATAGGTGCTACGTACCTATATAATTACGAAAGCACCTAAAAAAGGGGCTATTCGAAATTTGGAAATGCCGATAGGTACGCCTTTTTACTGGTTTATTTGCCTTTTGCCTTTCATTGAATTACCTTTTAGGCACTTGTTTTAACATATTGATGGAAAAAGCACAGGACCGGCAATATTTTCTGATCCTATTGGTGCACAGTTAAGAAATTGCAGCAAACTGCCAACTCATTCGGCCGTTTATACAGATAATAGTTACTAACCGTTTGTGATTGTGACCGTAATATGGTCAATAATATGGTCATAATATATTAACAATGTGGTCAGATAACCGTTATTTACAAAAAAAAAAGGTCAAATTATTAAACAGTTTGCTGCCGATTTTTTAACAGCGTAAGCGGTTACCTGCTTTTGTAACACTATTTGTTGTCAAATTTCAATTAATCATTTGCAATATCCCGACAATGACTGTTAACCAAATGACTTCAATTAAGATTTAAAATATGTATCTTCTGTAAATATTCAACTCTGTGCGACAGGCTTCTGTCCTGGGAATCTTGATGTCCGTAATCGAGGGGTGACTTCTTACTAACGGCCTCAAACAGAACTCTCAGACTGTATGGATCCATTGAAAACCCTATCAATGAATGAAACAGTTAGTTTTAAACACTCTGTAGACATGTTGTCTATATTGTTTCACATTAATCGGAATCATTCTATTATTCTAGGTGAAATGCATCTGTTCAAGACAATAACAATATCGCGCCAATTACCAAAAATAATTGGAGGAGGTAATACACTCTGTTACTGAGCATAACAGAGTCTTTGCTCATCCCCAAAACCTGTGATTGTCGAGGATCACAGATGAAAGAGAACAATAAGGGAATTAGAATTCAGACGGATTTGGAAAGCAATGCAATCTGTGACTGTCTGAGAGCGATTTTGAATCAATGAGAGACCAAATGCTATCTGAGCTTGTTCTATGCAATATGAGAGGTGATGTAACCTTGCAGGTAGATCAATCATTAAGTTATAAGTAATTGTGAGCACTAGAGTTGAACTTGGTGTCACAAAACGTCGCATAGTTCTCGCTCCTACGGTCTGCATATTTTTCTAGGTCTGAATATATATATATATATTATCATCATGTAATTTAAAAATTGTCAATTTTGGTCGTTTTTCCAAAATACAAGTGGAATGCGCGACCTAAAGATATCAACCGATTTAAAGTAATTTTTGTGTTATTATTCTAACAAGTTGGAACCCGTCGAAATTCGACGAACTAAAACGTTAGAAAGGAACTGTCAGATCGAATTTATAATAAACCTACAAAAATAATTACAATAAAAAATTCATCTAACATTGGTTGTCTCACTACAAATAATGTTTTTAACCTAAAATTACTAAAATATTATTTCCACAAACTTCAATTGCTTAAATTATTGAAAAATTAAACTCTATTAGAATACGTGATGAAGATGAGTAATTATGATGAATTTATCGATTGAGACTTTTATGTTTGTTTTTATGGGATGAAAAATCAGTAAAAAGGATTTCGCTTTGTCACATCATAAAATTTTCCCCCATGAAATCTAAATTGTACGTTATTTTCAATTCCCATAATTTACATACGCACCATTCAAATTTACTATTTGAAAGTACATTAACGCGCAATAGATTATTAATGAATGTATTTCTAAACTTAAAGTCACGTTTGTCCGATACAACTTTTCATGTGAACATTCGCACAAACTTTAAGTTCTAATCTCAATACCCGCGAAAAAGAAATTCAGAAATTTGCCTTTAGCTGTCATAGTATTGGCCATTTAGTATTGGTCAAATATTTAGTTTTATCAAAATAAATGATCGTTTTATTTTAAATATGACATAATTTTTACTCACTGAATCATTTTGCCTAGCGTCTCAAACTTATCAGCGTAATGTAAAACTATTGAAATGTGACTGATTTATGAAAAAGAATGCGTGTTTTTTTTTTTTTTTTTTTTTTTTTTTTTTTTTTTTTTTTTTTAGTCTGACATCATTTTCTGTTCAGAAATTATAAAAAAGTTACTTTTATTTGTATTGTGAAAATGGCATCAATAAGGATATAATCAATAAAAATAATAAACCATGACTATTTTCCCTTTACTTTCAATATAAATGGAGTACTTCAGTTGCCACAATTACAAAATTTTTATTAAAAACTACAAAAAAATTAATATCTCAAAAATAAATTGAGATACAGCTTTCAAACAAATTACATTTAAAAGAGCATTTTTTTTCCTTATACTATGGTATTAAAATTTAAAATGTGCGATGTTTAGAAGTTTAAAAATTTGCCGTAGATAAAATTGCAAAACCGAAATTTTAATTCAAATTTCAAAGTGTTGCCATTCGTGAAATGACGTATGCGTTACGCACAGATATGTTTGTCCTTTATAATATAGATACTAAAAGGTGGCATTTACGGACTATTAGAAGTAGCTCTGAATATTTTTTTTTCATCAGTAATTTCAAAAATCGTCACTTTTCATCATATTTTCAAAAAATCAAGTGCAATGCGCGACCTAAAGATATTAATCGATTTCAAAAGTATTTTTTGCGTTATTCTTCTAATTACAAAAGGCAACTTTTCTGGTCTACTAAAAGTTGTTCTGAAAAATTTCGTTTTTTTTTTTTTTTTTACCCACCCTAACATACATATATATATACGTATGTAATAATAAAAATTTTCGACCTTTTATCTTAATTAAACTATTTCAAATTCTTATAATAGTTACCTTTTTTACTTAGCTTTAATACTATCTTAAATATCTTATATCCTTTCTCCATGCTTTAAATGCAGATTCTTTTATTATTCTAAAATCCTTAAATCCATTCGTCTAATCTTATAAAACACATTAAATTACTATTTTTTCATTATATTCTGAAACTAAATACTTTTTGTTTTGAATGTATTTAATATCATTCGTTCTCTGATGTTCCATATCCCATAATTCCTTGCCAATCCCGTCAACATTTGTTTACGTTATAAAACTGACGAGGAGACTAAAGAGTTCATCATCGACGTCACGCGTACTTCCCCCTTCCCACGGAGCTAAGTCCTATCGTAGCCTTCCTCTCGTCGCGTCTTTCCGGCTATTTTTACGGGGTTGGTTCTTCACTGATAATGTATTCGTACGCGTGTTTTTTTTCGCAAATATTTAACCTGTTGCTTTAGCTGGGAGAGAGAGAATATTACGATTATTGTATTGCTTACATTACTCATGTCAACTGGAGAGCTTTGTTTACTGTATCTTCGCCATGCTGTTGTAATATTTAACATCTAGTGGTTTCTAATAACGACGTAACAACGGCCCGAACATGGGTACCATATTGCTAGTGGAATTTGGTGCATTTTATGATCATCTAATAAATATTTGATGAATCTAAAGGCTTCAGTTATTATTTCCGAGAAACTACCAATGGACGTCGGCTGATCTTCCGCTCTTAATCATGATTTTAAGACTGCAAAACTTTGATTTCTCGGTTGAGTTAGATTACGAGTGTATGGCTGCTGCTTAAAACCGATATGTTTATATCATACTAGTGAATACGTATCATATATATATATATATATATATATATATATATATATATATATAACCATTAATTAAACATAACCTACCTCCATCAAAAACCGTAATATTATGAATTAAAGCTGTAACTATAAAAAAAAATTTTAATTTATTAAATACAGATAAAATTATAACTAGAAAATTAAATAACATTAAATAAAGCTATGCAATGATAGGAATGAAAAAATTAATGGAATCCTAAAATAGGTATCAGATAACTACATAGTAGAAATCATATTGATAATACACATAGACAGTGCGCTATTGCAGCAATTATCTAAGCGTATAATATTTAAAAGATTGCTAAATCATTTAGCGACCTGGGAATATATATGAATATATATAAGATACCAAAAGGAAAAAATACTTCAAAATGATTTGTTGACATTCAAAATGAAAAGATATTTAAAAACATCGTAAAAAGCTTACATTCATAATTACTTGCGCAAATGCATCATAGTAATTTGAATGCTAATATATAACCATTAATTAAACATAACCTACCTCCATCAAAAACCGTAATATTATGAATTAAAGCTTTAAGTATAAAAAAAAAAAAAATTAATTTATTAAATACAGATAAAATCATAACTAGAAAATTAAATAACATTAAATAAAGCTATGCAATGATAGGAATGAAAAAATTAATGGAATCCTAAAATAGGTATCAGATAACTACATAGTAGAAATCATATTGATAATACACATAGACAGTGCGCTATTGCAGCAATTATCTAAGCGTATAATATTTAAAAGATTGCTAAATCATATATATATATATTTATTTATTTATTTATTTATATTTATATATATACGTTTCATACATATATATACTCGTCTCGCTGTACTCGTCGTACTTTTATATTAAAAATAATAATTATTTTTTGAAAATTAAGAGGGATAAATTACACAAAACTGTTTTAAATTCATAAAAAAGGGAAAAATTCTGTTGCAGAATTGCGCTTTGAATTTAAAGCATTGTCAGATTACGGGATTTTATATATATATATATATAAATTCTGTAGTCACCAGCAGAGTGCGTTACCGTGTATGAATCCTCGGAAAGTATGCAAGTAATGATAATTCTAAAAGAACTCACTTTTCTCCGGAGTACAGAAACTGATTTTACACTCCACAGAGTATTAGTCTAATATAAGTTACATCGTATACCTATTTCTTTTATAATTATAATTATTTGAGTAGTTACAAAAGATGAAATCCTGTTATCTCACCCCGCTATTGACTTTCTAAACTACAATTCAAACTGCGGTTTTCAAAAAATCCGCTGCTTGACAATACATTCAGAGAAATCCGCACTTTCGTAAGTTTTTGTATTACCCGTTCATGACTTTTGAAATTTATACTGATTTTCTGCTCGCAAGATAACATCTAATATATTTTATGGCTTATATTTACATTCATATTAGTATACTAATTCGAAACATTTGCTGACGAAGAACAATGGAACGATTTTAAATGCAAATATTATAATAATTTCATTGGTTTTCATAAAATTCCTTTTATTATAAACGGAGTGATGTTTGATGACATGCTAAATTATTTAATGTAAAATGTGCATGTTCGATATTTTACCACCCATGTTTAAATCTGTGCTGATACATCTTTAACTGTTATTATTTTATTTTATATCCTGCTGTTTTAATATGCAGGATACACTTATTTTCAAAAATTCGTTTTAACCATAGGACCAGTGTTGTTATATAGTGCATAAATAAATCGAATATATTAAAAATATTAGTTTATTCATTTAAAGGTTACAAAATGGTTCGAAAACCAGCCATCATCATAATGCATGAACTACGGTAAAGTGTGGACAGATGCCGCAGTTTTATTTTTCTACTTGCAAATTGTACAATAAAGCAAAAAACAAAAACTAAATACCATAAATCATTAATCAAACCCTTTAGAATCTAATTTCTATGTTAAACAAGTTAAAACACTCTTAATAAAGTAGGCATAATTATTTTCACAAACTTCATTTTTTAACGTCATTTTTTATGTGCTGGGTAAGATGCCGCATCGGGTGTGGGAAAGATGGCGCATGCAAAAAAAGCTAGTTTTTTTTTTTTTTTTTTTTTTTTTTTTTTTAATAAGCAAATTCTATTTTTATTTTCTCAAAGTACTTAAAATGAAAATAAATAACAGTAAACTTACAAAAAATACGCATATCACTAAATTGTGAAAAGTTTAATGAAAATGCAAATGTGTAAGCTCTATAAAGATAACTTAACACAAAAAATGAAAATGAAAAGAAAAACATTTTTTTTCACAGTGGAAACAATAGATAGCATAATTACAAAAAAATATATATAAATCACTGGTTTACATCCAGCCGAACATTGCAGTTTGCTCTTAATGTAATTATTATATTCTATTTAGGCCCTAGTCTGTTTATTTTTGGCCTTTCTTCTCATTCTTTGATTTTGTATTTCCATTCGCCTGCAATCACACCACACTTCCCGTTGCAAAAGTAAAGTGTACCCTTTTCATGCAGCTATCGATTGAATTTGATGCGCTGAATCCTGATCGCTTTAGACTTTGTTTCTTGATAAGACTCCAGACACTCATCATATTCAGAGCCATCAAATTCTAATCCAACACTGCCATAAGAATCCGTAAGAGGAACAGTTTACTCATTGTTTGGAGAGGACTCATAGTTTAGTTTCTTCCTCAAGTAAGTTGTTTTGAAGTTGATCTTTCCCTTCCTTTTTTTACACATTTTTCTTCCGCCAAGCTGTCGTTCTTTGACGCTTTCTAGTTTCTATTGCTTTTTATTTCCCTCTTCTTTTTTCTTGTTTATAAACTCTGTGCTTATAATATTTGCATCCTTTTGCTTTCTCTTACTTGGCTGTATAGGTCTTTTGACCATTGGGATATGAGATATATAGTTTAACAGTTTATATAGTGAGAAATGTAAACGGCCTACGTTTTCCTTATTCCAACATAGCGAACCAACATTGTTGCTGAGAATATTTTGATAACTAGCAGAATGCGCTAATATACGTCCATTAAATGTATGTCCTACTTAAATCGCAGTGATGGATTTATTGAACTGAACAACAAAAATATATTTTGAGCCCATCTGTCCCTCAACTTCGCTGCGGCATCTGTCCCATTGTGGCTGCTAAGACGCCGCGCCGCCATTTTGTGTCATGTGAGCGACACGAGAGAAAGGCAAGCACATGTCTCTATTCTACGAGGATCTAGTGTACAGTTGCAATCGGTTTTGGGATGAAATCTCTGTTTATTTAGCTTAAAATATTCAGTAAAACTTTATTAAACTGAATTTAGAAACTTACCACGCAGGTTCGAACCATAAAAACTGGCATAAATATGTAAATACTGACAATTAAGAGGTGGAAACGCGTACAACACAGAACACAGCACAGAAGAACAATACGAACTTCTTAAATTGGTCTAGGGAGCACTAATGTCGCCCACACAAGCTCTGCGTCATCTGTCCCACCGCGGCGTCGGTCCCCGCTTTACCCTAAATAAACGTATTGATGTTTAATACTTATTTGCGAAAACTTTCCAAACATTTTTATTTTAACGGTATGTTAGATCTTTTACTCTATGTAATGGCGTTGTAGGGTAATATCTACATCTCCTTCTCTTATTTTTTTTTTTGTATTATGGATTAGTATACAGGGTTTCCCAGAGGTCCTTGACACAATTTAAAAGTCAATACAAAATCAAGTAATTATGGTACAGGAGTACGGTTTGGTCTAAAATTCTTCTCAAAGGGGAAAGTTTTCTTCAAGAGAATGAAAATAATTAGTTCCAAATTTTGATCATAGATGGCGCCACTTGTTTGTATGCTTGGTTTTTAATGCATTGAAACATGCGGGTTCTTTCTAAATTTTAGATTAAATTTGCCGCTAAGGCACAAAAATGCCGACTCCCAGCCTAAAAGGATAAAGTATATGCTTCAGCTGTGGCTGAAATTGAAGTATTGAAAACGAGAATCCCGCATGTGATCCCTTCAGTTCCATAAGCAATGCTAGTGAACACGTGGATTGTATTGGACTTACGTTTGAATGTGGCTCGAGCTACAAAATGTTCACTCACTGAACTATGCTAATGTATTGCACAAATTATTACTCTTTAATTGATTTTGACAAAATAAAATGATCTGTAACTGATTGTCTTGAGGTTTTTATGCTTCGTTCTGATTAATTTAAGGTACAGCACTACGTATAGGTGATGACAGGAACTAATCTTTTATTCGCTTGGAAAAAACTTTCATAGTGAGAAACATTTTAGTCCAACGTGCTTGTACGACAATACTTGATTTTTTATTGAATTTCAAAATGTATCAAGGACTTTAGGGACACATGTATATGTAGTACTGTGTAGTTGTATGATTTCAATTCAATCACACACGGGAAGTAACGGAAGTCCGCAGCTGAAATTTTGAGTTTAATTGCGTATCACCACTTCATCTCGTTATAAAAGTGTACGTAGCAGTTACAAACTCAAAAACCCACTGGAAATCTAGTAAATTCATTGTAGATTCTCTCCAGTTCTTGTGTATGCTCGCAAGAAGCGAGATTAGGGGTTTAAGGAGATTGTGCAATCGGTTCAAACTTTGGATTTCGCCGAACCTCTACTGTTGAGCGCAAGTTGTGTGGCAATTGTTGCATAATGAAGGTGACATGTTTCTTGGTTATTACAATGTGGTTTGCGATACGCTTATGTGTGATTGGCCGATCATTTTGAATCAAATTGTCAACGAGTTTGCGATGTTTATCTCTGTGGCTGATTGGACGTTCGTTTTGTTTTTCATCAACATTTATGCCTTTTCCAGGCTCGCAATAACGAAATTTTATTGCCCATAGATTTACAGTAGACCTATCAGCAGTCGTTAAAAATTCGATAACAGCACGCTGTTTAACTAACGTTCACGAAGCACTAGAACACGTCTCCTTACTTCCTCTTCCAAAAAAATAACCGGATGAATTCAACGACCTCAAATATGTCCGTTCGTAAGAAGGGGAATGTTACTTCCACATGCCACCATGCACTTTTCTAAAGGTGATTTCGTTCGCGCTCTAGAAGCATGTATGCATTTCTTATCAGCCTACCCTCGTACTATAAATTTTAGTCAGAAAAAAGTTTTAAAAATATATTTGTGTTATTTAGAATATTAAATAACTATAATAAAAACTCCGCAACATTTTATTTTTATTAGGTGTTCGATATAAAATTATGAACAAATGGTACGAAAACAAACCGTCAGAAGGTAATGCGTTAATAATGAACAAACTCTTTGAAAGTTGTTTGCATTTTTAAAAAAATGCGTAATGTTATTTTAGAAAATTTTCATTTTAAAGTAATAATTATCAAAAATACAATTAATCGTTATCAATAAGT
The DNA here is from genome assembly GCA_963932465.1 of Maratus speciosus. Lineage (NCBI taxonomy): Eukaryota > Metazoa > Arthropoda > Arachnida > Araneae > Salticidae > Maratus > Maratus speciosus. The sequence goes on from OZ010795.1 coordinate 398,317,031, forward strand.
ACCTGAAAAATTTTATTATATATTTTGGATAACAGTTGTAATTTGTAGAAAATCAATATTGGCTCAAAATTTTGCCAATGTTATATTCATGGGAAATATTTCCTATTCAATAATAATATTACTCAAACATTGATTTCACGATTGAAGTATTCAGATTGAAATGCTAATATTGGAGAAGATGTTTTGACTATGGATATATTTGCATTTAAATGACAATAATACAGAAATATTCGCATTATATCTACAATATTTGAAACGAGAGGAGCTGTGCCAGCTTTGTTGATTAGTTTTTTCGAAACAAACATCGAAATAAACGAATGGGTGCTGTGGAAAACCCTGCTTTGGCAGCACAAATCAGTGCGGTCTACATTCACTCCTATGTCAAATCAAACAACCCTTTATAGATATTTTTTTATTTAGACCCATATTTAATTTAAATTTTCATCATCATCGTTCAGATTGACATAACTTAATTGTGAAATAGCTAACATAGATTGTACATTGCTTTTTTTTGTAAGGTAATAATAGCTTCAATAGTATTGCTCAATAAACAACTACGAAATAAATAAACTTTATCTTCATAAAATATAATTTCACCGATGCACTAAAAACATTGAAAATGTATTAATTTGTGATATATTGGACGAAATGAATTTGAATTTCTTATTCAGAATTAAAATATGCTCTTCCATTTTGATAAATGAGATCTATTTTTATATTTAAAATAGATTAATTCTACACAAGTTAAATACACTTAATTTCATTTACGTGTATTTTACAAAAGTCTATTGATAAAATCTCTAGTAGCTAAATAAATAATTAAATATAAAATATATTTAATTAGGTTTTTCACTAGAAATTTTCAATTATTCAACGAAACTCTCAGTTCTTTGGAAAGAGGTATTGTCAACATTATAAAATACTTAAATAATTTTATTAGAATTTTATGTTTTAAAAGGAAGGTTCTTCAAATTTAAAGCGAATATTCAAAATAATTATATTCTGTAATTTTATGAAGCAGAGCGATACTTTATTGTTCTATAAATTTATTCCTAAAACAGATTTATTTGGTAAAATTATCTATTTTTACCTTTCCTCGGATAAGGAGATGAGTGTATTGCTATGTTTTAGAATAATTTGATGGATGCTTTAGGTCTACTATTAGATTTAAATGTATGAATTATTTCACAAGTTATTATCAATGTGTCAGATAATGCCAGATATCAATGTTTTCTGTATGTCTAATAAATCAGATTATTTAATATAGACAATTTAAAATTTAAAACGAAAACGCTTCCAAATTTCTTTTCAATATTCATAATACAAACGAAAACTGGACGAACTTAGTGGTTTCTCCGTTATAAAAGAAAAACACCTTTTGATAGTGAACAATTTTCTATTTTAATTTTTTTTATCCTATAGATTACAATAATAATAAATCAGAATGCAGTTGAAAAAGAAAAAAAATGTTGATATTTTAATTCGAAAGTATATAAAAATATTTTGCAATGTCAAAATTTATTACTTCAATCGACGTATCGATTTTCTTACTGAAAACCAGTGTTAATTTTATTCAGTTAATTTCATAGAAATAAGTGTTTTCTTTAGTCTACGTCATTTCGTTTTTATTCATTGCATCTATGTATATCCCGGCGTATAATGCACACTTTTAACTCTAAAAATTCACTTCATATTTCCGTGTGCGTTTCATACACCGAATATAAAATGGTTGATGGAAAATCATAAGAAAAAAAACATTTAAAAATTTCGGAGGTTTATTTAAATGCATTTATACATCAATACAAAGAAACTTACAATATATATTTCTTAACAAACTCAATCTTCCTTACCAGATAACATGAAAAGTTCGTTGTATTCGTCCTAAGTCTAATGTCAGACGGACGACTTTTTGCACGCTTTTTAACTTACGTACTATCCCTACACAATGCCGCTAGCATTGTGAAGGGATAATACGTAAGTAAAAAAGCTTTCAAAAAGACGTCCGTCTGACATTGGCCTTACATGCGTTTTCAGGAATATAATCTTCTTTCCCACAGCCGCTTTCATGTTCTATTTTATCCCCACAGCCGCTTTCATGTTCTATTTTATCCCCACTGTCACTTTTATGTATTTTATCCCCTTTGTAGCTTTCATATATTTTATCTCCACTTTCGGTTTCATCTAGCCATAAATAATCATCCCCTGTACTGTCAAGTTCCTTTGATATTCGACTTTTTTAAATGAACTAACAATTTTTTTGTAGGCTTTAAGATCAAGACAACTGAAAGTTAAGGTCTTCGACGGAATGTAAAATGTCGTGTAAAACGGGAATTTTCCTTTGGTCAGATTAGCGCGAATGCGCTAATCTTGCGGAAGGAAGTTTGAGCGCATAATAAACAGGACTTGTTTCAAACTAGATTTTTTTGGGACGGGTAATTTAGATGCCAAAAGAAAGGAATTGAACAGACCGGAAATGATTGCGTTCGCATGTCGCAAAGAAAAGACATATTACCTGAAATGTGGGAAAGCTGGTATTTCTGGTTTGTTTTCGTGGGGAAAACGTGACGCGTGTTATACAGCAGTATATGCTTGAAATAAAAATATATGCTCTCAAATCAGTGATGCGTGTTATATGCCGGGATATACGGTACTTATGTTTTTCGAATTTTAAACCTCTTTCAAAATTAAATATTTTTGTAGGAAAATAAAGCAAAAATACACATAATATATAATGCAATACTTTTTCATTATCCAATCTTTTTATTTTCTTTTATTCAATAAATATTTAATTTCAAAGTGTAGTTCTATCATTTACAATAAAATAAGACCAATAGTTAGTGTTTAACGTTTGAAGTTTCACGCTAAAACCTTTGCTCTCAAAATATTTCTTGAAGTACTTAAAGCTAATTATTTAAATAAATATATATATATATGTATTTTATGTTACGTTGCACAGTAAATAACTATAGTTCCTTATAAGGTGTTGTCAAAATTTTAAATATATTATCATTTACTGAACGGAAGATACAAAATGTGTAAAATGCATTATCCAAAAACACATTATTATTTTAATAAAAATAAGTTTTCAAAGGTTTCTCAATAAGAGACACAGAATGCATTAACATGTATGAAGGTTGACATTGGCAACAAACTTATTAAAATTGTTGGTGATTTAAAGGCTACAATTGATTCAAAACCTTTTTTCAAATATTTGGAACCCTTTCTGTGATATACAATATCCTATTTATCAAGAATGTTCCACAGCATATATGATTACGTTAAAAAATTTTTCTTCTCAAAGTATAAGTTGGAGTTATTCAAATGATTACTAAGTATGAGTAATCGTCTAAAACATTTGGGATTTCTGCGATATCTGGCTTTCTAATCTATGCAAAATCCGCCAATAATCCTTTCTGAATAAGAAGAATTTGCGAAACTTAAAACTGAGTAATTTATAAACCAAAAGAAGAAAAATCCAATAAACAATTTATACCGTATATTTTAAAATAATAATAAGAAGCGAAGTTTTTATTATTATTTTAATTGTATTATTTTTTTAAATACAAATACCTGTATTTAAAATGCAAAAAGTGTATTCTTTACATATTATTTTATATTTCATGTAATACACATAGTGCAGTGTTTATTAATTACAAATAAGCATTTTAACAGCACAATAAGATATCATAGACATGGATTGCAATAAAAATTTCATTTTAATATTTTCCTTACTATTATTAAACTAAAACATTCAATTTAAACAGTATCAACTTAAGTGAAAAATATAGCTTAAATCATTTATGTTTAACTCTGCTTATGAAAAATATTTTATTCACATAATCGATTTCACAAAAACACAGGAAATCGTCAAATACTGTGAAAACTATAAAAAAGAAAAACATTCAATTCAACTGGAACAAATGTATTTCACATTTTGTAGCACTGTAGCATTAAGTATATTTTATTAAAATTTTCTCAGAATGACGGCAGCTGGCAATCCAATTTTCCTTGACATACCGCTTTAAGTTATGGAGCAGAAAAACTCTATTTTATTGACCACAAGATTATGTATGAACGTGTGAATGGGTGTCATTTCCACTGAAACATATTTTCTTTTTCTTACAGAATGAAAAAAAGACTAAATTTCTTAACGTCAGTAAATTTTCCAATATTTCTTTCAGAAATTTTATTTAAATCCTTTCGACACTCAATTCTCTTTCAATTTTGGGGGAAAATTAAGTTTACTGTTGTAATAAAATTAAAAGTTTCTATCCAAATCACAGATGTTAAGGTTTACTAAAATTTTGCAAATATCTTATTTACTGAAACTTAAGAATTACAATTATTTTGCATATGTTTCGTATGACAATAGTCTAAGGAAATTTTTTTGAAGACATTTGGAAAATGGCCTATTACAGGAGAATAAAACATAAAAAATTACTAGTGTATTTCATGATTTATCACAAATTATTATTATGGAAAAGTACTTCCTGGTTTAAATTTAAAGAGCGAAACATATGTTTGAAAGAAAATAAACATGAACGGTTTAACGACAATTAAGTAAATATTCATGATTATTGTTATTGCAAATCGCTGAAACATACATCGGTGGACAAACCTTAAAGACCACGAAGAAATGTACACGTAAATGAGAATCTAAGTGAGATTGTGGGTCAAGAAACAAACAATAGTATTAAGAGAATGTTACGCAGGATTTACTATAAAAATTTTGTTGATATGATGTATACAGGTTATCAGAAGTTCTTTTTCTGAAACGTGAATATTGTCCAAAAACTTGACTGTACAAATAACGCAAAATACTCAAAATTAACAATTGTCAGTACCATATCAATAAGGGATGTGGCGTGTTTTGCCATATCTTATCATATAGTTATCACTATTTACCACTTTATGATGACCGGTAGCGCTAAATCCTAAATTTCATATTTTTTATAGCTGTGTCCTTCAAAGGTCATATAATACTTAGTCAAGTATCGTCCATCCGTCAAGCGTTAATATATCATATTTTTTACAAAGAAAATTACGACACTAGTATACAATGATCATTGCTTCATAATTTCTTACAGTATTCCACGTTAGATAAATCTTAGCTCCTCTTCTCGTGACGTTTACTATGCTCATTTTATTTTAGGAATCATAAAATTTATCAGCAGTTCTTCCAAAGCTCAATTTATTTTCATTTATGAATTCTTCCGGTACTGATATTTAGTCCAGAACATTGTATGGAATATGGGATACGATATCACGTGATTATCATGCTTACAATTTTTTGTATTTTCCAATGGAGCCAAACTAATTGGTAATATCTTGTTGACTTCTTTCTTCAGTATAAATTTGGAAGTATCTTATAAAGCATTTTTTTCTTCATTAGTCAAAAGTTTCGGGGAAAATTCTTTTGATACTCTTTGCTCAAATATAGCGTGCCAACTCTTCAACGATTTCCGAGAGATTTCTTCTCATCCTGGTTACTGAAGTATATTATCATCGCTGCAAACACCTCAAAGATTTTTTTTTTTTTTTTTTTTTGCTACGAGGTGTTCTAAAAGGGACTGACTGATTTTAATATTCAATAACTTGCAAATGGTGACAGCTATCAAAAAATTGTTGCAGGAGGGTAATGTAAGATGTCAAGAGTTTTTTACTCCGATTCTCAATTTTAGTTTAAAATAACAGTGAAGATGGCGCTGCAAGCAATAGACGCTAAATCGGGGCCCAAATTTTGGCATGTCTCTTCTTTCAATATTAATGCAGAAGGAGGATGAAGAAAGAAAGATCATTAAGAAAAAAATTGCATTGTCGACTAAGAACCACTCTATATATTTAACCTCCTTCTTTCGCATAAAAACTGAGAAAAGAGATAGGCGAAAAATCGGTGTCCGATTTAGCGCATGTTGCTTCAAATGCCATCTATCGCTGCTATTTTAAACTAAAAGCGAGAATTGCAGTAAAAAATCTCCTGACATCTTACATAACCCTCCTGCAAGAATTTTTTTAATAGCTGCCACCATTTCCATGTTACTAATTTTAAATTCCGTCAGTCCACTTTAGGACACCCGTATGATTCCTGAAATTGAACTTTTTTATGTAAGATGTATATTTCTTCTATTTCTTTTTTAAGGAAACGAAACATAATAATTCTGCAGATACCATAAGGGGACAACCAATTTTATGGTACTCCGATCAATGACAAACATTATGGAACCACCATTATGGTCATTGGTGTTTTACATTTTTATAGCTTAACTTCGATTGACGCGATGTTTTCGCACCCCAAACTAATAAAAGGCTTTGAAAAGCGTTTTTTCGAGACTTATATCCTCTTTTTTGGCGCTGGTCCATATAATACGACTTAAGGGCACTAGTAATTTATATTCGGCAGGTTGAAATTTTCTATTCAAAAGTAGTGTCAAGAATGGAGAGATGTACTGTTTACAACTCATTTATTGCGTCTAAGTAAGATTAGTACAAATCAAAGGAAAAATAACACTGGTATATGCAATTAAAAATGTATAAAAAATGTCGTTGAAGTTGTTGTCTATGTCGCTATAATTATACATACTATATACTATATATACGTATACATTTTAATAAAATAATTTGAATATCTGCAAAATTATTAATTTAATAATAATAATATCGTATACTTATTTTTAAGATTACTCTTATTGTTACAAGGTATTTTTTTAATACCTTAGTTATAATAAACAAAATTAAATTGGACCTTTATTTATTATTTTTAAACACAATCATACGGTTGGTAAAAAATTAAAATGAGTTGAATTTTCCCATATCAGCGAAAATGTGTCTACGATGTTGTTTGAACCCAGAGCCCCAATGGTTGTTCTGAGCGACTTTTGTGTTGGAGGGGGCGTCATCCGGATAGCTCAAATTATAGAGGTTGGTTGGTTGGTTGTGTTTATGATGGCCAATTAGCAACACGAGGGATATAGGCCCTAAAGGGGGGAGTGCCCTTCGTGGTGTTGGGTCTTTCTAAGGGAACCTAACCCGTATTAACGCTTGGAAGTCCAAGGTCCGAAGAAAACCATGAAAACTCCCAATGATTAGGCCGACGGGCGCGATTGGGATCAAACCCAGTACTTCCCGGCTACCAGCTTCGAGAGCAGAACCTCTGGGCCACTCGTGGGGCCTCAAATGATAGAGATTTGAAAATTAGAGATAAGTGTTCTGGGTTCGATTCCCAGTGTGGACACATTTTTGCTCAGATTTTTATAATAAAACTCACTTATATAAAATTTGCTTATGTATTTTTTATCTGCAACATGATTCTCCGTTTGGTATGAAGTAAAAAAAAAAAAAAAAAAAAAAAAATGTATGTCATTTTGTACAAATTATAATATGAAAACTGAGAAAAATAATCTAAATAAAAATTAAATAAAATACATATATGCCTGCAAAAGGGAGCTGGTTTAGTGCTGTTCCACTTCATGTTCACGCTCCATCTTTGCGTATGCTGGGCTTGTAATGGCCTGAAAAAAATCTGTAATATATATTAGTTTTAAAGAGAGTATTAAGCCATGTGAAGAGTTTCCCTTTAATCCTATAATTAATTCAATGGTTTCTAGGACAAAAGATTCTATCAGGTATTACAATTAGATTGTTAAAAAGGGAAGAAAAAAAAAACATGAAAGATCGTTTGATGTCGTGAAAAAACACCTTTTACAATATATAAATAATTATTTACTATAACGCTAAAATAACAAAACAAAATGAGTATGTACACAAAGATTAAATGAAATATACGTCATCTTCATTTACATACAGTACCCAATTCTCAAAGCAGAATACATGAACTCATGTGTAAAAACACTATTGAATGGGACAGACGAGTATTTCATACTTGCTGATAACACAGCGTGCAATAAAGTTACAGACTTTCTATCATCAATTTAATTCTATTCGCGTGAAATCAGAACACCTTTTAACAACTACACAGTACAGGAAATAGATAATTGCAGATGTTACATAATAAAACACACTATCATACGTGAAAGAAAATTTAAAATAGTCTTTGGTAATAGGCGTTTTTATGACCTAACGCTAAATTGGGGAGTTTTTACGAAACAAAACAAGTATTTTCAATAAACTGGCATCTTCTTCTTAGCGCAGGGATCATAAATTTCTACTTAATTTCCATAAAATGACCTGGTGGACACGTTGTACAACTCCTATTCAAGAATACTGTCAAGACAGGTAACATAACCTGATTACAACCCAATTAGTGTGTCTGTGCAGTGATTAATATAAATCAAAAGCTAGATAACACTTCCTTATAAATTTAGAAAATATTTTTTATTGTAATATATTTATACACAAAAACTTAATCTAATTAGTATCTACGCAAAATTAGCTATAGAATTATGCCAAATTTGTTTATTTAATTTTAAGATTACTCTTATTATTGCAAAGCATTTTTTAATATTGTGTTTTTATTAACTAAAGATTAAATTAACGTTTGCATTTTTTAATGTGAAAAAAAATTCAAATTCTGAATAATCAATTTTCCACTTTCTCAATATCTTAAGACGTTAACAGTCATCCTTATATTGATTCTTTGTAAACATGGAGGTCATATCATGATATGGATTAGCTTCTAAATAATTGAAAATGTGTACTAGAAGTTTCGAACAAAATCCATCTCTCTAATAATTCAACGAAATATCCGCCACTCAATAAAGAAATGATTACTATTAAAAATTTCTGATAAGAATTTTCGCAAAACTGATAGAGACTTTATTCAGAAATACATACGGCTACCGGTTCGTTGTATGACAGTTAAAGCGTTCAAGCTTTATTATAACTGAATAAATTATTAAAAAAAAATAATAAAGAAATCAGAAAATGAAAATTGGTTTATAATAGCAAAATCTTATATTACAATACTCAACAAAATCCCCATTACAGAATAATAAAGTTTCATAATTTCTGTACAATTACAGTTGTTAAAATGACCGATACTTTCACGGTTCTATACTCAATAAATACGTATTTTCCTAGACAGTTAATCGAAACTTACCAAAAGTAGATTTTATTTAAGTATCTTTCGCTGCGGATTGCACTTGATATTGCCTTAGGCAGTCTCTTTTGGGAGTAATTCAGTAAAAACTTTGTAACAACAATTTTCTCAATTAACCTTAAGTGTGTTTGTGAATAGTAAATGTTACGAAACTGTCATGAATCGTATCAATGAAAAATATATTTCATGAAAAATAATTATGCTCATAAAGAGAGTTTCAGATTAAATAATCAGATATCAATTTCTGTTTTTCTACATTTTATTGTTCAAAGCAAAAGTTAGAAGCATTTATTCATTTATTCTAATTGTGTTGATATAAAAGTTAATAAAAAACTTTCCTTGTGTTTCATTAGAGTAATATTATTCTTTGTTTTTGAGCGCTTGCAAATTTTTTATATTTGTTTTTAAATGTAAAATTGCTCCGTTTTACGAACGATCTAAGTAAGCACTGTCCGAATAATCTATGCTTTACTGTAAATACAATAACACCTGTATAACGGACCCTTCCTCGATACGTAATACCTATGCATTTGTGCTTTTCAGGTGCGTTAGTAATTTTATAAATACGTTGAACCTATAGTCGTCGTTCAGTCCGTCTGTCTATGCGCCCGTCCGTCTCTTTGTCTGTCCGTCTGTCTGCATGTAACAGAGCAAAAACTACCCGACCGAATGGTCGAAATTTTTTAATATATAATTGTTGCAAATTGTTGCAAATTGTCATTTCAAATTTTCTGAAAATCGGATGAAACGTTTAATTACAGGAACAGTCAAAAGTTTTCGTTACATTATGGTCAACGGGAATAAATTATTGCAAGTGCATTTTAATGCTGTTACAGCCTTCCGAATGGTCTGAAATTTTAAATTTATAATTGTTGCAAAATTATGTTGAGTCATTTCACATTTTATGAAAATCGGATGCATAGTTTAATTACAGGGACAGTCAAAAGTTTTCCGTTACATGACGGCCAATGGGAAAAAAAATATTTGAAGGGCATTTTTATGATGTTACAGCCCTTCGAACAGAATGAAATGCCTATGAACTTATTGAAGTGCACTAAAATATACATTCAATACAATATGCGGCGCAAATAAATATTATAAAACTAGTTATAGTACGAACGCACCTCATTTGCCACGTTTGACGAGCAATTTCCAACTTTATTACTTTTGAATAGCTGGCACCTACCAATAGAATCTTTCCGCCCTCTTGTGGTGTCTGTCCATTGTTCAGAGGTTTTTTGCTACTTAAATAAAAAAATATTTTTTAGGATTCCGTACATAAAAATAAAAACGGAACCATTATAAGATCACTCCTGTGTCTGTCTGTTCGTCTGTCACAGTCATTTTACTCGTAAGCTATGGAACGTAGAAAGTTCAAATTGGGGGAAGTAATAAAGACTACTGATAACATATTTACAAGAGTACTAAACATTCACAAATATTAGGAAAAATGCAGAGGGGCTATTTAAGTTGCTTGAAAAAAATCTTTTATATGTATATAGTGTGAAAGCTTTCGTAACGCTGAACTTCAAAATATATTTCTGTTAATTTTAGGTGTTATATTTTCAGAGATATCGTAGTAAATGCAGTGCAAAAATATGTCTTCCCCCATCTATATCCGAATCTACTGAAACTAAAATATAAAAAAAAAAATTAGAGGTAGTTGTCGTTAATTTGAAAGTTGCAGGAAAATTATAGCGATTACCCTAGCTCGCATAGTTTCCGAGAAAAGCGCATTTTTCCGTTAAACACAAATTTCGATTTGCAGGCATTCAGCAAAGGTGTTGAGGAGCGCTTGGGGTACCTGTCGTAGCAGAAGTATAAAAGCATTGTTGGTAATAATTTTTGAAATAAATTGTTGGTAATTAGCCGAGATATTAACCCTAAAAGATCGGCCTTCGTTTGGTTGTGTGCGGACGTGTCCCAGACGCGCTCCCAAAAAATGCTTGGCTAAAAGCGTCCCAAGACCCGCGGGCCAGGAGCCCTCTATGGATTCTGATGTGTGAATGTCCCTGCTACAGTTTAAGGTATGTTGCATGTTTCTCGGCCTTTTAATTATTAAGTTATGAGTAATTTATTATTTCATTCCTCAGTCATTTAATTCTGCTGGCCCTTGCATTTGCTAGTATTTTAAAATATAACTTAATATTAGGCATTTCACCTTCTAAATCGCCGACAATCTAATCTAATAGCAACAACAAAGCAGCAGTTATTATTCTAATTTAATTTCTCATGTTTTCATTAAAATGTTCATTCCTACTTAAGATTAAATCACTATTATAGCTGCTTTTTAAACCCGGACCAGGTGCTTCGATTTCGCTGGATTTACCCTAAGTCCAGCCTCCTTGGGATGACTATTAAGATAACTATATCCCATGCTGGCGTCTTCTCGCCCCCATAGGCGAGGTTCTGGAGGGGGGGCGGGGGTCGCAGTCGGGTGGGGTGTATCCGCCCTACTGGTCGTGTGTGTGAGTGTTTTTTTTTTCTTTTCTTTTAGAGAAAGAGATAAGTGCGAGGTTTACCTCTACTTGGTTCTTTCCCCGTTTCTCCATCTGATTTTTGAGGGGAGTGAGGTAATTTGGGAGCGATTGATACCTTCTCATCTTGTCTGCAATGGACAATCATTGGGGACTGGCTTGGGATATTGTACAGCGGGGGTGGGGGATTTGGTTTATGAGATGTATAGTAAAGCCCTTTTTTCCAGACTTTACTTTCGGATCGTTTATGTAAAAATATACTTTTAAAAATTACAATTCCCATTAATGTATATGTGCATATATATATATAAATCAGCGTAAATACACATAATTATTATTTAAAAATTATACAAATAAGTTAAAATACAGAATTTAATGTTTAGGCATTAAAGGGGAATAAATAAATAAATAAATAAATCCTTTATAATCTCCTTCTTTTAATTTACGATTAGAAGCATGAACTAGTGCATTTAGTTTTTTTTTAAAAAAGGCAATTTTCCCTCTGCTTCTTTCTTTATTATTTGCTAAAGTTAAAAGTACAGTTTTAACTACCTCCCAAGATATTTTAAATGTTCCATTTTAAATTTTAAAATCATTATTAAATAAATAATTTAAATAATTGTCGAATAAGTGCATTTAAGAAATATATATTACATACTTTATACTTTATTTTTTACATTTTAATATTTACATTTTTGTATTGTTGCAGTTTCATAGCAAATTGGCATATTTTAGCGTACATGATTTGGCATATAATTAATTGCATTCTTCTTGTAACTCTAATACAATTTTATCCATAAGCATTATTTAGAATTTTTCACCTGGAACCACCTTAGGAAAGAAATTATCAATTTAAATTAAATTATCAAAATATTAAAATGTTATTTTGTCATCGAAAACACACAAGCTTGCACAATTTGTATAACCTTTGCTTACCAGGAAGTGAATGAAATATCTTTGAAAAAGGAAAAAAAAGAAAAAAAAAAGAAAAAAAGAAAAAAAAAAAGTCCATGTAAAAATACATAAACCACGTTAAAAAGAGTAATTATCTTGGCTACGGTCTTTTATTTTCTTTTTTTTATCTATTTTCTTTTATTGTGTAACATCAATAACTTAAAAAACTTAAAGCCAGTAGAAACCTAAGAAATCAGTGTTTATGACTAGTAGTGTAAGTGAGACATAAAGGCATTCAAATAAGATTACACTCACGCCACATAATGTAATTTAATAATGGGGGGGGGGGATGATTTATAACAAACCTTCTACAATCTAATTTCAATCATTCAAGTAACCGGCTTTATCACAATTTTAAAAACAGTGTTCAAATATTAATTTTACCTCCGCATGTATATGTGTATGTATACATGCAGTATGTATGTGTGTATATGTATATATATATATATTAATCTTACTTTCCCCCCATAATACTCAGAGTGTCTTTAGCTTTCCACTGCACACTTTTCTGTATGTCCAAGCATAATAAGATCGTTTGGAAATAATACTTTTAATTTTCAATTACCACTAGACTCATGTTAAATCAGCGTTTATAGAGATGACGTTACAAATTACTTATTTATAGCAGATTAGTAAAAATAACATAACCTATTTATTGGACTGCGTGTAAATAAAATCTGTTTTTTTTTTTTTTAAAGAAAAAGAAAGGGGAAAAAAAAGGGGGAAAGAGAAGGAAGGGGGGAAAATTAAAAGGAAAGGAAGGGAAAGGAAAGAAAAAAAAGAGAAGGAAGGAAAAAAAAAAGGGGGGGGGAACTTTAAGACTTTTCTTTTTTTTTTTCTTCCTAATATGTTAAACTTTTATTTCCGATGGACAGCGCAACATAAACAAAAATAACTTATTGTACATACTTTTTCAAAATAGTTCTTGTATTTTTTTTTTTTATGTTTTTTATTTTCTTAATGATTAAAATTGGTTAAAAAACTGACATTTTTCTTTTTTTTTTTTAATTATTTTCCATTAGGCCAATTAAGGGGAGGGGGGGAAAAAAGGGAAAAAGGAGGGAAAGAAAGGAGAAAAGAAATTGCATTTTTTTTTTTTTTTTTTGAAAGCTTATAGTATTCTGGGATAATTGTGCAATGCGGCTTGGGTTCGGAGTCTTTAATTCAAGTTTTTTAGGAAATCGTCGGGGTGTCTAGGGTTGGTTTTGGTGGCTTGTTTTGAATGGGGCGGTGGGGTTCTCTTCAAAATTGCCGGCTTTTTTCTTTTAAAAAGGGGGGGGGGAGAAGAAAAAGAGGGATTTTTTTTTTCATTAAAAAGAAGGGTAGAAAGGGAAATGGATTTAAAAAATTTTTTTTTTTTTTTCTTCCGTAAATGGAGTATTGGATGTTTCCCATACCACTAGAGATTGCTCACTGTAGGGGACGCGAAATGGTGACCAGTGGGGAGTCTGGGCTTCGCCTGGCTGTGGTTTTCGCCCTCCATTTTGGAATTTCGCGGCCCATAGCGAGCACATGGTTCGGGTTTTGCTACACTTCTTGATTGTCTCATCCTAACTCTAATAGCAGGACTAATGCAGGTTAATTGCTGCTGATTTCAATCGAGACAATGTTGTCTAATTTTACTCTTAATTATCTAATAAGAAACATTTTTTTTTCTACAAGCTTTTTGCTCATTTCGGACTCTAACTTATTCTCAGTTTTTCATTTATTTTTCAATACTTAAAACTTTTTTTTCTTTTTTCTCCCCATTTGACTTTATTTTCTATTTTATCTAACCACATATTTATTTAAATTAAAAGTGTTTGTCATTTTATTGAAATTTTTTCTCAATTACTGAACTTTGAAATTATTCCCATATTGCAAATAAAGCTGGTATTATTTTTTTTCCTCACCATTTCAACAAATTAGAAAAAGTTGTTCTTGAGACTTGATTTTCTAGAGACTCAGCCACTTCTGTTCAATTCCCCCGTGTCCGGCGGTGGTCTCTGGACGGGCTTAGCAGCCAATTTGTTTACATGTCATTTTTTTTTGTATGTCCCTTCTGCCTGTAATTTGTCAAATCCATCAATATTTCAAAAATGCTTCATTCTCCCACCCCTCTTTTAAAGATTTTTCCCTCATTGTCCCGTATTCTGCTGGACTCTTAACTTACTTCCAGTACAAATACTAAATTCCTCATGTTCAACAATAAACATGATTTTTCATCTCCAAATACATACTTTCGAACTTTACAATACAATAACAATACAACAATTCGAACTTTAACTTTCTTTTTCCTTTTTGCGAGAAAAAAGAAAAAAAAAATCACTAGGAACTTTGAATCCAGCAGAACTCATTAAATTTTTAACCTGTGTTTTGCTGGACCCTTATCTTATTTTCAGTAAGAATTTTAAATTCCTTATTTTCAACAATAAACTTGTTTTTTTCATCTCCCAATGCATATTAAATTCAAACTTTAACTATCGTTTTCATTTTTTTTTCTTTTTTACGGGAACTTGGAACATTTCGGCTCTTATATCCTAAATTTCGTCAAAGTCCAAACCCACTTCAAAATTCATCTAAGTCCACCCCCCCCCCCCATACTTTCTTCAATGTCCAGTCCCCTATGTTCCTGTGTCCAGCAAATTTTTAAACATTAACCTGTGTTCCCGTGTTCTGCTGGACTAACTAACTCAGCAAAAATATTAAATTCTTTATTTTCAACAATAAACGTGTTTTTTCATCTCCTAATACACATTTAATTCGAGCTTTAGTTTTCTTTTTCATTTTTTTTTTCTTTTTTTCTTTTTTTTCTTTTTTTTTTTTTTTTGCAAAAATTTTATTTTTACTGGAAACTTAGAATATTTCGACACTCATGTCCAAACCCACCTTAAATTCATCTTGTCCAGTACCCCCACGCCCTAAAATAAAATTACAACAATTTTATCCAAAAACAACTCCTAACATACCTCATTACAGTGCTGAGCAGATGCAGGGGCTCACAGACTAAATGCCTCGTTACCTTCCCACCCACTATTCCAAACCTAAACATGCAACATGCCGGGACGGCGCACAGGGGCCTGTAGATGGGTTCCCACAACCCGCGGATCATTCTTCTGACTTATAATATTTTTTTAAAACTATATCTGCCATTCTAGTTCTCAAAGCCATTTTTTATTTTTTCTCACATACCATCGCTGCTCACAATGGGAGAAAGCCAAACATATTCCATTGCCGAATTGGCAAACAAGGCTAAATCCCTCGTTACCTTAGTCCTGTCAGAGGACGAAAATACATTCACAGAGGAATCTGCTGACCACCTGAAAAATGTGAAACTGATCCTCCAATCGATCAGAAAACAAGACCACGCCAATCAAAAATCAGTACAGGAGTCCAAACAGGAGTTTGAAAAGCTCCGCTTAAAAGCAGATCTCCTTAAGGAACAGCTCACCACACTAAACGAGAACATTGCCAGCCAGATCCAACAGATCCCAAAGACTGAAGTAATAGTAGCCAGGCTTGAGGAAAGTCTCCATAGCAGACTAGACAAATTAAGAATTGATAATGATAGGGACGCATACCTTTGTAGTCAACAACCTTCCCTGCTCTATAATGATCAGGACGGCAAGTCTCAAGAGTTCCCTTCACCGACAGAGGAGGTAGTACCGGCGGAGCCACAGCGGAGGCCAGGAGAGGAGAGGCATCTTCGAACAATTGTGGTCAGGGGCAAGAAACGCTCCATGTCCGGACTGGCTATTAGAAACCTGCTCGAAAAACAAAATATCGCCTGTCCAAAAGTAGTATTGGAAATCAAATGCCTTCGAAGACAACTGGAACTCTTCTGCCGATCCGCCGAAGAAACGAAAGTCGTCCTAAGTGATCTAAAATCCCATGCTAGAATTGCTGAAGATCTATTCTTCAGCATTAAAACCCTCCCATTTCACAAAACTATCCTGTTTGGAGTTCCCGATGGAACAACACTAACTTATATTACCTCGACGTTGGATGAAATTTACGATTATCACCCAGACGAAATCCGATTCATTAAAGCCGTTCCTTCTAAAAGACCCTCATGCAAGGACTGGCACCTCATTCTGTCAGAAAAATTAGCCATGGCAGTAATCCAAGATGGAGGCATACCACTGGGATACAATCTCTGCAGACTGCGGCCACACACCACAGTCCAAAGGTGCAGAAATTGCCAGCGATATGGCCACGTAGCAAAGTACTGCCATAATGATGAAACCTGCGAAATTTGCGGAGAACTCCACCCATCCTCAACCTGCAACAAATCCCCCTCGTGCGTGAACTGTAGACGCGCAAATAACCTTTTCAATGCACACTGCAGAACTGATCACATAGCCTCTGCCTCCAACTGTCCAACCTTCAAGTTCGAGTATAACAGAGAGCGGGCAAGACTGAACAATCTCTTCCAACTTCCCTTTCGAAATCCCCAAGCACCTCCCCCGGCGGATCCATCCTCCCACTCTGGTCCGGGACTCCTGGGCGAACATCCTCCTGCACATCGAGGTTATTTTCCTTTTCCGAGTCATGCTCCACCTCCGAACCTCTACTCACCTTACTACCAGGAGGACTACTTCAGCCAGCAGCAGAACTTGGGCTTTCAAGGTAGGAGGTTTTAAACTTTTTATAGCATACACAATACAATGTCATCCTCAGCACCTTCTCCCCACCCACCCCTTCGTTTAGGCCGTCTAAATTTTCTCCAAGTAAACCTCAATCACTGCATAGCAGCCAGTGTAAGCACAATCAACCACATGGAAGAGAACGAGATTGACATCGCTCTACTGCAGGATGCTTACTGCTCCGATGGAAACCTCGCTATCTTCAGCAAGGACTGGAGAAGGTTTTCCTCTCGTAATCTCTCCGCCCACATCGTTGTCAGGAGCTCGAGTCTTGTATGTACCCATCTCTTTACCGGCGACAATAGCGTCTTCATCTCCATAACGGCGAAGGAGGGCGAGATTGTCGTCGGATCCTGCTACGCAGCCCCCTCGGCAAACTTTGGCCTTTGTCTCTCGGAATGGGAACACACCATCACAAACAGGAAGGCTTTCATCTGTGGTGGCGACTTCAACGCGAACTCATCCCTCTGGGGATGTCCGCGTGAAGACGCCCGGGGTGACTTGCTGTCAGGACACATAATTATCCATAACTTGGCACTTGCAAACATGCACAACTCTGAAGCCACTTTCGAAAGACGAGATACAGAAGACAGAGTCATAGCAGAAGGCTGGCCTGACCTAACAATTACAAATTCCTTCACCCTACCACGAATATCACAATGGTCCGTATCAGACAAACACAGTGGCTCAGACCATAAATACATACACTTTTCTTACATGACCTCTCCACTCTACACGCAACGTAGACGCTACAACACAACTCGCTGAAACCTTCGCAAATTTAACAACGTCATCAAAAGTCATAAGTCATCCCTTTCAGCACAACTCGAAGGGGTGCACAGCGAAGACACACTCAACTCTTTCACATCTAATTTAATCGAAGCCATGCAGACTGCGGCGAAGGCTTCCTTTCGACTGAAAACAGTCCAAAAATCACACACTTTCTCATTCTGGAACAAGGATCTTAGAAAGCGGAGGAACCAGCTGACAGCCCTCAGACGCAAGATGAAAACATTGCGCCTGCTCAATCCTATCCCCCCTGAAGTAAAAACCCTTGCAGCACGTCGTACGAGACTTAAAGCAGTTTACAAACGTGAGATCCTGGCGGCGAGACGGGCGGCGTGGAAGAAATTCTGCAGCAACAATGAGAACCCTTTCGGCATCACTCAAAAATTTCTGACCGGCAAGTTCTTCACTCCGGATGAAATACGTCTAGAAAGACCAACTCACGAAACCTCGCGACAAAATAACCTGGAATTCCTGACACACACTCTCTTTGGCCCCTCGGCTTATCCCCAACAAGACAACCAGGATATCCTTTTCACAGCACACGAAGACAAACGCTTCACAAAGGCAGAAGTAAAAACAGCACTATACACATTGAATGACAAGAAGGCCCCAGGGCCGGATTCAATTGACTTTCGGATACTAAAACTCACTCACAAACAACTTCCACACATATTCACGCGCTGGGCTAACCTCTGCCTCACCATGAGGTACTTTCCTTTAGAACTCAGGCAGGGAGAGGTAGTTTACTTTCTGAAGCAAGGCAAGTCTCCTTCCGAACCCAAGTCATACAGACCCATCTGCCTTCTTCCCACTCTGGGAAAGCTTCTGGAAAAACTTCTGGTTATGCGGTTGACACACTTCTTGGAGTCAAAAAACCTTCTCCACCCCAGACAATTCAGGTTCCGCGAGGGACACTCATGCGAGCTCGCACTTCATGCCATAATGACTGCCTGTACTGAAAGCATAGCCCAGGGCAACGCAACATCACTCGTTTCACTAGACATACAAGGCGCATTCGACAACGTAGAATGGCGAGACATTCTCTTACAACTACAAGCACTCAACTGTCCGGGGAACATAGCTGGTCTCATCGGCTCCTACCTCTCACAGAGGAGCGTCCTGATTAACTGGGGTGCTGGCACATCTACCCACCAATTACAGAAGGGTTGCCCCCAGGGCTCGTGCCTTGGCCCAATCCTCTGGTTGCTTGTAGCAAATGTGCTACTAACAGAACTAAATCGGCTGGGATTTAAACTATTTGCCTTCGCCGATGATTTCAGCTTTATTTTCTCCGGTCGTTACAGACGTCATCTGGAGGAACAGTTTGCCGTAGCTCTTCCTATTTTCTGCCGGCTCCTGGATTTACTGCACCTCACACTCTCACCACAAAAGTCTCAAGCACTAGTATTCACCAAACCACACAGATATGATCCAAAACGCCCTCCAGTGATGAGGATCAATAATGTCTCCATTCGACACGTACAATTCATAAAACTCCTAGGTATAACCATTGACGCAAATCTTAACTGGATCCCACACATTAACGACCTAAAACTTAAATTGACAGCATATCATAATAATTCATTAAGACTAACTTCTAAATTGGGAGGGGTAGACAACAAAACACTGAAGATCTGGTACCTAACAATAATCGAAAGAATAATACTTTACGGGGCCTGTATCTGGGGGGGTAATTTATCATCCATAGCACAACCTAAACTAAAATCAATACAACGCACTTTTCTCCTACAAATTTCAAGAGGCTACCGCACAATCTCCACAGATGCACTACATATACTTACAGGTATTCCACCCATCACACTTCAACTAGAATACGAACACGCCAAATCCTCAATCCTACAGCTAAAACGTGACACAGTAATAGATTCTCTTTTTCCAAACACAACATTGCAATACAAAGTCAGGAGCTGGCAGCTCCACCCCGCTGAGGAGACTTCACATTTTCAAGTAAACACAACACGCAACAGCTACACACCTGCCCTTAGCACCACACTCTTCACTGATGGTTCAGGCACAGAGACTGGCGTGGGCGCAGCCTTCTGCGCCACGGAGGGCACGGTGGTGGTCCATCAGTGGTCTGCAAGGCTAGATGATAATAACTCCGTATTCCAAGCGGAGCTGTTCGCAATACTAAACGCATTAGAGTGGGTGGAATCCCACTCTAGCAATAGTATTATCATCTACAGTGACTGCCTCTCTGGCCTGCAGGCAATACAGGCACACAGGACAAAACATCCTCTAGTACTGCAAATTAAACTAAAACTTAAGAATCTCCTACATCGTATCTCACTAGGTCACGTCTCGGCTCACAAAGGTATCTTTGGCAATGAACTAGCAGACAACCTAGCGAAGAAGGCCACACAGAAAGAAACAATAGACACACACCTCCCAGTGCCCCAGTCATACGTCAAAAGGGTCCTTAGAGCAAGGATACTGACGCGATGGCAGGAGCACTGGGATACTTCAAAAAAGGGCAGGCACACATATAAGCTAATTCCTAAAGTTTCTCTCACACTATATAACTTAACACCCTACACCACTAGCTTCTTAACAGGACATGGCCCTTTCATGGCATATCTGGACCGCTTCAAAATAAGATCCACTGCCACTTGCGTCTGCGGTGAAGATGGCACTATAAGTCACCCGTACTACAGTTGTACTCTCACGCAACGCTGGCACTTGAGGCGTCCAGACATACTGCCAGTCAACTGGCTCCAAAACGTCCTTTCCCGCACCCTCCTACTCAACAAATTAAAACACATTCACAATTTCCTTACATACTTAACAAACTTAACTTAAGCCCTGGTTCTGCTTATAAAGTCTCACTGCCACCATATCAATCTTCAAACAGCACCAGAATCCAGTCCTCTTTGTAGGCTCCAGTAAATTCTCCTACTCATCAATGTGTGGTTTCCTACGATCGCAAGAGCCTCTGCTCGTGCTTCTGACCATTCTATCAAGAGATACATCTCCAATGGACGCTTGAGTATCTGCTCGTGCCATCTTACTTGTGCCACACAAAGCATTACATCTCCAATGGACGCTGAGTATTTGCTCGTGCCATCTTACTTGTGCCACGCATTCCATTCTTTTCCCTTCCTGCCGCCCCTTGTCGCGAGAGGGGTTCCTACTCCGGCGGCCAGGATCAGTGATGTTTATTATTATTATTATTATTATTTATTTTATTTTATTTTTACTTTAAATGTTCTCATACTCCCGCCCTCTGTCGCGAGTAGGCGTTTTCCTGGCGGGAAGGCATTCGTCTAATTTTTGTAATCCCACTTTGTTCTTTTTAAAATAAATTCTGGGTTCTGTGGTCGGTGGTGCATAGACGCCCTTAGCGGGTGAGCGTCGCCCCTTGAGCATTTTGTGTTTGTCCGTCTGCATACGGCCGGACAGGGCTGTACTCACTAACGAGCCCCAACGTGTCGGGGAACATACCGGGAGAGACGTTAAGCTCTAAGGGGCAGGCCTAGCCGGCCCTGAGCAGTCTCTCTTAGGCTGCCTAACCCTAAAAACACGGACGGTTTGGATATTCAAAATGACTGGGTGGCATACTCTATGTACAATCAGCTTTTAAAGCCTAGATAGCAACTTTTAATGATATATTTCTGTAATGGAATGCCTAGTAGCAATATAAAAGCAGTAAATGTCAAATTGCTAAAAACAGAGTAATTTAATTAGAATTAATCTCATAAATACTACGGGATTTCAGCCTAGTTTGCATTGAGTGGATATCTCAATACACCTTCCTTGTCTTTAAAAGTTAATTAAAAACCTAACTGGAAAAACGCGGCATGGACCAAACCGGTGTTTCAACTTTGCGAGCTCCTTTTGAAGCGCGCTTAGCACAATGCCAAATTTAAACTTTGAACAAGTGTTTTGTTTTAGCTGTACTGTAAAAAGAAAAGATTATTACTACTCTGAATTTAGTTTTATGAAATGCTAAATGAAGTTTAACCTCTTGCGCCCTATGACGTACGCAGGGTACGTCATGCTATTTTGTACAATGATGTGCCCTGCGTACGTCAAGAGATATGGCTGATTTTTTAATTAGACATTCCGAATTCTCACTAGAAAGATTTAACTCCTATTTTTGCTTTACAAAATAATTGATTTTTATAAATAAAGTAAAACCAAATTACCAATTAAATTTTTGTGGTGTAAATAAAAAAAAAAAAAAAATAATAAAAAAATGCTGATACAGGTGGCTAGTGGCAGGCATCCGGTAACAGCGAAAGAAGTTAAATATGAACTACTTTTATTGTCAGTACCAAAATAAGTGCGTCATAAACAGATTAGGATAAGATTAAAAAAAGAGTTATACAGAATAGCAATATTTGATATTATTTAGATTTCATATCTCTTTAAACTTCATGGTATACCCATTCATATTTTTCTAGTAAATACAGCTATACCCAATTTTACGTTGTATAGTTTTTTACAAAGCCTTATTATTATTTTAGTGACGATTTTCTTTTAATAATACAGTTAGTAATTCATATATTTACTGTACGGAACCCCCTGACCGCAAGTAATACTCAAACATGATCGTTTATTTAATATTTGGTTCTAAATATATTCCACAATTACCGAATTATGTAGTGCTAAATATTCTGTGAATACTACATTATAGAATAATAAGAATGTCATATTTTGAAAAAAATGTGATAAAATACATTATATATGCATGAAATGTGAGCTTCTGGTGTTTTAATGTATTTTAATGTATTAAAAAAAGTTATTTTTTTTTTTTTTTTTTTTTTTTAGATTTGAGGATCAAAATATTATAATTAACAAAAATGAATCGCCAATACATTTATTCCACAAAGTAAGTCTCTTAATTATTAAAGTTAAAACTTTTATAAACATTTCCACATTTAGGAGGCAAATAATAATTTAATAATCCATTTATGATATGGACAAAAGAACAGGAATAGTTTTTTTTTTTACTATTCTAAATTTTAAATACTAAATGAAAACAATACATTAGTTCTCATCTTCAGCATTTATCAACAATTACAGATCCGTTATATCATTTAGATAATTAATTTTTAATTGTATTTGCGCGTCGAAATACATAATATAATGTTTTGTTGTTTTTTAAATTAAATTCAAAATTGAAAAATACCTAAAAAGTATTTCAAATTCCTTTTAAATGCATTTCTTAGAAAAACACATTGTTAAATCAGTAGCTATGATAAGGAATTTCATAAAATCCTTTATTTATTCAGCTGGCATAATATGCAATTCTAGCAGTTTAAATTTTTATTTGTACAGTTTATTTTTTACTATAATTTGTAAATTTAATTTTGTGTTTAATTTTATGCGTTATTTTCTTGAATTCAAATTGATTCTATCGTATTTTTAGTAATTAATTAATAATAATTAACACAAATCTTAAAAACGATGTCGCTTGTAGACATTTAAACATTTAATAAGCACTTCACAAACAAACACATAAATTACAGAACGTCAGTCACATGACTACACAAGTAAACAGAAGAGAATTCGCTGGAAATGAATTGTGGGAAAAAAGAAAGCTTTGATACTTTGGTTCTGCCATCTACATATATTAAATTGAAGCTCAAACATGAAAGCTCTCCCCCACTTAATATTTGAATCGGTCAGGAATTCTTCTGTACCTACTTGATCGTCTCAGTACCTGCGGAGAAGGAGAAGAAAAATTAGATTTAAGTTCAGCAGCATCAACTATTGAACTAGTGGAAACAGCAGATTTTTGAGAATCAGGATGAAAGTCAGTTGGTGTAGGACCTGGAATACCTGGCTCATGAGAATCAACTGGTTGGGGATCTCCGATACTAGGCTGTATTGGGGGGAAATTACCTTGTTTCACAATTGCATTTTCACTTCTGAAATTTCCTGTATCACTTACTTCAGAATTTTTATCATTAACTAAAGAAATCTCTGAACCTACATTAGTTATTTGATCAACATGCCTTTTCCAGATATTCGAACCAACTTGAACTCTATAATGAAATTTTCCTTCTATAGCTATTATTCGACCAATTTTCAACTTGGCTTCTGGAGTATAATTTCTTACAGCTACTTTCTGATTAATTTCGAATTCTTTTATTTTAACTTTGGACTTTTCCGCATCTTGTTTATCATGAACAAAATTTGTAACATTTGGCACTATCAAATCTATTTTTGTTCTTATACGACGTTTTAGAAATAGAGATGCTGGACTCTCCCCCGTTGGAACATGAGGCATTTTCCTATATTACAAAAGGAAGCTATTTAATTTCATTTTTAAAGTACCAGGTTCGGAAGCTAATGCTTTTAATCCACGTTTAAGAATTTGCACAGATCTCTCCGCCTGTCCATTTGTAGCTGGATGGTATGGGGTACAGAACATGTGTTTTACACCATGATT
This sequence comes from Maratus speciosus, assembly GCA_963932465.1. Taxonomy (NCBI): domain Eukaryota; kingdom Metazoa; phylum Arthropoda; class Arachnida; order Araneae; family Salticidae; genus Maratus; species Maratus speciosus. The sequence goes on from OZ010795.1 coordinate 398,341,349, forward strand.
TCTCAAAAATGTCTCGAATTCTTCAGATGTAAACTGTGAGAATTATCTGATACTAAAGAAATTGGAAAACGTATCGTGCAAAAAGTGAAGAGAGAAAAGTAATGGCATTTTTTGAAGTTGTACTAGGAACAATAAAAACTTCTGACCATTTGCTATGGGCATCAACCACTAAAAGAAGCATTTTTCCCATAACAGGACCAAAATAATCAATATGAATTCTTTGCCATGGAGCTGTAGGTCATTCCCAATGATGTGCATCAACTTTGGTAGGATTATTTTTCAAATTTACACAAGTAGTGCAATTTCGTGCACGATCTTCAATATCTTGTTCTATAACTGGCCACCATACAAAACTACGGGCTAAAGACTTCATTTTAACTATACCAAAATGACCAAAGTGTAATTATTTTAAGATTTGGTTTCTATGAATTTCAGGGATAACTACCCTACATCCTTTTAAAATACAACTATGTTGAAGAGTGAATACTTCTTGTTTACCACCAAAAAGTAAGTTTTTGGGAATTTGAGAACCATAAATGAGGTGATGAAAAATTTGAATAACAGGGGATCAAATTTTGTAGCTGAATCAATAATTTCGAAGTTAATGGTAAAATAGAGAGTTGATTAATTTGAAGAATTTCAGATTCATTAATTGCATCATTCGAATTTAATTGTTGAGGTAAATCTTCACTACGTAAAGGAAGTCATGAAAGAGCATCAACATTTCCGTGATCAGTAGTTTTTTTTTTATAACGGATATCATATTTAAAAGTTTGTAAATAAATTGCGTATCGTTGCATTCTAGCAGCCGATAACACAGGAATACTTTTAGAATTAGAAAAAATGGACAATGAAGGTTTATTGTCAGTAAATAAGGTAAACCTGTTGCCATGCAAATATTAAAAAAAATTCTTCACACCAAATATAATAGCCAATGCCTCTTTATCAACTTGACTATACCGTTTTTCTGTATTATTCAAAGTTCTGGACACAAACCCAATGGGCTTTTCGGCGTTATCTGGCATCATATGCGAAAGAACTGCAGAGGTACCATAAGAAGAAGCATCTATAGCTAAAACTAAAGGTAAGTTAGGATTAAAGCGAGTAAGAACCCTGTCAGAAGTACTTTCTTTTTTTATACTTTTAAATGCTTGTTCACACTTACAAGACCAATTAAATTTACCATTCTTCTTAAGAAAGTTATTAAAAGGATTTGCAATAGCAGATAAGTTTGGTACAAACTTAGCATAATATGTAACTAAGCCTAGAAAAGCTTTAACCTGAGATACATTTACTGGTCTTGAAGCATATAAATTGCTTTAATTTTATCTTGTGCTTTATGAAAACCATATTTATCAACTTTATAACCACAATAAGTAATCTCATCTGCCATAAAGAATGATTTTTCTTTATTTATCCTAATGTTATATTCGCTTAATCTTTCTAATACTTGTTTTAATCTTTCTAAATGAATTTCATTTGTTCCACCTGTAACCCCAAAATCATCTATATAAATTGTAACTCCATCAATTCCTCTTAAAATGTGCTGAATTTTTCTTTGCCTTATAGCAGGAGAACTAGCAAGACCCATGGGTAACTTAAGGAATTGGAATAATCCTTTTGGTGTATTAATGGTCAATAATTCTTGTGATTTTTCATCTACAGGTAACTGAAGATAAGCTTGATTTAAATCAATTTTTGTAAAATGTACACCACCACCTAACATAGCTAACACATCTTCTATTTTAGGTAAAGGATATTTTTCAGTTTTCAGAAATTTATTTAATGTTACTTTAAAATCACCACATAAACGAATTTTCCCATTAGGCTTAACCACTGGAACTGTAGGAGTTGTCCACTTGCTGTTTGTAACTGTTTAATAATGCCTGCGTCTTATAATCTTTGTAATTCGTCGTTGACTGCTGCACGTAGTGCATAAGTGACAGTCCTAGCTTTGTAAAATATGAGTGTAGCATCTTTTTCAAGATAAAGTTCTGCCTGTAAACCTTTTATCTCCCCAGACTTATCAGTAAATAAATCAGAAAATTCCTGTAGCAAACCTTGCAATTTATCACAATAATTTACAACTTCATTTACATATAGGGGAGACTAGGGAGCGTTGACACACTTTTTACAAAATGATTTTTTATTTTTTAAATATTGAACGTAGAATAAAGTTTTATATATTATTTTATTCGTAATACAATCAGTTGTCAAAATAAAATTGCTACATAAGTGTAATATATAAGAAATTTGAAAAATGATTGATTTTATTCATGAGAAAATAATGAGTCAAGGCTCGCCACATACGGGAGGGTTGACCCACTATATGGGAGGCTTGACCCACTTTGTTTTATATTGAAATATTTGAGAAGAGAAATAAAATCAGTGTAAAAAAGCAAAATAACTTTATGCTACAGGCGTTAATTATTAAAATATATGTATTTTTTTGAAAATATGACGCTTAAACAAAACTGTTTTGACGCAGTCGCAAGTCATAGGTGAAAATATTTATTTTAAACATGACTTTGTCTGAGCATGTATAATTGTACAGCAGGGAAAATGAAATTTTAACATTTAAGACAGTATTCCGTTAGAGATAGGTCCCATTTTCATAGGGTTTCATGTATTAATATGTCCGGATTTAGGAGACACTGTACCGCCTTTCTTTTGTATCCTTGTCCCACTTTTTGTGACACTCGACTGGCAACACTAGTTGCGCATAGTTTGGCTTCATCTAACTGTATTCGTCCTGGTGAAATTTGTCTACATGCCTTCCTAAAGTTTTTCGATCAATACTATTTCCTTTTGCAGCCGCATTGAGCACTTAACTTATTAACATCATTTAGCCCTTTCAGGGGCAAAGTACTTTCAGTACTAAAATGTTGAAATAAATGGCTGGCACCGAAATTTACGAACAAATTTTTTTGGAAGTAAGAAAAAGGCTATCTTTCACATACATATTAAATGAAAAAGATTTTAGCAATATTCTGGTGTCACTGTGGCGTTTGGGAATTCAAATTAAGTTGTTTCATAAACATGCGACTGCCCCTGAAAGGATTAAGACTGCTGCTTTCATACTTTTTAGTCTTTCCCGCTGTTTCTATTTACCTATTTTAAGTAATATATAGATGGAAAAAAGTTCCTATTAACTTTCCCATTTATATTCCATTAAGGTCCTTTTTCTTGTAAAGGATACTACATCAATTTTTCACATCTTTCTTTAAGCAGTTTTGAACATTTTACAGTATCTTTACAGAATAAATATACATTCTTTTATATATATATAACCTTTTTCATTATGCACAGTGTATAATAAACAGATTTCCTAAACCACTTAATTAAGGGAGCCTTGGCATCTGGTCAACCCACCCTCACATTAACTGGGTCAAGACTCCCCACATACCACTTTTCTAAAGAATAGCACATTGTTATGTTAAGCCTAACTTACTGTACAATCTTTATGCCGGGGATGAAAGCTCGATATTTCTGCATTACTTAAAACCTACTCACTTAAATTTCTGTCATATATTTTATCTGAAAAAAGCTTACAAAATATTTCTAAAAAACTCACTTTTTACGTTGAAAACGCTTCACAATTGATTTTTCCACACCTACTTCGATTAGATGTATGAAACAAACATTATTGTTTGCGCATTCTAGTAGCTTTGGTTGACACCTATAGATAAACCTCTGAAATTATTTTAAATATAAAAACTGATGGGTGGGTCAAGCGTCCCGTATGGTCAATCCTCCCTAGTCTCCCCTACTGATTTTAAATTAAGTGGAAAAATATCAAATTCAGATACCCAATCTCTACCAAATAATAACGGAAAATTATCTTGTTTTATCGAATATAACTTTACCTTTCAAGTTTTATTTTCATAAGTAAAATTTATTTCAACATAACCTACAAGTTTGAAAATTTCACAAGTTGCAGTCTTTAACTGAACATCTGGTGGAAAAAAATTATGATCAGGAAAAATTCTGCGAAATATTTTCAAAGGAACAGCAGAAATTCCAGATCCAGTATCTAACTCCATATCATCTCTAGCCTTGTTTTCAATGAAAACAGACAAGTTAATTGGATCTGAACTTTTATCATATTTAACTGTTAAGACATTTACCGTATTTAAAGAATTAACCTGTTTTTTTAGAATTTGTACTTCTGCATACCTTGCTTAAATAGCCTTTTTTTCGAAGAAGATTGCAAGTAACATTAATAAATCTTCAAATATTTGCTAAATGTGAGGCATTTCCACATCTATAGCACTTTAACTTATTTTTATTCATGTCACAATGTGTATTATTTACCTGATTGTTGGCATTTTGTTTTTGAGAACAATTTTGTAATTTCTTATTTTGTACATATTTCGTACTGGAAATTTCATTTACATTGAAATTTTTATGCTTATTTTCAGCAATTTCAATATCTACATTATATAAAGCTAAAGCTTTATCAACAGCTTTTTTTAAATTTAAATCGTCAACTAGTGTAATCAATTTATTCTGAATATTTTCATTTTTCCTACGGCGCAAAAACTGTTCCACCAAATTTTCATTTAGAGTATCACCAGTAAATGAACAAAAGGTTGTACATTTTTTTAATCTAGCTGCAAAATCGTGAATTGATCCAGTTTCATTCTGAAAACATTTTCTAAATTTAATTCTCTCAATGAATTTATTGGGTTCGGGGCTTAAGTGTTTAAGCAGAATAGCAACAATTTCTTTTATATTTTAAAGTTTCACAATTCTTAGGTACACATAAATCACATAATAAAACATATAATTTCGGTCCTAGCAATGATAAAATAGCAGGAACTATTTTCTCTACTGTTATGTCATGCAAAACGATATTTTGTTGCAATATTTTCACTTAGGTTGTGAAAGATTCTACTTTTTCTTCAAATTCTTTAAAGTGCGTAAACATATTTTACTTTATTAAAAGCAGAAAAGAGAAAATATGCAAAAGTAAATGTTTTCACTTACCACCGCCGTAAATGCTGTAGAAGACTATGAAGTATTAATATATGACATTACACAGAACATATGCAGTGTTTGAAATCAAAACATCAGCCATTTTCATTCGGCTCACTTATTTTCGATAAACTTTTACCGGTTAAATTTCCATCTTTATTTTCCAACGTCGCCATTTATTGTATTTTTTGTAATTAATTAATAATAATTAACTCAACTGATAATAACGAGGTCACTTGTAGACATTTAAACATTTAATAAGCACTTCAGAAACAAACACATAACTTACAGAACGTCAGTTACATGACTCAAGTAAACGGAAGAGAATTCTCTGGAAATGAATTGTGGGAAGAAAGAAAGCTTTGATACTTTGGTGCTGCCATCTACATATATTAAATTGAAGCTCAAACATGACAGATTCTATAACCAAATTTCACAATAAATTCGAGAATACATGTACACAGACAATTAAAATAACATAGTTTAGCCCCTAAAAAAACTAAAACGTAGAAATTTCCAAAATACAAAGAGAGATGTATAAATACAATAACAATCAACTAAAATTTTCCTTAACTATACTACAGAAAAATGTAGGCGACCTACATTGCACTTAATTGTATAGAAAGCAATACATTAACCCAAAACAACGAAACTTAGATAACAAAAATTCAAATTTCATCATTTACAAACAAATCCCCATTAAAATTTTAAGTTAGCAAAGAATAAAATGAGTAAAATATCTTAAAAATTACGCATTCGCAAATAAATCACAACAAAGGAATAAGGCAGTATAAACCCTCACCGTAGGAACCACCCTTTCCTTGCATAGAAAAAGAAAGCACAGCAAAATATGTAAAATATGTTAAAAATTAAGCATTCGCAAATAAATTACAACAAAGCAATTCGGTAGAATAAGCCCCCACCGTAGGAATCACCATTTCCTTGCCTGAAAGTGATCGCATAGTTTTAAATACTTAAATTTATTTCCATTCTCAAAACATTGTCTCAAGATTAATTAGGTTTCTAAAGCCAAAATTGAATTCTTGAGCAAGTTACTGCACGTATGAAGCTGAAAACAGGCTATAAATATCTAGGATATCTTGATCTAGCTATTTATCTCAATTATGAGGTTATAGTTAATAGAAAAATATGGTTTCACCATGCTTTCTGCTGCATGGAAAAATTTGTTCAGTTCAACCAGATAATGTTTTTAATTATTTTTTATTAATATTTGGTATTTTATTATTTTTTTTTTATATTTGCATTTATATAATTTTAATGTCTGTTTTATTTGCATTCATTTATTTATTTTATTTTATTGCATCCAATTTGTTTCGTAATTCTTTAATTAATTAATTTAATTTTTTTTCATTATATATATTTTTGTAGTTTCTGTTTGTTTCCATTAACGTTTTTGACTCTGTTTCTTTTACATTTGCTTCGCGATTCTCCTTCTGTGTTCGCTTGATTGGGTGCTTTTGTGTGATTAGATGATGCCTTCTGCTTTCCTATTGTCTGTTTTCTTTAACTTGTCCCTTGCCTTCATTTTCTATCAGTCTCGCTCATGCATTCTAAGTGGTAGCATATGATATTTGCGCCTAAAAAAGGGAGACATTGTTCTTTCGAAATGCTTAGCGCATTTCTTAAATTTATGGTGTTATTAAGAAGGTTTTTCTTTGCTGTTATTGATGTTGCTTTTATTGTATCACACCACTTTGTTCAATAACTTAATATATGGGAGACCGGGGCTAGTTGGCTGTACAGGGTTAAGTAGGCCAGTCCTCATAAATCGCCTCTTTGGGACGCAACCAGTCACAGAATACCTTTCTTCTTGTTTTTTACAATCTTCGTTGTAGTTTTGCAGTGTTACCTACGTGCAGCGGACATTTATTACGATTTTTCTGTTTTTTTTTGCACTCATAAGTAATTTTTTGCTGTTTCATTCTTTTTCTAATTTCTAATACTTATCTTAATAACAGCGATTTAACTTGTGCAGTTTTTCTTAGTGTATGATTAAATGTACCTACCCCGTATCTGATTTACTTGGATTATTTATTCTTAGATGGTTACGTATCCCTTTTGTGAATAAATTTATTATGGGGCTAGTAGGCGCGTTGAACACGGGGAGCGTTGGGCTCGGTGTCTGGTGTGTGCTGGTAGTTTGAAAAACAGCAAACACCGTCAAAAGTGGTTGCAATGCAAGATTTTGGGCACCCAAATGGAGACACTCGATTTTTTATCTGTGACAACTGTAACTCTGATGATGATTTCAAGTAGAATAGAAGTTTCTCAATGTTAATGTTTTATTCATTATTTTTATGTCTGTATAATTTAGAATTTATATTATACGGCGATAACGCCTTTGTTTAAACTTACTGATAATAATGAAATTGATTTTTCTTAACTGCGTTTTTTATTCTAGTTTCATTTAAATTTTTATAAAGCGTGTGCCAACTTACCCGTAGGTATAGTGACCGCCCCTCCGGGTGGTTCCGACCCGACCCCTTGAGTGAGGGAGGTGACCGGAAGCTCGGCAGAGTTCGTTGTGTACGAATGCGAGGGGGCCGGATGGGGACGATTCGCCACCTCCTCGAGAGGCTCATCTCCGACAGGCGTTGAGCACGGTGGCCACGGTTAGCGGAGGTCGTGCATAGGTGGGAGCGGTTTTGAGATGTTTACGCAACCACCTCCGGCACCCGGGTTCTCTGGGCAAGCCGATAACCGACACTCCATAGTCTGATCCCAGAGCCGGCGGTGGCCGGGTGGTGACTCTGGGCAAAGGATAGCTAAGGCGATAGGACCCCATCCACCTATTGACTAAGAGGGAGCCTGAAGTATGAGTGAGGGCTTTGTAGTGGAAAGTCCTCGGTGCTCGCTAGTGACGACGGGGCTCGCGGGAACGCCATGCAGGGACTCCCGGAGCAACCGAAGGGCGAGGGTTTCGGACAGCGCCCAAGTTACTTTATGAATTGGGTGGCTCATCCCTCCGAGGACCTCAGCTGGAGCAGTTGGGAGCCGACCCTAAGGGTGGTGGGGTTTGGCGGTGCCCCCGTTGACCAAGGAGCGGTCGCGTGGGGAGGCCAGTATGGTTCTGGTTGCTCCGCGTCGTGCCGTGCCCCATGGGAGTTGGTCGGCCGGCAGGTCCACCATCGAACACTACTCCCGCAGGGAAACGGGCCGGAGGCTCGCCGGTAACGCGGCGGCTCATCGTGCCTTGGGTGAACTCTTGGTCCGATCCAGGTCCTCCGTGTCTATGCGGTACCGGAGTTTGCCTCGCCTGGTGATGAGGACCTAGAGGTGTCTCCACCTAACTTTCGAACGCACTAAAAAAGGTAGCGGTCGGTCACTGCACGGGGTCAGGGGCCTTCGGGCCTGGGTACCCTCGACGGCCGTGAGGTAAGGTAGTGACGGGCGGGCTTCTGTCGGCCTCCGCTGGCTTCTCTGTTCAAGGATGGAGTCGAGTCGGTGGGGGCTGGCGGGACTCCGCTCCGTCCGACCCCCTAGCGAGGCGGAGTCTATTCCGTCTAGGTGGAGCTTTCCGTGCCCGCCTGGGGTCGCTAACGGCACCTAGTCTGGGCCAACTGGCTCCCGGCGTGATCCGCGAAGGGTTCCGTCGGTTGAGCCGGGTGTTTTGGGCGAAAAGCCAGGAGCTGTGTCGCTTTACGGCCGGAGGGATTTTCCCCGTCCTCCCTGGTTTTCAAGCTAGGGGCCCTTCATTAACTTTCCTATCGGCTGGCCCACAAAAATGTCTCTGCCGGAAAATGGTATCTGATCTTGGAAGCCTGTCCGTAAATTAAATTCGGGTCGGGAAGCCTCGGTTCAGTCCGTGGGCCCAGCGTCTTTATAGGCGTCTGGTTCCTGCGATGGCTTGCGGGGTCTACCGGCTCGAGTAACCAAGTTTAGGGACCACTAGGTTTTTCTAGCTGGGTGGTGAGGACTGTCGTAGCGGCCGTTCGTCTCTTCTTGGGAATAGCCGTCGCCGTGTGCACTGGGCAGCGGCGTCGGTTTGACCGGAGTTTGCGCGGGGTTCCGCTCTGTTGGAGCTTGTCTGGCGGCGACCTTCGGGACGCGTCGCGGGGCTTGCTTCACGGGTGGTTCCTTGCGTCGACATATGGGCCTGAAAAGGGCCTGGGACCGGAAGATGAACCCCTCATCTTACCCGTAGGTATAGGCAACTTGCCCCGTGACGGGGTAGGTTGGCGCACAATTTTCCTTTTAATTTAGGCTTCCGCTAAACAGAAACTAAATAAGCTACAAACTGAAAACTCCGGGTATTTATAGCCCAATGCCTGTTCTTTAAAAGTACAGTTAAAGATTCATGAAGAACTTAAACAAAAAAATTAATAAAAATCAATAACTAAAAACTGCGCCAACTAGCCCCGATCTCCCCTACATTATCAATCTAAAAAAAATATATTTTCTAAAGATACATTTCCGGTAGAAACTGGTAATTATATAAAGAAAAAGGTCTATTTTTTCTGGTATTTAATAATTTCATTAGGAATAAAATAAATGATCTCCTTTCGCTCTTATTTTAATGTTTCACTGTGACATTTTAATCTATTACTACATAAAATGTAACAAAAAAAAAAAATAAACTACTTAGAGTTTTCTGACTTAAAAGTAATTTTTTTTTAGGTAAACAAATTTTAGATTTATAAGATGTATAATTCTGAAAAGGATTAAGAAAGCATTATAGATAATGTGTTAAATACACTATAAAAATATGTATAATTCGCCAGATCAATGACTAAAAATTTGTTTGAATTTCATTATTGTCTTCTAGGCTTAATTTTCAGTGTAATCTTTCATTTTGACCGCTTTCTATTGTGATATCACAGAAATAATTGAAATTTTCCACTACAGCTTTTTAAGTACCAGATTGTTTATTTTTAATATTCTTTATATGAATGAAAATATTGAATATGAGCTACGTCAAATTTTGCTACGTATCTCAAGGTGATGCTAATATCAAACGTCGAAACACACGTCGATAGTTTTTGCCTATTGAGCTCAAATCAGAGGCTTAAATTTACACGGCTATTTTCATAGGTGTTTGGCAGTTACAGTATAATTAAAACTTATTTCGATGCGTAATTTTGTTCTCATAACATTTTTTAGTGCTTTACAGAGACGGCAGGTTTTAACTATTTATAACATATGTCAATTCATGCGGTAGGTGTGCCGTTCTTGTAAATCACTTTTTCAAAAATTTCTATGTAAATCTTTAAATGTTGATTGAAACAGCAGTTGCAAATATTTTCAATAACTGTTTTAAAGTTATTTAAGGTAAAAGTTTTATTTATAAAGAATACTTGATCTAGTAATTTTTTATCGAAGTAAATATTGCAAAATTTATTTTAAAACTGTTAAACAATTTAAAAATTAATTCAGTTTGGAATATTAGCAATGTAAATATATTTTAACATCATGCAAAAATTATTTTATTACAAAATAATAATAATAATAAAGTTGTGTGCGCTTTTTTTCTTTTAGTCGCGGCGAAATATAAAGAAGAGTTTGAAACATTAAAATTCTTCAAAATGCTTTATCTTTGTTTGGAATCTTGCCACAACTTAAAAACTGAACTATAAGTCATTGGACAGTATCCAAATGTTTGAACTTAGGAAATCAACTTACACTTAAGGAGACACATTAAATGTTTATATGTCGTTTACAGAGAGAATTAATTCGCATACCATTGCGTTGCATCTTTTACAGGAAGGCATTTTCATCCTAATTTTTTTCAAAATCAGCTTAAAATTACGCTTCAACATACATTTAATATAATTAGTTTAAAAGATACACTCTAAATAAAAAGACAAATTTAAAAAAAAAAAAAAAAAAAAAAAAAAAAAAAATCTACGAAAATATAATATATGACCGCAAACGAAAATATACAAAAACCTCTTCAAAGTTACTCACCATCCAAAAAAACGTTTTTTAGCGTTGAAACCACAGAAAATAATATGTTTTCGAAACATAGAAAAAAAAAAATATTTTGCTGCCACTTATTTTTGATAATGTCTCAGTGTAGTTTTTCTAGCATATTAAACCATTAAACCGTTTTTCAAACTGGAACATACGTTTTACGGATGCTATCATTTTTCAAGTAAGCATTTTTATGCTCCCAAAACATGTCTTTCTGAGAAACATGATGTTATTTCGTTACTCTTGCATCAGTCAATTCAGTTAAACAATTCAAAATGTTAATTGATAGAACACCCAGAAACCGATATTGCGGTTTGAAAAACATTTAAAATTCTAAAGAAAACGAAAATCAGTGGCAGGAAAAGAAATTGTCTGTTAATAAATGCTTCTTTAAATCTCAAAAATATTTTTTCGGGTGTATTTAAAGATATAGAATTCTTTTTTGTCTCGTGGTTAACTCAGAAGTGATTAATGTATATTTTTGTGGTTATATTGTGTTTTTGTAAATTAAGAATTGTTTCTCCTTACCATATGTGAAAGCAGTACACCTGTTAGATTTTAATTTAGAGTATTATAACTGTTAATGTATGTGTTTTGAGGGGAATTCTATTATACAGAAAAAAGAATGAAAATCTATACTTCAGAGAAATTCTTACTTACTGGCGGATATATATATCGTGTTAGAGTAATTTGGCACATTCTGTAAAACGATGAATGAGGTATCATTAGATAGGTTATTTAACCTGACCATATCTGACATTGCATACTGAATTTAACCTACTTTTAGCGTACAACGATGATGAAGTATCAATTGATAAGACTTTTTGCCAACATCTGACATCGCATACTGTGTTTAAATAATATTTAGCGTACAACGAGGAATGATGTATCATTTGATATGATATTGTGCCCACATCTGACATTGCAAAATTAATTTTCGCTAAAATATATTGTTTGAAACTTCGCTTAAATTAAAAATTGGGAATATGTGGGGCTAACCTATGAGATAATGAGAGGAAGTGACACAGCTAAGTATGTGTTCTTTGCACATGTCCAATAGTCGCAATTTAATTTGTATATCAAATAAATAAAAGCTTTTATGAGTTATCTATTCAAAAAGAAAATAATAATAAAATGTTTTTGAAAAAATTATATATATTTTTTAATTTACTTTCTTTTTGCATTTTAAACTGTAAAAATAAAGTATTTTTAAAGCATCTAATAAGGTTGTACGCACGAATTGCGAGAAAATGTGAGCAAAAGCATTTCAAAATTTTTGGCATATTCTCATAGTACTTTTTAATTATGCTATTTTCAAAGATCTAATGTGCTAAGACTGTAGGGGTAATCTCCTTGTCCTTTACCTCTCTTCCCTTTACAAAAGCTCATGTCATTTCCCTTATAATTAGACATTTTTCGAAACTATCTTATAACAATTAAATATAAACAAGTGAAAACGAATACAATTATATAAATCTTTAGAACTTTATATTATCAAAAATTACTACCTAGTACTTTAAGGTTGTTGAATTACAACTTTTTAAATAGGATTAAAAAATTGTCACATTTTAAAAAGAAAAAATATTTAAATTGATTTCTTTATAAGTTACATAGTAAGTTGTTCCTAGACAAATTGTAATATATATGTATATTTATATATGAGTCGCCCAAATGAAAGTGGCATTGCTGTAATAACTCCGACATTTGAGGAGACTGCGCATGCTCCTATAGATGGTGCAGAATACTGGAAAAGCATGCGATATCCTCAGGTCCGGACAGATGCGTGTGTGATAGCGTGGGAGCACGTTAAATGCCATCGTTCGCATCATGGATGATTCCAAACCGTCTCAACACGCGGTCGTGCAATTTTTAACAGCTGAAAATGTAAGTGCCAGTGAAATCTATCGTCGAATGCGAAATATGTATGACACGGAGCGTATGTCATGCAGATGAGTATTCCGATGATGTAGGGATTTTCGTATCGGAAGAACCATTACTCATGACAGGCGACGACCTGGTCACGCGGATGTGGTCTTTCTCCACTACGAAAATCCCTACACCATCGGAATAGCGATCTGCAACACATACACTCCGTGCCGTACACATTTTTCATTCGACGATAGATTTACCTAGCACTTTCTTCTTAACTATACTAAATTTAAATTGTTTGCATTAAACAAAATCATATTGTACATAGGCTTAAAAATTACTGATTTTGGTAAATTGTTTTTAATTGCTAAAAGCTGCAAGATTAAAACTTTAAATACAGTAAAAATAGTTCTATTCGTCTGTTTATAAGTTTCAACTCTACCCGAGTTATTTTCAAAACAAACAAAATTTATTTTTTTTGAAAATGTCTCGGGTAGTAAGTTTTAATCTTACACCTTTTAGAAGTTAAAAGAAGCATATTTTTACAAGGTGTTAATTTCTTTATATATTATCTTGAGTTTGGTTTAAATTAAAAAAAAATTGAGATCGAACGATTAGTAAGGATATTATTGTAAAACACATTTTCATTTACCTTTCAATGTAAAAAGCTAAAGCTAGAAATATATTATCTAAAAGAAAAAGTCTAAAAAAGAAGTGTAATACTGGATCATGCTTTCAAAATATCAAAATTTACTATACTCAATAATAAACGTTATAAATTCCAGATTCTCCCAATCATCAAATGTGTGTCTATCTTTCTCTCATTCTATCGACCATAAATACGTGCTTTCCTGAATCATTATCTTATCTAGAAAATCTGCTTATATTTAAGTACGTTTCTTCCTTAAAAGAATACGATGTCTATATAACCCCAAGATTTCCCTTTAGAGGATAATTCAATATTGCTTTTAAGCCACGAATTCTGAAATTGCGATGGTTATTTGCTGGCAGTAAAAGAACTAGTGTAATTATAAGAATAATCTAGTTTAAATGAATAGAGCTTAAATTAAATTAACCTGAGCTTAAAATAATGGAGCATATAAAATATTCCTTTATAAAGCAATCTGATGAAATAACGTTTCATTTTTAATATGTTACTATGCTTACATTTTGAGGGTCATATTTGCTAGTATTTTCATATCAATTAAAGGGTTTTTCTTATTTTCTTAATTGCTGTTTAATCTTGCACTTCTCACCGATGCATATAAGAAATAATAAAAATTTAATATTTAATAAATATATTTAGTTCAGAGCTGCTATTTTATTCATATAAAAATATTTGCCGTATGTAATTATAGGTCTTCTCTTATTATGTCTTCTAAAAAATAAGGCTAAAAACTATTAAAATGACGTGTTAACTCTAATATGAGTAGAAAAACACATCCTTCCAAAAGAAAAATAGTGCCTTGGAAGATTAAATAGTGATTAATATTACTGAATTATGATTGCTTCATTTTCTATACGAAAACGACTAGTTGCTGCACTAATATGGACCTCAAGTGTAAAATAGATTCTAAGCCATTAACAAAAGCAAATTGTGACTCAAGCTTGGACCTATAATATCAAGACGGGCACCTTGACGAAATACATATATTAGTGGTCACAAAGAAATTCTTAAAAATGTTTAAAATTTATTATACTTATAATTTAATTAATCTATAACAAGTTTACCCTACGATATTTGGGTATCACTCAAGATTGAAAAAACTTTGATCAATAATGAATACGTGATATACCTCTTAAAGAATATGAACAGAGTATTTTATTCATAAGTGTTACTGCAAAAGATAAAAGTGTGTGACATATGAAAATGTACCACGATGAAACTTTTGCTTTCCATATTCACCTAAATAAGTTGCAAAATGCAGAAAAAATTGTTTTGATATTACTAAGATAATATTATTTTCTTTATTCTATATATGTCTGAAAAACTTATCAGTTGCGTAATTTTTTTTTTCGATGGATTTATACATTTTAGGATTCCGAGTATATGATTTGACAATTTTTAGAAACGTCTGCCTTTCGCTCTCTACGCCTTTGTGTTACACAAATTTTAAAGTAGCACTAACTAAAGTACGAATGCACGAAAGTTCAGAGAAATTCCTATCCATTTAGAATTTGACAGAAATTATTGCTGATCCAATTAGAGCGTGTATTGCCTAGTAATAATACAAGGAATTTCATCAAACTTCGTATTCAGTTAGACCTCATTTATTTTTACTGATACTTTTAGTACTACAAGTATGTGCTGTTTAGCTTATGGTGTATATCACCAAAAACATGCACCTAACATTGTGTGTTTTCTACATTAAAATAAAAGTTATATCGTATATTTCGACCAGATTAGTTTGGGTTTGCTATACATAGCTAAAATGTAAATTGTAAACTTCAAAACTGCTTTTAGTATCTTTCTAAAATGTGTTGTACCTGAAACATAGCCATTCGTTTATAGAGTATGTGAGCAAAGAACACCATTTTTGACATTATTTCGAAACACTGTTCATTTTGTTAGAAAAGGTAGAGAAGGATCATGTGAGAGGATACACAATGTTCGTTCGAAAGCCGCGCCTAGCATTCTGGGATGATTCTACTATCCAAAGGTGTGTTATGCTGAGATGGGTATTTTCCGAAGTTCTATTTCGTCGTTCACACTGTAAAAATCATACTATGAACTATGGAATATAATGACTTTGAACTGCAAAACATAATGACTCAAAAATGTGACATATACTTTACTGAACTCTGAAATACATAGACTATTCAACATATTAAGCTATCTAGAACATTAAAATTAATTATAATTAATATCTCAAACTTGCTTAACAGGTCATCACTCAGAATCATAATTAAATTTAACAAGACTATTATTTCATTTAAATATCATTCAAAGTTTCGCTCAGATTTACTTATTTTTGAGATTTCAATCAATTTTGTCTCAACTAACTTTGTTTTATTAAGTCCTATTAGGCCCTAATATGGATTAGTATAAATTTTTAAGAAATCTTTTAGCTAATTTAATTAAATTTAATTAACATTAACAATACTATTTTAATTTTTCATTAAAATTTTAAATTGGCTACTTTCAAGTATTCCTATTTTAATAATTGATTGATGATCTGTAATATCTGTAATATCTTAAAAATCCAAAATATTGTTTTATTTGGGCTCGCCCAGCTTAAGCAACATTGGATAGTTCTTGTGATATGATTGTACAATTTTAATTGAAATTTCAATGGGGGTGGGGGGTGTCTTCCTACCTGCTGAGGCCTCCGGGCCCGTCTGGTGTCTGAGGGTTTCGCGGGAAGGTGGATATGGGTTTTTCCCCTCGTGGACATTTAGCTCCTATACCGCAAGGTTGGCTGTCCACGAGTGGGTGATTTCTGTTTTTGTACGCCGTCACTAAGATTGGCACTCACCCAAACGCAGCTAAAGAAACTCCGTTCACCCCTATTTTGATAAAATCAAAGCAGATCTGACAAATGCATAAAAACGCGGAGAATTTTGCTTTCCGAAAACAAACTTTAACTGACATTTCTTTGTATATAATAATATAAACAAAAAAGTTTTAAAATTCTGATCTTTTTTTCTACTCAAACGCACTGAACTGAGATTTGTTTTCGCTGTTATGCTGCGTTTTCCACGATTCTCTGGATAGTAATATCTCAGGATCTATTTGATGGAAGTTCATCAAATTCAATATAAAAGTTGATTGCTATGAAAATCTATGTCTGATATATTTATTGTTTTGACCCTTCTACAGATTGCGCCTCTATCCTGTACTTATTAAATGTTTCAAAATTAGGTCCGCAATCAATTGATATATTTTAACGAGATTGATGTGTCGTAACAGTAATTTTATTTACTTTCGCACATATGCAAATACATCATCTCCGAAAGCTTATTTTTGACTCCAACATTGGCTGCGGACTGCTTTACAGATTATTAGTTTTATTATTTTAGCGAAGATAGATGCATTTATTTTTCATTTTTAATTGTGTAGAAATACAAAATAATTTTTATTTGGGGATACCCAGCAAACACACACCTTTCGACACTTGATCGGATCGCAATCGGCAATGTCGGTTAAGTAGCGGCATCAGCACGGGTGTTTCAGTGAAGTGTCAGCATCATGTCGGCAACTGAAAGTTAAGAATCTGCTTTTTCGACTGCCAGTTACCGTAATCGGTCCCTTTATTGTTATATCCAAGGAAAAACAGATTTCAAAGTTACATTATTGCTGAATTATAAAGTGAATATTGGGAGATGGGAGGGGGAGCAAATGCAAAAATACTACGCTGGGCACATGCAAAGTACCATATGATCTACCCATATTTTTTTTCTTTTAAAATTAGATACATACTTTTAAAAAAAATGATAAGTGTCAGGAGAGGTAATTATGACCATGGGGCAATTATGACCGCCACCATATTGGAGAAAACTGTGTATAGTAAAATTTTGTTTAAAGCTTAGATATTAACCTCATAATGTATATTTTATCTTAGATATTCTTTATGACTAATCTGAAGCCTTTTTGAAATCCGAATAGCAATTTGAAACTAAGTCTATCAAAATTTTTGATAAACGGATTTGTTACTTTGGAGTTCAAAGTTGTCTCAATTACCCCAAACAGATGTGTATAGGCAAGTATAAAGAGAAAATGTAATGGTCATAATTTTTCCCTACTAGTGGTCTTAATTACCCCCAAACTTTTCTGATTGTGAATCTTTGATTGAGTAATTATAACCATCCATTTAACTTAAAAAAAAAACAGCTTTGACAATTAAAACTTTTAGTACCTGGTACACCGAGCATCACTCGGTGATTTTTTTATTCTGCGATCATATTGCATTGAAGAAATGTTATTTATTATTTAAGCGTATTTATTTCTACATGAAAATGTCATTTCTACTTTCTAAAAATAATAATAACACATACTAAATATTCGTTTTTTGAGATTTTTATTTATTTACAAGTCTATATGCCTTTCATAGTACTTTCTAGTAAACCATTTTGTTACGTATTGGTGGTTGGTGTATTCAATACTTCTTTCCATACAACGTGATGAGGATTTTCTGTAGGTAGAAGTACCTTTAAGTTAGCATTCCATGCATAAAAACAGGTGTCCGTATGTCGACGCCAACAAATTCGAAGGTCTGACCTTCAGCTTTATGTATAGTTATTGCAAATGATGGCTTCACAGGAAACTGATGCCTTTGCATCGTGCATCCAAGTTGACATCTGCTTGAACCAAAAGTTATTCGCAGAATATGTACTTCGATACCATAATATTCTCCTGTGATTATTTTTGCTTTGATTATATTATTGCAAAGATCTTTAACAATTAGTCTTGTTCCATTGCAAAGGCCTTCTGAAACATATAAATTGCGCAATAGTATGATTATTGCGTTATTTTTAAGCTTTAAATCATGAGATGGCAAATCAGCTATTTCGATGGAATTGAGAAACTCCGTCGTAAACTGGACTGCTCCTTCAGGTTGATCTTTGACGGAATCGTATCTCTGGTAGATTTTATACTCTCCAGGAAGCTTTTCAATAATTTCAGCGTTAATCTTTCTGACATCATTATTTAATGGCGCAAGGATAGCTCGATCCTTCATTTCTGCACAACACTCTTTCTTTAAGCTGTTTCCAAAGACTTCATCAATGAGATGACCATTTGAAAGTATATCTACGGGTAGTTCGATTTCACCCGCGTTCTCAGGTAGCTCCCCATTTCCAAGTTTTAAAAGATATTTGGCGAATTCTCTTTGTTCCGGATCAACGCGCGTGTTATGTGGTAATGAAATTGAAGTGGTGCCACAGCTCACCTTTTTTGATTGATAAATACGAAATTTCACTTCTGTTTGCTCGTAGTTGGGCGGATAGAAAATGAAGGAAGTCCCCTCCTAGGACCATAATCTTTCCACCAAATGGCAAAATTGGATTTCCAATAGAGCGCAGCGATAGATCTATGTTCTGAAGTCCGTATTTTGGCAGCATAGGAGCTTCATCCATCAAAAATACATCAACTTTGCTGAGTTCGACTGCTTTAGCGGATCTAGAATTAATGTTGGAAATTGAATCCGATGTCAATGGAACTTTAAGTCCAAAAGTCTTGTGTGAAGTACTTCCATCAGGTAGCAGAATAGAAGCAATCCCAATGAATGCCATGCACTTTACTTTATGCTTTTTTACGGAAAGGATGTAATAAAGACTTGTGTACAAAAGTCTTTCCAGTGCCTCCAGGTCCATCAATAAAGAAACATTTTGATCTAGGGGTTGAATCGTTTACTGAATGTAAGATGGTATCAACAATTTCAATTTGTCTCCCTTTAAGAAGTTGATATATATATTCTCCAATAGAAATAGAATCATTGGTGTTCATAGTTTCTTCATTTAGCACGTTCTCGTATCCATCAGTATCATCCATACCAAGTTGATGTACCCAGTATAAAAAATTCCTACCTTCAGTAGCTTCTGTATTTAACTTGAATGCGATAATTTGATAAGCACTCTTAAGCGCTTCTTCGACAGAATTAACCATCCGTTCTGTTTTTCGGATGAAATCTTCAGTCATATCTTTCTTAAACATTTCCCATAGGCGTCTTGGATTTTCAGGAGATTAAAAAATGAAAATCTGTGTAAACAGCGTTCTCATGACTTTAGGCGTCTTCGACATAGCAGATTCTCGCAGACTTTCAATTCATTATTGGTCATCGTAAGTTAGTCCACAAACTAAACAAACTTGTTTATATGATGCATATGTAATGCCATCAACTATTAGCATATCTTCGAAGCTTGTTGCATTCTTAACATGGTACAGCAGCAGTCGTAAGTGGTAGAGTTCTGGCTGGGAGATGAAATTTACGTTATGTATTCGACCAATAACGCTTATATGGCGAATTCTTTGAATCCATTCGCTGGATTTTTCATCCCATTTGAAGTATTCAGGAATTTGCAAATAGTAGTGATATATAACTTCCGTTCAGAAGATTTTTTTCTTCTGTTTTTTTAGGCCTAGATTATGCCGGATATGTGCTTCTAATTTTGAAACTCTCTGAGCCGTATCTGCTAAATCTTGTGCTAGATCAATGTTTGCAATTCGAAATTAACCTGGTAAATGGATATCTAAGCGTTGAACAGAATGGCTTTTCTTTTGAAACGTGTTGCCAAATAATCGCCAACATGCTTCTGGTGGAGTGATACATCGATCTTCAATATAGGTGTCTACTTCATTGTACATGAGTTTTCTTTGGTTTTCAACGATCTTTATTGTTGCACATTCATGCCTTTGTAGATATATTTGTAGATATATTTTACAGCACGAATATTTCCTACATATTCAACGTTTATATGACACTTGTATCTCTTCAACAGATAAGTATTGTAGGGAGCTAAGAGACGGTTATCTCTTGTTATTTTGCAACCATTTATATCCTTTCGATAAACAGCATGCTCGTGCGAAAATTCTAAACTATGTTGATCCAACTGTGGATTATATCTACGTCGATAACTTGGTTTTTCATCGTCCGCTAAAGAAGTGATTTCGTTGAACATTTTAGGATAGTTGAAGCGACATTCCATGCACCCATTTGTATTAATCATACATGGTGCATTTGGGCTTAGTTTTCCACTCGGATTGTGAATCATCCATTTTAGCACCAGATTTCGTAATTCAGGATCATTATTAATGAGAATTTCCGCTGAAATCAGGTCATCAAGTTCCTCTGGGTTTACGGATTCTATCTTCAGGAGTCATAATCAGCAGCAGATGTATATGTGGGAAGCCACGTTTCTGAAATTCTATTGTATAACCGCAAGCGGCAACCTTTCCAAATACTTGTTTTATGTCCAATTCTTCAATAATGTCATCGAATTTATTTTTACAAACTCTAGGGACGAGATCATGTCTATCTTGAGCAGTTTGCTCATGTATTGTTCCATTTTCCAAGACAACTCTTGATGCCTCTTTAATTTCTGGCCATTCAGGATTTGATGTCACACTGATAAAGAAATCCGGCGATCCATATCTGTAGACAATGGCAATCGCGTCTTCGAACTGTTCAACATAGTATCGCCTCGATCCAATGAATGAAGATGGTAGTATTATCTTTTCACCAACAACGGCATTTTTCTTTTCAGCGAGTGCCTGAATAATGTGGTTAATCCCAGAATATTGGTCAGCAAGAATTTTCTTTGATTAGCATTGATCCATTGGATGCGATCGCACTCTACTCTGATATATGTATCAAAGAGGTATTGTTGGAAAAGCCAACCACCAAAATGAAAAGCATTGAAGTGCATTTGGCGTAAATCTGCACATATAATAGCTGAATGTGGAAGTAAGTTCAAGTCGAAAAGCAGTTCTATATTGTGCTAATTCTAGTCGAGTAAGAAGCTGACGACTCGTATAAAGTGTTTGCAATTGTAGATCCACAGAATAGCCAAATGTTCCTTTGGGGTAAAATAGTGAATACGTGAATGGCTCTATCCGTTTATCAATATTACGCAAATTGATAATTTTACACGTTGATGTACCACCATTTCTTTATCTGGAAAGCTTTGATCGGCGTTGAGTGCAAGCACGGCGCATACATCATTGATCATAGGGACATTGAATCTTCTGTAATCAGTATTTTCTTGCATTGTAAACAGAAGTTTGACACATGGAGCTTTTATTCCTTCTGCTTTAGCATCTCGATTCAATTCTTCTTCAACTTCTCGCACCATCATAAATGATTGTGCAAACATATTTTGAAACCGAATAATATGCTCTAAAAGCTCAATTAAATTTCGTCTGATTCCATGGTTGAGAGGATATTCGAATCTTTCGTTAACAGCATCTTTTGAACTTAAAAAGTACATCTGACCATATTGCGGTCGTTCGAATTCACCTTCTCTGTTTTGTGTTGGATGAGCTGCCATATTCATCTTATGATAAACTTGTCCACCGGCGACAAAGCTGTAAATACCATGGCTGTTAATTGTTTGATCATCATGTACCTTAAATGAAGCCAAAGCAAAGCATGAATTTAAATTGCGATTTTTTGTGTGGAAATTTTCCGCAAATGGATTGCATTTAAAAAAGAGACGCATCAATTCATTTGGAAAAATGGGGAAGTCAAGCTTAATTCATCCATGTAAGCAGCAGTCGCCAAATGCTTCCTGCTTAATTTGATTAGACACACGTTCTTCTGGAAAATGAATTGCTTTGCATTGAATACATTCAATGTTAAAAGAACCCAATTTTTGGTATGTTGCTTTTTGTTAACTGCGCCCTTCCATGTTCGTATTCGTTTCTTTACTAAAAGTTTCAGGCGTCTTATGTTACGGCGTCTTTGTTCTTCTAAATCTTGATCTTGTCGCTTATTTATTTCATTTGCTATGTGCTGAATGGAACAATGCTGCATTTCACATATAGGTTAATTGCGGTTTTCGTTTGTTTTGCCAACATACTAACTAAATTTAAAGAAAAATGAATACTTTAGTTCTAACTTCACAATATTAGAAATATTTACTTTTTTCAATAAACATAGAAAAGTGGTAGTTACTAAATATTGGTAGAATATCAATAAGTCATGGAGTTAACGTTTGTATTTACGGCTCCTAGTCTTAACACGGTCAGAAACTAAAAGTCAGAGAAAATGATGTCATAGATGGGCAAAAGTTGAGTTATTTCACTTTTAAATAGAAAAAAATACTTGTTTTCTTTTAAATATAGTGTCATTTATTCAGTGGGGGAAGAAATATAAAATTTATTTTTTTTATTCCGAAGCATTTATTCGAGTACGTAAATAATATATTTTAAAGTAAAAAAGGGAAAAGAAAAGAAAACTTTGCATAAAGCCGGAAATTTGGATTGTCATGTATGAAAATAAACTATTTTTATATGCTTGCGATTATCAAGCGTATCTTGAGTGCTATAACTCCATATTTTATAAATTAAATGATTTTTAACAAGATACGTTGTCTAAGTCTATGTTTGGCGACAAAAATGAGCTATGTGGAAAGATTGACACAGAAAAATGATCTTGCTTTTAAAATTGTCGCTAATTTTGTGCCAGGATATATCGCCATGGCAACAAACTATTCAGATGTTTGTAACAATATGGCAGTTGTTTTAAATTTAGCAAAAGTATAAGCGCAGTTATTTATCAAGAAATATTACTAATGTTTATGAAAATATTTAAATTCGCGAAATATAATCATAATCAATAATTATAATCAATAAATTTTTTGTTCTAGCCAGATAAAACAAATTTTACCGTATTTTTTTTTTATCTACATAAACCGTTATCGAGTGCTCGTTTAAGTGTAGAAGGCAATCTTTTAGTGCCACCTTCCATTGTGTTGGCGAGGATTCCAATCACGAATGATTAAATATAAAAAAAATGCTTAAAATTACAGTTTTTTCTACCTAAGTCGAGACTTGGTTGGAATGTTCTCATATTAGAATAAAGTATATTTCATAAAAATCGTCAGAATTTTTTTCGATTAATACCACCTTTTGGAGTAATGATCTTATTTTAACCACAGAAAACGATTTTTCTCGAATTAACGACTTAGCTAAATCAATTTCTTGAGCTCGAATTAGAATAGGCGTCAAATTTTATGAAAATCGTTAGAGCCGTTTTCGATATATAGCAACATTTTTAGTACTGAGTTTGTTTTAATCGACAAAAACGAATTTTTTCGAATTTGAAACCCAGCTAGATGTGTTCCTCGTGCTCGAATTAGTATATAAAACACGTTTCATGTAAATTGCATGAGAATTTTTCGATTTATAGCAAGCAAAAGTTTCAGCTAAGATCTTGATTTACCCTGTAAAAACGAATTTTCTTGAATTCGGGACCTAGCTAGATCTTTTTCTCGTGCTCGGTTTAGTATATGCGTCAAGTTTTGTGAAAATCGTTAGAGCCGTTTTCGATATATAGCAACATTTTCAGTGCTGAGTTTGTTTTAATCGATCAAAGCGAATTTTCTCGAATTCGAAACCTAGCTAGATGTGTTTCTCGTGCTTGAATTAGTATAGTAAACACGTTTCGTGTAAATTGCATGAGAATTGTTCGATTTATAGCAAGCAAAAGTTTCCGCTAAGATCTTGTTTTACCCTGTAAAAACGAATTTTTATGAATTCGGGACCTAGCTAGATCTTTTTCTCGCGCTTGATTTAGTATAGGAGGCAAGTTTCATGAAAATCGATCCAGTAGTTTACGATATCATCCGTAATCGGGAAAATCGCTTGCTCGTTTAATATATATGATGATATGGTGTTCTTAAAGGGTCGAAGTTACTTACTATGTACTAAAAACACGATTTTTCCAAATAGATAAAAAAATAACAATGTTGAAAATATGCAAAGTGGTCATAACTAGCAATCCTGACCCTATATCTTTCCTTCAATGACTTACATAGTTGTATCTATTCATTCATTAAATAAAATATTGTGTTGAATTATGAATTTCGTTTAGAGGAGAAAAGAAAAAAGAGGAAGATTAGCATCTATGTAAGTGTATATTTTTTTAATTATTAAAGTAAAAATATCCTGCAGTAGGACTTTATATAAGTTGGTAGATATTGTAAAGGTACATTTACAAATGTTTTTATTCTTTTACATTAAATGATAAGACATAAAATATGTGTACTCTAAAACTTATTTATTTATATTTAATCAGATTGTGTCTAAGAATATAGATAATTCAAATGCCATTCATAAAATAATTTCTTTATTCGCAGAAATTATAGCTGCTAATCTAGCTTTTTCCAAATATAATAAAGTCAGAAATTTTATTAAATAGAAGAAATTAATTAGTAATAACTAGAAACAACATTCAATGAAATAATTTTTCAGGCTCAAATTGTTAGATTTGAAAAAATGTCTGAAGATTTGAAGGTAAGAAAAGAGTTTATGTAACCAAAGTTTACCCTTGTCCTCCTGCTCACATCTCACTTATTTGTATGAACTATTGAGGATGCTATTAATAGGCATTTTAATGAAAAAATATGTCAGAATTTTGTCAATTGTCATATTTGTCTAGAGGTTAATAGGTAAAATTCAATTAATTATATTGGATTTGTCAAAACATATGAAAAATATCTCATTACAAATGTTATAAAGTTTCTAGACAGTAAGACTTTGCATATAATATGTGCGGGCACATGGCTTAACAAATCATTTCGACAATGTTTGTACAATGAGTAGTTTAATTGCCAGTTTTACACTTATTTACTATTATTATGATGGTATTGCAGAAACAAATCGCTAAAATGAAAGACGATATTTTGTATTAACATGTTGGCCGAGGAAATAATTATTAGATATTTCAGAAACATGAGGATTGGGTTATTAAATGGAATTATAGTAATAATTCAAAAATACTCTAAAACAAACAAACAAACAAACAAAAAAACAGCATCACTTACCTAATGCAAATCACTTTAACCCTTTAGCGGTGTTCATGCAAAAAAAGACACCTAATTTTAATTCGAAAACTGACAAAGGGCACTAAGAATATTTAATTAAAAAAGTACGGGAAAACAAGCAAACTTTTATTTTCTAATAAATTCGTTTGCAAATTCTGGTGTCAATGGCGCCGTAAGGGGTTAATGTAAACGCAAGATGATTTTGCAAGAGGCAGGGTTTTTTTTTAATTTGAGAACGGGGGGGGGGGGGGGTGAGGTGCTTAAACGTAAAAAATTAAATTTCACCTTTTCTAAATAATAAAAGAAAATTTAATTAAAATCAAGTGGGGTACCCCCTCCGCTCACACCATTTCTGCTGCTATCGCCCATGAGAAAAAAAAGGTTATATTTAATTTAGAAAAATGAAAATTGAAATACTGTCAAGTCACGATGGTGAATAAAAATGTCTAAAACGGAAAAAGACAATTTTCTAAAACAAATTTCTCTTGTACAAAAGCAAAATAAAATGCTAGGCAAAAAAAAAAAAAAAAAAAAAAAAAAAAAAAAAAAAAATTAATCCTGCTTAGTATATGCTGTATCTGCTTAGTGCATGAAAGACAGAAACAGATTTTACAATATCATTGGTCGATATACTGATGAGAGGGAGCGGGGATTGCTTAAACACAAAAAAATAACTATCATTATTTTGAGGGGGAAAAAAGTGAAATTTAAGAAAAAAATAATTAAAATTAAGCGGAACTTATGTTCTCCACACCCTGATGCTAGCTTCCATGCAAAGGGGTGCTTTCGGCATTTTAATGTTTGCTGATATCAGACCATATAAGACAATAGTACGGATAGTTATCGGGTATGGTCGGCAAAGTATCCCTGTGCCAGAGTTGCCGGTACCAGACCGTGTTCGGAAAGTGTGCGGGCAACGGTCGGTACGGTATTTCCCCGCTGTCGGCGTTACCGATACCGGACCATATTCGGTAGGTGTGCGTATAACTGTCGGTAGGCAGTCGGCACAACATTATTTTGACAGTGCTATGGGAATTGGCGATATCTGACCGGCTGTGCGCCTATCTGTCGGGAGTCACTCACCCGACTAGTCGAAAAAGTTACGGGACTGGCACGGCAGCCGATATCGTGCCGATACCATCGGTAAAGGCAAAGCGGCTGTCGGCCGATAGTTTACCGATAGCTCTGTGTTTGCTGGGTACTAATTAAAATATATGGATTGATTCAATATTGAATTTTAACGTATTTTTTTGTTCACAGATCCCCGTACTTTCAAGTTAAATACCAAAAAATGCACTAGACTTTCTGTTGATGATTACTGTTGTGATACTGCAATATCAAAATTTATATAATACTAAGGGGCTCCGCCCCCTGCAAGCTACGCTCGCCAACCCCCGTTCGATCTAAAAGCACGCTATTTTTATCGGTTTTAAAACGATTAGAGAAGATTGAATTATACTGAAAAAAGCTGTGCAGATCTCCCTGTAAACGGGTTTTTATTCAATTTCCTTTGATTTCAAAAATTTAAGGCTGAATCAGTTGCTGTTCAGACATCCAATGGTTGTTTTCGTGTTTGATTAAAGAGGATCAGTTAAACGTTTGAAAAGAAGCTAAAAATAAAAGGAATTAAGTGTACAGAGTCTTTGTCTCCCGGTATTTTAAAACAATTTCTATAACAATAGCCCAAGTCATGTGACTACCATCAAGAGTTCCGGGCGAACCACTTCGCTTTTTATATTCCTGGTGCAAATTTGGTACTTTAATATTAGCCAGGTACAGGTGATAAGTCGCCAAATATTATTCTATTGCCATCATTTCATCTATATTATAATAGTTCAAGTCATGTAACTGCCATAAATAAATACGCTCTGATCCCTTCGCTTTTCATATGAAAGTTTGGCCCGAATATCATATACGGCCCCATATTGGCGCGATTTTTTTCTGGGGAAAAGATCAACAGCATAAACAACAACATCCGGCTTATCAAATCAAGCAAAATAACGATACTCTGGCGCCAGTTAAGTACCCGTTGCGTATATGACATTTGCGCCAGAAAAAAATATCGACAATATGGGACCGTATGTGGCATCTGTGCCGAAAGTTTTCCATTTCGATTAAAAACAATGAATTTATTTTTCAAATAATACTACATAAAAGCATTGTTGCAATGAATTCTTGGTACTGTTACGCTAGCCGGGTGCAAATCTCGACAATAACTATTTTTCAACTCGCCAGATAGCATTTTTTTTTTTTCCGAGTGGTAAATTATAACATTGCTTTGGAGTTGGAATTAAATGTCATCGTTTGTTACATCATTTAATATTTGGCCAGATGCCATATACACAGCAGGTTTGACGTGATCTTTTTTTTACGAAAATTTGTCGAAGTCCTCGTTTTCGAATACCAGTTACATATGTATTTTTGGTACTACTTAGTTATGCCATCGACCAAAAATCTATCACCAAACTATAAGATTAAATGCCAATAATGTTTGATAAATGTCACATTCACTTGACCTTAAGCAAGTTACACGTCTTTACGTCATCAAGTGATTTTTATTTCGACGTTTTATTTGTATATTTATCAATGTTATACTATTTTCTTTGTTCTTTCGTTATTTAAAATAAAAATTACGTAAATTTGTATAATTTGGCGAGTGGTTTGGCGATTTATATAAATTGGCGAAATGGGTCAATGGAATAACTAAGTAGTGCCGTATTTTTTAAATTATTTTCTATTATTTTTTATTTTTAAAGGAAAATAACCCCAAAAAAATTAACTATAGAACAAAACAATTTATGTAATTAAAATAAATTAACGTAAATAAACACTTATTATGAAATAAACAACAATAGCCGGGTTATCATGTCAACCAAAATAATGCCATGTTTGCGCCAATTTGGTAACCCGGTGCGTATATGACATCTGTCCCTAATAGTTTTCTTTTCATTTCGTTTAAAAAAAATAAAGAAGTGAAAGCCATTTATTTGAAATGTTTCTGTTTGTATAAAATAAAATGATAATGAAATACAAATTGAATTATGAATAAAAGTAACATGATACATTTCTTAGCATACATTTAAGGGAGGCCAAACTTCTCGCCAAATTAGTTTAAAATAGTAACCTTTTCTACAATCTGAAAAAAAATATATATATGTTTGATTAAAATTTGAGTTGCCATCATTAGAAAAATGTATATAAAATTAGAAAAAAATTAATATTTCGAAAACTAATTCAAATTTAAAAATTCTAATACCAGTTTTGAAATCTGCGGATCAATATTGATTTTTGGTGTTAATTTCATCGCAGAGTATTCCTTTTTTTAGGAGAAATCACCGTGAAACATAATCAGTTGTTTGATCAGTCGATTCAAAGAATCATTATATTTCAGGCGTTTCATATATTCTTTCATAAATTCGTTTCATTAGGATTTTATATAAATAGGGTAGATTTTGATTTTGAAGCAAGAGTAGCATACTGTTTTAGGTAGCTTTCATAACAAAAAGCTACCTATTGCAGCCGTTCGGAGGAAAGCGATTTCAAAAAATTTTGGTATATTTTCATCGATCATGACCCCCCAGACCCCGAAACCACCCCCCGTTCAAAAGTTGACACACACACACACACCAATACCGTCCTACCCGCCCTCGTCAGTAACTAAACTTTTTACCGACGTTTGGAATACCCACCGAAATTTTATTAATATCATTTAAATATTTTTATAGAATGTTAAGATATGCAAAATATACATATGAACACCAAAAAATTTCCATTCGAAGAAAATTTGTATTTTTTAGAACGAAAAGTTTGTGGGAGCAAAGTACAATTATTTAGAGTAACTCGGGTGTTACTCGTTTTGAAATTTTACACACTCAACCCGAGTAACTTAATCTCGAACTAAGATGTCCTGGGTGGTTACTCTATTATTCAATAAATTGCCTGACAAAGTGTATAAATTTATTGAAGCGTTTGAAGGACAATGAGTATTTTTTGAAAGGATGTTTCAAGCAATAGGGAAGAAATCGTTATGATTTCGATATGTTCATGCTTAATCATTTGCTATTGTTAATTAAAATAGTACTTAATTGACATTATTATTAGTTATGGATAGTAACTGATGATTATTATTGACAAGTAGTAAATAATTGACAAATTGACTGCGGTTAGTTAATGATTGATTAATACTATTTAATTAATGTCGTCTTTAAAAGAAAATTTACTCTTTTTTTAATAAATTTTCTGAACAAATATTAAATTTTGTTTAAAATATTAAATTTTGTTTAAAATATTAAAACATATGTCATTGGCTGTAACAAATTCTTTAGGTAAGTCTTCTGAACAGGGTTGTTTGTTTAATTCGGTGCAATATTTGCTGGTTGATGAAAAATTTTCGAAAATATAATATTTGCAATGGAGACGAAAGTGTTATGATATAAAGATATTCATGATTAATGATTTGCTTACATTTGATTGAAATGGTACTTAATTGACGCTATTGGTACGTGGACAACTGTAAGTAATTCATGAATATTTTTAATTGAGAAATAGTAAATAATTGACAAATGTTAATCTGTAGTAGTTAACCACTGATTAATATTATTTAAATTATGTCGCCTAAAAAAAATAAATAAATAAATAAAGTAACTTTTGTAAAAAATATTCTTTTGTTTTTAAATTAGTAAAATATATGTCATTATATCTAAGAGAATGATTTTTTAGCCAGATCTATTGTTTACAGTTGCTTGTTTAATTTGCTTAATTCGGTGAGTTAATTATAGAAGGGTGTGCTTCTTATGTGGCGTAAAAAAATTTCATAACCTTCGGTGGGTGGAAGGAGGGCGCGTGCGCTGACCTGCTAGCTGCTATCTTGCAGTATCAAAACTTTTCGCTTTAAAAGAAAGATGAGACAAACTTAGTACCGCACAACAAGCAATTGTCTTATAGGAAACTAGTGTCGTATAAATAAAAATCACTTTAACCCAAATAAATTTTTGTTCATAACTTTTAAAGTAATGAGTTTAGAGATTTTTTTAAATTTATCTTCCTTTGGGAAAAACGTCACGGCGATACCAAAACATTCTGGAAATGAAAAGTCATTCTGTCAGTGACATTATGTGTATTTCGAATTACATTTTCCAACACAAAGCTACTACTTCAATGTTTTTGGGAGTTATATTGGCACGATGTCCACTAACAGAACTTTCACTACTTCAATGTTTATATTTATATTTCACACAATGCAAGTCAACCCTGGTTAAATTTTACCATAATATGGATTATTTATACTTAAGGTTATGCGTATAATCTGGGTTTTGCCTGGAGGGACGCAATGCTGCTGCAAGTGTAGCGACTAGGGCAGTGTCACCGCACCAGGAGCCGTCATTTAGGGCAGTCTTCACCGGCGCTGTTAATTGTATTCCTGCATTTTACTTTTATTTATTTTTTAATCACTGTATCTTGCTAACTTCTAAAGGTGTTTACGTCATTATTCATTAACATGAGAAAATTACGGTCGAAACTTCCTATACTAGAAGAAAATTTGAAATTATTTGTCTTTCAGAATCTCTTTATATATATATATATATATATATATATATATATATATATATATATATATATATATATATAGATATATATATATATATATATATATATATATATATATATATATATATAAACCATTTATGTGTTGCAAAATGGGATTAAGAGCTTACGTAAGTCACGAAAAGAAGGTACTAAACTAATGTTAATCCTATCGGAGTGTTCATTACAGATTTCTCAATCGCATTTCAATATTTTTTATTTTATTATTATTATTATTATTATTATTATTATTATTATTTTTTTTTTTTTTAAGGAAACCCGAGGTTGATATGATATCCCATTGTTGTGCTTTGTACTTTTCTAATTTGATACACAGTTTTTTTTTTTTTTTATATGCGGATACATTCACATTTGGAAGTGGTTAGAACCGGTTGTGAAAATTAAACTGTCCTCAAAAAAAAAAAAAAAAAAAAAAAAAAAAAAAAACGAAAAAGTACAGAAGCACAAAAATGGATATCGACCTCAGATATCCCAAAAGAAAAAGAAAGTTAAATATATGTATATATAACGACTTCTGTAAAGATTTCTGCTTAATTTTCTCCCATAGGTTTAACATTTTCGTTCGAGTTTCTCTGTGTGACTTGTATAAGCTCTTAAGACAAATTATTATTAAACTTTTTTATTATTTAATTGTTTTTTTTTTCTGGTGTAGAAATGTAAATATCGTTGGTTTATTGATGATGCCAACATAATATACGAGGTCATTTCTCAGATATGAAATCATATTAAAAAGATTTTTTTTTAATAATTAAAAATGTATTTTAAATGTTTCTTAGGTGTTTTTTAAACTGGGAGAATCGCGTATAATTAAAATTATTAATAGTATACAGAGAGAATATACTTTAAAATGTGTTCAGGAAATTCACGCTTGAATGCATATAATACAAATTCAGTATTAATAATAATATACAAATTCAATCAAATAAAACAATTCTTGTGGTTAAAATATCACAAAATACTATAAATCTTTAGCTGCAATATTTATTATTATGTATAAAACTTCAATCTTTTATAAAATGAGTATTCTCATATTTTTGATTAGAAAAGTTTAAGACTAATCTTAATTTTTTGCTTCAATTTTAATACAGAAAATTATAAAATCTACTTTAAGACTGTTATAAAAGCAAGCATGGAAATCAGTTATAATCAACTGAATTAATTTACAAATTTTTAAAAGTGATAAAAATAATACAGTTAAAAGACATAATATTTTTATTTAGATCGACATATGTTTCATCACACAAACGGCGACATTTAAAAAAAAAATTGCGAAAATATTTGTATCAACAAGAATCTTGGCACTTTTCTAGTCTTTCACTTCTTTAAGTCACTTTGAGCAATTTTTAAACTGCAATAATAGTTTAAAACTGTTTTTGATGCATATTAAAAATAAATAAATAAATAAATAAATAAATTAGTTATACGTTTTGCAATGGAATATTAAGAACGAGAGGAACGTATCTAACTAATCTAACTAATAATAAAATACTTTAATGTTGTTTAAAAAATTCTATTATTTAATAATGTTTAAAAGAAAACTGTATTTTAAACTCTGAGTAAGAACACGCGTGTCCTAATGGCTGTATCTTATTTATTTAACCGGAATTTCTAGCGTCGCACATTTTTTTACCAACTCCCGCTGATTTCACCAGATGCCTGATGATATCGTAGACAAAGGGGTGTGGAAACGTGCAAATACCGGTTTAGGCAAAAAACATAAACTGATACTAAAGAACTAAAAAGAGGAGTAATTAAGAGCATCTGTTTAAATACATCTATTAAAATTCTGAGATATTTTTCAAAGAACTTGATAATAAGTAAACTATTACTGTTACTACTTTGACGATATTTTCATGTAGTAAACAAAAAATGCTCGTTCGAAGGGGGTCTCAAATAAAGAAAAATATCATGTTTTTTTTTTTAATATAATTATTACCTTTTATTTTTATTACCCTTACTATTATGTCCCTTGTTCGGATTGGAGGATTTTCTGTCGATCATTTCTACGTAGTTAACGCCTACACAACATTTACCAAGATGTATCTTTTATGAGAATCGAAAAAAAAAATGACTGCAGAGGAGCCTTAACGGAATGTGTTCTTTAAATTTCTTTTAAAGAAAGTAAAATGAAATAGGAATCATAAACTGTTATAAATTTTTCAAACTGCATGTAAATTTTACTACAGTTACAAATATATATATAAAATAATAATAATAATAATAATAACTTATGGTTTTTTTTATTTAATATCTAATATCAGCAATACTACATATGTATTGATTATTTAAAGATAATGTTGAAACTCACTAAACATTCTTAATATTTTCTAAACTGTTATTTATTTTTTTTTAATTGGTGAATTATGAAAAAAAAAAAGTATTTTTTTTCAAGTATTTTTTAAGCTTGGCTGTTAACAGAAATGTGTAGTAACTTTTGGCAAAATTTATTAATCATTATATGGAGTATATACAGGTTGTTTTCAAATTGTCGAAATAATTTCTGTTTCTAAAATGGTTCAAATATTTTTTTTTCCCCAAATGAACAATAACTGAAGGAAATGTATGTATAGAATATTGTTATATTGATAGAAAAATTAGATTTTAAAAGAAATTGCGCTGTTCTTTTGAGATTACGAAACACATAAATATTTACATTCAATGTATCAATTAAGAATAAAATATCAATTAAGAATAAAATATTCCACAGCCAGCTTTTTTTGTCGGATTCTATTATAATTTAAAAATGAATTGTATATTTTAATAAAATGAGGCTGCCGTCTCGAGCGAATGTTAAACCTCTGGAAGATTCTCTTCAAATATCTCATTTACATTTCCATATTTTAAAATAATTTTTCTTTCATTTAATAGCTGTGGTTGATGCTTACATTCCCCTTTTTTTATTTTTTCGATTTTGGTTGCTGCAGTTTTTTTATTTTTTTAAGGATGACACATTTCTTTTCGGAACCCATTATGAAAGTAAAAGTTAACTTTATATATTTTTAAAAATTTGCACACGAAATCAAAAAAAGAGGAATAAAGCGATCGACCTCAATTATCCAATGAATAAATTAATAAATATGTAAGTCAAAATGCACACGAAATATTTGAAAAGGAACTTCCAAAGCTTTAGTATTAGCTCGCGAGTGTCTATGCCTGAAGGAACGGGAAAACTGAATAATAAAGATTTTTAGAATTTTTTGTCTGATTTATATTTCATATGTGAAATATAATGCCGCTAAAAAAAGTTCTGGAAGTGAGCTGTAATTCGGTCAGTGACACCGTATGAAATGTGAACTACATTTCTAATTATGGAGCATGTAGTTCGATACTGTCCGGAGGTAGATAAGGACAACATCTTCCACAAATTGGTGTTTTATATTTACATTTCACACAATAGCAAGGCGAGTATGATGAAATTTTGCTGTAATATGGTTTATTCAGTGTTAAACCTTTGAGAAAATTTGTGTTTAGTCTGGAATGAGACACCTTGTATTTTTCTCAGAAGAAAATGTTTTTCGACCTTTGTTTCCAATACAAAAATTGTTTTTTGTAGTGGATTTTCGAATCTAACTAGAACAGCAATTCAAAACAAGAATTCATATTTTCAAAAAACAATTTATTAAAATAATGCATGATTTTATGTATATTCAGATAAATTTCAATTAAAAAAAATAAATATTAGAAAATCGACAGTTTTTTCTTGTTCTTGTCGAGATGCATTGATTATCAAACGAATGTTTAAATATGTGTAACAGATAAAGCGAAACATTATGATAAAGGAATACGACATTTTAAATTATTATTATTTTTATTAATACAATTAAAGGGTTTATTTATTTTCTTTGAAAAAAATGTAAGAATATTTTCAGCTTTATCATATTCTCAGTAAAAAATTTAGAAATAGAAGGATTATCAGAAAAGGAATTGATGCATTAAGAGGCTACTTCCGTCAAGCGAAAGACCCGCTCGCTAATGCTAATCATATGAGCGAAATTTATAAAGATATCTCATTTGCATATTTTTAAATGTTTTTTTTTTTTTTTTTCATTGGATAGCTGAGACCAATCTGTACAAAGGCACATTTTTACTTTTTCGATTTTGTTTACAGGTATTTTTAATGAGGTCACTTTCATTTTCGGAACCGGTTTTGAAAATGAAAGCATCCTCATAAAAAATAAAATAAAAAGTAAAAAAACGGCCTTTGTACAGATCAATCTCAGCTATCTAATGAAAAAAAAATCATTAAAAAATATTGAAATGCAAACAAGATATCTTTATAAATTTCTTCCATTGGATTAGCAGTAGCGAGCGGGTCTTTTCGTGTGAATGAAGTAGTCCTCCCACTTGTTTATGCGAGTATGAATGAGATCGGCTTCATTAAGCATTAATTATCAAAGCTTATTTAAAATGTTTATTTAGATTTCTATAAAGAATATTACCTTTAAGATTTTTGAAATGCTCAATGCAATACCATCATAGTTAAGTCATATGGTTGTTCTCAAATCCAAAAGGGTAACTTTATGACATAAGTTTTAATTTATTTTTGTTCGGAAATGCATGAAACTAGCAAGTTTTGTTAATCCGAAACTATGTAATCGAACCGTTTTTTCCGGGTTTTTTTTTGCAAACGCAATAGATCTTTCAGAAAATAGAGTCAAAGGGGACGTTTTGAACCGAAGTTCCTGAAGAAAGCATAAAAACCAGTCAGCGAAGGGTAAAAAACGTGTTTGTTACGTGATCAAAATCGCTTATAACTCAATAGGTAATTTATTTATCAAAAAATGGAAAAAACGGTTCGATTCTAAATCGCTTCCATAGACGGGCCTTCCAATTTTATATCATTCCGTTAAAAAATGAATTTGTAAATGTGTCAAAACTGTTTGCACTTGTTGAGCAGAGCAGTTTAGAGCCTTAATAAAATATTGACACCCCCCCCCCCCAAAAAAAAAAAAAAAGTAGAACAAACAAGATACATTTTTCAATCCCATACCTGACCGATGTTCAATCCGGAATACTTACTTTTTTTTTTTTTTTTTTTTTTTTTTTTGTCAGTTATTATCTTTATGCGCCAATGGTGCATTTTCACAAGCTATTACGCCCCGGGTGCGGGTTGCTGTGGTGCTGGGAGAGAGGCATCCTGTATTTTTGACAAAATAAAATGCTATTTGACCTTGGCTTCCTACATAAAAAATTGTTTGTTGTGGTGTGGTCTACCATTTCTTAAAGTTTGCCAGATCTTATTATTATTATTATTATTATTATTATTTAATCAATTTATATTGTTAAATTTTAAAGGCATTTGTGTCATTATTCATTAATATTATAAAATTACGATCAAATTCTTCTATCCTAAAATCAAATTTTTAGTCATTTGTATTTCGGAATTTCATGTTTTAATATCACCCATATATGTGTTATTAAAACAAAATGCTAATTAAACTTTTTATTGTTTAATTTTATTTTTCTGGTATAGGCTAAATAAACATCGTCGGTTAAATACTGATGCTTTCAAAAGTTTAACATTGGATTTTTTACCAACAAAATACAAACTCATATGGCATTTTTGTGATAAGAAATTATATTAAAAATATTTTTTAATTTGCAATTAAAAATATATTTAAAAGGTTTCTTATTTTTTTTCACTAGAAAAACCTCGTTTTTTAAAGTTAAATATTTTACAATATATATATGTATATATATATATATATCAGAAGCTTATTATGAAAGTTTAAGTTTAATTTTAATTATTTGCTTTAATTTTAATACAGAATGTTACAAAATCAACATTTACAATTGTTATTGGTGCATATTTTGAAAAAAGGAAGCGTATTCTGATATCAATTATACGTACTGCAATAGAATGTGTGCATTCTTTGCGAGAGAAAAATACGTTAATACATAACAAAAACATTAATGCATTAATTCATAATACAATACATTGAATGTTATTACAACTCCCCTATCTGAAACACAGAGTAAGGATACAACTGTTATCATGGCTATTTGAGTTTCCTGCCCAATTTCTAAGAAATTTTAAGTCTGGCATTTTTTATCACTTACTACCCAGGTGTGAGTGACCACGGCCAGATGTTGGCAATCGCTCTAGGCAATAGCGGTTAGTTTTAGCCTGAAGAAAATGGTGAAAAGGGTTTTGGTCGGAGAAAATAATATTTTGCCTTTTTCTACCTTTACAGAAGATATTCTTCAAAATTCTTTTAAAGAAAGAAAAATAAAATAGGAATCATAACCCTTTATTTTTTATAAAATGCATATAAATTTTACTATAATTAGTCAGATTTTAAAATAATATTAATAATTTTACATATCTTTTTTTTTTTATATTTAATAGCCAACATCAGCAATTTTGCATATATATGCATTTATAATTTTATTTTTCATTTAAAATCTCGAAATATTTTCACCACAATCATAAAAATTCCATGCATTTTAATTCAGATTCCATAAAACTGATGATTTATTATTAATAATATCTATAACAGCTATTATCTATAATAAAAAACGCGTTAAATATCACTTAAATCAGCTGTCCACACATATATAATAAGATATATATCTAATATATAAACAAGGATAAAAAATCGATATTAATTAAAATATATTAATGTTTTACTATATACCTATTAATACTGCAGTTTTCAAGAACGTGGGCCAAAAAGCTTTTTCAGATGAAAGAAAATAAAAAAAAATAATAAGATTTTCCTGAAACACACAATTTTTAGCAACTGTTTTTTTTTTTTTTTTTTTTTTTTTTTTTTTTTTTTTTTTTTAATTCTGTGGAAAATTAGCGTGGTAAAAACTTTTTTACACGTGCAGTATAGAGTAAAATTTGCAAAATTATTACATTTAATCAAGGAATTTCGAATCGAATTTAAGCGAAATATAATCACTGCAATGTAAAAGCAAAATAGTATTAATTTATTATGTCGCACTTTTAGCCCTATCAAAATAAGGTAGAACAATTAAACTGCGATTTAAGCGTACACAGGGTCAGTATTATGAATGGGAAAACAGGACATTGGTCCAAGATCCCATAAGCTTGAGGGGGGGGGGGGGGGTCAGTTGGCAGAATTGAAAGAAATTAGCTGTTGAGTTTCATTGTTTACATACTTTTATATCGTACAATAACAAGATAGTTAACTCTTAATCACCTGTACTGTTCCAGAAACTCCCATGCTTATAAATCTCATAATGCCCAAGAAAAGTATAACGCGACTTATGGGTTAATGCTAAATTATGAAAATCACAGCTAAAAAATGTCCAATCATACATGAAATTAAAAGTTATATAAGCGTGTTCCATTGTTTTTTTTTTTTTTTTTTTTTTTCCCCACTGCAATTGGCAACTCGCGCCTTTTTGTACCTTTACTAAGACATTTTTACATCTAAACGTGTGTATTTTTTAAATAGTACTATT
Organism: Maratus speciosus; assembly: GCA_963932465.1. Taxonomy (NCBI): domain Eukaryota; kingdom Metazoa; phylum Arthropoda; class Arachnida; order Araneae; family Salticidae; genus Maratus; species Maratus speciosus. Next base: position 398,379,647 of record OZ010795.1, read on the forward strand.
TTGGGTGCCATGGAACTTATCAGTTCTTATCATGGTTCTTATCATGGAACTTATCAGTTATTTTCTATAACTTATACATATACATCCTTAATTAAAATTAATTCCTAAGCAAAAACATATTTTTATTCACTGCTCTGTATCGAAAATCTTTACAAATTTTAGGAATCTTTTTAGAAGAAAAATTTGAAATAAAATTCCATTTTTTGACATTTAAGTAAAATATAATTGCAAATTTTGTGCATTTATGAATAAAATTAACTTTGTGAATAGGCCGGTACAAAGTTTAAATTGTACCATTCGAGTAGAACCATAAAAGTTTCACATACTACACAACACAAGAATGGAGACCCAAACAGTGTTTGTACTTGTACCCAGGGTTCACGCGTTATTGCGATAAAGAATTAAAAAATTAGCAGAAAAGAAAGTCGGAAATTGTACGTCAAATGTGGCAAATGACGTACTATAGCTAGTTTTATAAACATTCAGATTTTGATGCAATAGATGTTGCATTCTTATGCAAAAATCCATGAATATAAAATTTATTATGATTCTATGTATTAAATTCAGTAATACGGAAAAGATATGATGTCATCTTAAATCTGACGTACTCACCATGACAAAATTGAATCATGACCTATCGGGGGATATCATGGAATTAATTACGTATGATAGGATTTAATAGAATGAAGAAAACTTTTATTAATACCTTTTTAATTTTTGATTCGGTTTTCATAAAATTTGAAATGACTCGACATAATTCTGCAACGATTATACATATTAAATTTTTAACCAGTCGGTTGTGTAGTCTCTACGCTGTTATATGCAAGCAGACGGACGAACCAGATGACGACTATAGGTGCTACATATTTATATAATTACGATCGCATCTAATAAAAGAAGGGTATAAAAATTGCAGCGTCTCAAAATCCTGTGGTTTCTCTTGACATTAGATATTGAGATAAATACGATTGGAAAATGTTCATATATGAATACTGTATGTTCATATATGCATATGTTTGTGCCTGTGTGTGAAAATTTCTATGAAATTCATGAAATACGGGAAATGTTAAAAGAAGGGATTGAAGATTTAGTGGATATCCACAATTCACATCTGTATAAATTGGGCACTCTTGTGCGTAGTTTCTTGATTTATTTGTTTATTGTGAGAACCTCCAAGTAGTAATTATCTGATTATATTTATATATTATATAAGTATATATCAATCAATAGAAACAAGTCATATAGGAGCTCACTGAAGTTTTTGTGCTTGGAACCCGAAATTACTAAATTAGATACTGAATATAACGTTCTATGAATGGGAATTTCTTATTCTTTTCCGCCATTTCTCAGGAAATATTTGCAAGCTTTTTTAAATGCACATGGTCATACAATGATATTATGCGGTCGTAGATTACGCATTCTTACCCTATATACGGCGACGTAGGTCAAGAGAACAGTAGATCTTGTTATAAAATATTTGACATGTATTAATCATATTTTCAGATAAAGGGAGAGTGGATTAGGTGTGAAAGGACTCTTACACAAGTCAAAGAAGAATTTTTTGTCAATTCAATCTTAAGCAATTAATGAAATATATATATATATATATATATACATACATAATTTAAACAGAAATATGCATTTTAAAAGAATTATAAAAGATGCATAAACAATGTTTCAATACTAGAAAAATTTTAATGTCATCGTGAAAAATATACTTTCTTCTAAATGCCAAATGATAATAAATATATTTCTAGTTAAAAATAGTTTGTAACATTTCAGTATCATTTCTATGATATTTTAAAAATGACTTTTTTATATCAGCTATTTGTAAATAAATATTTCTTATTGATACCAAAATAAACTAAAACTATATTGAAAGTAACAAAATATTGAACTTACATGTTTGAAAGCTTTTTTTGTGTATGTGTGTGGGGGGGGGGGGGGGCAATTTTATGAACCCTAATAATTGCTTCATATGATTTGCATTCCTTTTATGTAATTGGGCTTATAAACGTATTTTAATCCTATATCTATACTTTTTTTTTCAGTGTACAAAACAGACAAATAAATAGGTGCAATAATTTATTAGTGTGAATTTAAAAAAAGAAAATAGAAATAAAAGTTTTAATAAAATTAAGAATAGATGCAGGATTTGTATATCTTAGAAAATAAAAATATGACAGAGCTATCAAAAATAGAATAGCGCACTCGAAAAAGAGAACGCGCATAGCTTTGCCATATTCTCAGTAAAAAGTTCGGAAGTTAAAAGAATATCAGAATGGAACATATGCATTAAAGCCACCCCCACATGTTTATCTGAGTATGAACCAGATCGGCTTCATTAAGCATTAGTTATCAAAGGTTCCTTTAAAAGTTTCTTTAGCTTTCTATAAAAAATATTTCCTTTGAGATTTCTGAAATTCTCAATCTAATGCCGGCATAGTTAAGCTTTAATAAAATATCTAAAATCCCCAGCCCATATAAAATAATGTCGAACCAACAAGATAAATTTTTAAACCCTATGTAAACATTCCGGGCCGACATTCAATCCAAAATTTCTGCATGGATTACACACACACACACACATATATATATATATATATATATTTTTTTTTTTTTTTTTTGGGGGGGGGGGGGTGACAGCTGCGAGTAAATGAGGCCATGAGAAAACGATTGCTCATAACTCAAGGTGTAACTCATTTATCGAAAAATAAAAAAAGCTGCTCGAATTCAAATCACTTCAAAAAATATACCTTGCAGGATGATGCTTTTACGCTTAAAACTAAATCATAATAGTCATTAGGTATCATTCAAGATATTTAAAAATTTATGGGAATATAAAAACATTATATCCAATTTTTAACTCTCTGAATTTCTAAGCGTGAAATACTTACGTGTAAAAATTGCTTTGGGAATGCGTTAGAAAGATTCTTGTTACTTGAGTGGAGTTTTTTTTTTTTTCTTTAAAGATAACACTCTTAAATCGTACATTATTAACCATTTTCATATTGAGCAAGTAAAATAACTGTTTATTTCGGTTGCTAATTACTGAACATATTTTGAATAATTTCCACATTAAGCAAGAAAAATTACAATTTACTTCTCTTGTTAGAAAGTAATTGCATATTAAGCAAGTAAAATCCCTGTTTACTTCGGTTACTAAACATATTTTGAATACATGCAGGCTTTCTATAATTTTATAATGAAAAAAATTATAAAGTATTTTAAAAAACAACACTACTATCTGCCAAAATAACATATCCGAATTTCGTGTTAATCAAAGCGATTTAAGAAAATTTTTATAAAAAAGTGGAACAGTCCAGAAGCGAAACAATTTTTCTTTTAATGTCATTAAAATTTAAAATCGGAATAATGAATGCAAACAGAAAAGGATATAAAAAATCAATGTTACCATTAAAAATTATGAGTAGACATAAAATATATGCGCTTATTGAAACGACTTTGTGCAGCATATTTTTTAATACTTTCCAACATAAGCGAAAAATATTTTTTATTTTATCTATATATTTGCCTATCTATTGTCTGTAATATCTTTAAATATATTTCATTTATAGCTTAAAATTTCCTTTAGTGATGGTTAAATTTTTCCAATTGAAATATGTTTTCATATATGTTTTTTAATCTTATGTAATTTTATATAATCTATAACTTTTTATACAGAAAAACATAGATAAATAAATAAATAAAATAAAAATAAGATAGTTTTGAAAAGCATGAAACTTAAATTAGAATTTTATAAAACAGTATTTTATTTTGTTACGTAAAGTGTATGTTTTTTTTTATCGCCTCCAAGTTTTAAAGTTACCAGCCAGAATTTAATGCCGTTATCCCTAGAGTCCGATGTTAACACCCATTAACAAAGAAATCATTAACAAAAAGGAATTTGAATTAAAATTTGTTTATTTAACGCTGCAATTCAGTCTCAAATAAAATTGATTTAAGTGTATTAAATTCATAATTTTCTTCTTTAAACAAGATATTTATTTTTACAAATTTGTTTGTAGTATTACAATTTAAAAAGAAAAGAGCTGACAGGAGAAAGTAAGGTGTTCCTCCCCTTACCGATTCATTAAACATAAACCACTCAATCTTCAAATTTGACGTTAGTCTATTTTCTTCGATGGCTATATTGTCTACTGAAGATATCCTTTAATGACCTTGATAGATTGTACTATATTCCTTTAACTATGCCCCCACAGATGTTAAAATTTGGGTAATCTTTAAAATTACTTTGAAAACATTAACTAGTTATATTTTAACAAATAGTAAATTGACTGTCCTAAAAATCACTTCATACTTTTAAAAGGAGAATTTCTGAATGCATTTTTATGCACATTTCGCTGAATAAAACAATAATGAATTTAATCAATCTCAAGAGTACTTTTCAAAACAAAACAACAACAAAAAAAGAAGAAAAATCATGCTATAAGCACAGATTACGAAACATTTTCCAACATTTCCTGAATGCTTTAAAAAAACTTTGTTATTTAGGGAAATAAGGTAAATAAGATAACTAAGCAAACATTTTATAAAACGAATAAACATTTGAAAAACTGATTTCAGCAGTTACCGTCCATAGCCAAATATGTATTCCAATTCTTTTGGACAGCCCTGTATTTTATCTGTAGGTTCATATATATACTATATAATGAGAAAATTTAGTTTAGCAAGAAAACGTAAACTGGTTAAAATTTCTCTTTCAACAATTTATACTAATAGATGGAAACATACTTGAATACTTTTGTACAGCCCTGTAGTTTACATAGTACCTTTATTACAAGCCACTATTTAGCTAAAATTTAATTCAAATTAAACACTCTTAAAACTACCTGAAATCACATTTCAGAAACTATCATCCATAGACAGCCATAATATGCAATTCGTTGCGCAGCCCCAATATATCGTTTTCTCTATATTCTACAAACATTTCTTAGTAAACCAAATCCATTTAAGCTTAAAAATGCACAACTCATTTAAAACTCACCTTTAAGCAATTTACGCTCATACTCAGTAACCATTACGAATTCTTTTGTTTAGCCCTGTATATGAATTATAGCATTTATATACACCATATACTATGCATAAATATAGTGAAACATAAAAGAGCATAACATAATTAAAAATGCATGTCCAGCAATCATCGCTACTGTACAGTACTTCGGATACAATATAATATCTGAAATCTTTTGTGTGTCCCTGTAAATGCTATGCACTTCGTATTATACATGAAATAAGTTATATTAAACCTCAGCGACGTATATCAGTTTTATTATACAGTATAACTTCAAAAATCCGGCATCAACGGGAGTGAGACTATGTCGGATTTTTTAAACTTTCGGATTTTTGAAGGAACATATAAAGTAGTAACTATGAATATATCAAAAGTAGTCCTATATTTTTAATGGTGCCTTTAGCCATAATTTAATTCATTATTAAGTGATAATTATGTAACAAAAAGAGAAAATTAAATAATAAAAAAACTTACTTTAATTGATATTTTCTATGTTACAGAAAAAAAAATCTAATAAAGAATGAAATTATTTCTTCTCTTGTAATTTCAGATACATCGATGTCAACTTTGTTTGCTTCAACTTTTTTTGCCGTTCTTTAGCAAGTTTTTATTTTTTTTTATTTTATACAAATGAAGAATATCTATTTCGGAAACAAAGTCTTGATTTTCTAAAGCATAGATTAATTCTCCAATCAAATGTATGCATTTTTCTAGTGACACCTTTTCTTCTGCCGGTTGTTCATGCTCGTCTTCTAAGCTGCTACTAGCATTATCGGCGGTTGTATTTAGCCCAGCGTCAGTTATCATGCTGTCCGTTAAATTGTTTGTTGTTGATGCATTTTCATCAATGCTTAGCCAATAATCTATATACCTATTTTCGACACTTAATGCATTTTCAGATTTTGCGTGTTCAATTCTCTCATAAATTGCGGCCTATTCACGGCAAATTCCTCATCAATTGCCAAAAATTCGTTCTGGCCATATATTGCGCCATTCATTCGCCAAAGTTGCCTCCAAATTTGTTCTCGTTGCTAAGCAACTGTGCAGCTCATAGAAAATTTGTTCAGAAAATAATTGCCTCAGACAAATGAAAAAAATATGTCAAATATTCTTTTTTTTGCATTTTTACTTTAGATGATGAAGTTTCTAATTCATAAAGAATTGCTATTTTATTTCTTCCATAGCTTGAAAGTGTGAAAGAAAAAGGAAGGGAAAAGATGATTTTGATGCCGGATTTCTGAATGTCGGATTTTTGAAGTCATACTGTATATGAAATAGTTTAACATAATTCGACTACACCGCAATCAATCCCCCCCCCCCCCCTCCCCATACCATTACGTAACGGAATTCTATGTGTGGCCCTGTAAATGAATAAAAACTATTCTTTGCACCACATATTCTACAGAATGCATATTTTAGTGGACTTCATAAATGCATATCAATTTTACTATGTTTGAAAGTATGTAACACAATGAAAAATCATTTGAAACGATTTTTTCCCATTGGCCGTAATGTAACGGAAAACTTTTGACTGCCCCTGTAAATGAACTAAACATGCTACAAACTTCATTTGAAATAGGGATCATGCTATGGTTGAGGTCACAAACATCCAAAAATTTCAGAACGATCCAAGTATATTTACGAGAGTGAGAGCGCGGACAGACGGACAGACAAATCGAAGTCATAAACCTTTTTCAACTTTATTGGAAAGTGTTAAAAAAATGTTTAGTGTTCAAAATAGATATATATATTTTTTTCGTTCCCAAATATTTTTTTTTAGGAAAGATTCTGATTAAATGCGATATATGTTAAAAATTTTTCGTTTCTTCTCTAATTATTTTATTTTATTTTATTTATTGTAATGACCTTATTTTTAAGCATTCAAAACCATACAAAACTATGGATTTTGAAAATACTTGCTACTATGCACTATGCAATCGGAAAGTTGGCTTCCAAATAAAGATGGAATTTATTCATTCTTTAACTAGACATTTAATTATTGTTACTTAGATATTGGAGCTCGAAATTAATTTTTTCCCCTAAAGCTTTAAGATTTTTTTTTATAAATCGTTTTACTAATTTCAGCGTTCGCATCGTAATCCCAAGGCTGCGGTTTAGTCTGACTGTGCAATAATCAGGCCTTTGGAGTACTATTCATTTATAAAATAGTACAATCTAACAGAGAGTTCTGCTTTTTTCGATACTGTATTAATACAAATTGTTTAAGACCAATATATTCTATATGTATTAATTGTATTTACATTTAAGTGAAAGTAATAGTACGAATATGTTATTTGAAGTTTCTTAATAATAATTATAATTAAATTTCGAAAAATTATGTTGTTGTCTAATACTTCCTTCATTTTGTTGAAAAAAATTAAAAAAGGGTTTGATAAGAAAAAAATATATATAAATTTTAAAATGTGAGGAATTATTTTCCTACAAAATTTTCTTAGTACACAAATTTAGTCCTTTTACCCTGGGGGAAGTTTTAGATAAAGTGGTCTATTATTTTTATCAAGTCTCTCTTTTATGTTATAAGCCGTCTATTCATCTGTAAAATGGGAATAATTAAACACTTAATACTTATACAACCTTAAATAATAAACATGTGCTACTATAGTATTTCATACAGTAAATATCACAAAATTTAAATAAAACTAAATAGACTATTTTTTCAAAACTACAAATAATCATTTAGAATACATTCCTTTCTGAATAGAGCATGCAAATTTGTTTTGGATTTTATAATATTAACTTAAATATATTTTAAATCTGGCATTTTGTTTCTACTTTATGAAAATGTGGAAAAGAACAATAATGCTTCATTAAACCTTAAAAATACAAAATAGAGTCAAAGATAAAGCTAGAAAAATATAATAATAAGGAAAGAAAGAAAGAAATTTCCCTGTTCAAAAATCGCAACGGCAATATCTAAAAAGTATTTTTTCCCCTTTAAACACTGTTATCTGTACACTATTCACCAGAATTCCCGATAAACCCGAGATCTCCCTCACCCTTTCCCCTCAAAGTAAGTGGTAATATGTAATATGTCCCACTTTTATAATATTACTTAAAATAAGGTCTTTGTATATATAATGATGCGTACAAATAAATAATACATAGGTTAAAAAATGTTAATTAAAACATATAAAACGAACCTTGATTGCTGTTTTATACTCGTATAAATGATTTTAACAATACGTTCCTCTGATTTAAATATCTTATTTAATATTGAGCAAAATCGTGATTGGTGTAAATTGGATTTAAATAAGGAATCTCTGGAGATTTTCATGCCTAGAGTTTATCTCTAAAAATAAAACAGAAGTAAGCTTTATAGTTTCAGTTGTTGCTGCAATGGAAAGGATACAGGCGTAAAAGATAGATCCTTTTTAAATTCTGTACAGTTTTCAAATATTTCATTCAAAACAGAAATGCATCATTTCAGCAGAAAAAAGGACTTTTTTATACGATTAGATCCTTATTTGCTTTAAATAATTATAATCATAAATTAAAAAGTTATAAAATCAGTATTAAATAAAGAAATCATATAAAATCTGTATTAAATAAAGAAATCATTATTATTAAAGAGAAGCGTTAAATTAATATAACTGCATTTCCGCCTGTTTCAAGGACTTTCACGCTGAACAGAATTTACTGCCTATAGCTGATATTAATGAATAATTAGTTTATAAATCTTTCCGAGAGAAATGACACATTTCACATTTTTGTTAGATAATCAAAGAACGCTTCTTTTAAAAATTGCAATTGAAATTAGATTTATTACACAGATAATTTAAATGAAAAAGCAAGTTAATCGCAAATTTTAAAAAGTAACTCATTGAATATTATAAACAGTTAGCATTCATTAAAATACAAAAAGCTTGCGTTAAGTCTTCTCAAAGCAACATTTTATATTGCTATACATATTATTATTTTCATTTTACTTCCATAGCAATATTTTTATTATTCCCTTCACCATCATAAATGTGTGCAACACAAAGAAAATTATAAAATTTGATTAAATGCACATTTCTATTACTCATGATTCTACAAAAATATTGCTTAGAAATATGTTGTTTATTTTAAGCACTTTTGAAAAAAAGTAATAATTCAATTGAAAATGAATGGTATTATAATTATTAATAAGGATATAAAATTGTATTATGTAAGTATATAAAAATTAGACAGTTTTTGTCTTTGCTTATAACATAAATGCCCTTTTCAATATGTGCAAATTTCTTCACAATCTGATTTTTTTCTTTTTATCCCCGTAAATGTTAAATGAAGAAAAAGTATTATTCAGAAGCTAACACATAATATCCAATTATATTTCTGAAATAGTAACAGAATTACATAGCGATTTTAAATTTGAAAAAAGTATACATTAAAATGCATAAATTAAAATAGCAATTACTAATGGTAAAGTTTCATTCTCCTTTTTTTTGCTTTGTAATTGTAAATATATATATATTAATTATAAATTCCAAATTTACTTCAAAATTCAAAATCTGCTAAAAAGGAAAATGTACATAAATATGTGCTTTAGATTAAAAAAAAAAATGTTTGCTAAATAAAGGTTCCATTATGAAGGTTTTACTATGTATTCTATGAAGGGAGGGTATTCAGTTGTCAACATTTATTATTTGCCACCCGTATTTTTTTTTTCAATGAAATATGGTTATTGTAAATATAAAACAAAAGAAAAAAGGTATATATATATATATACATATATATATGAGAGGAGGTGAGCCAAAATTCGCCTTATCCAGAAAATCAAATTTCAGGAAATCGCGAAAAACCTCTGACTATGTCCATTGGTATTGATTCAAAACCAAGATTTTGCAATAGCAAAAGCAAAAATAGAGGATATACAGGATAAAACCAGCTTTTTAGCAGAGTGTTGTGTTTCTTCGGTGCAAATTTACCATTAGAACAGATTGATAGGGAAAATGCGATATTTAAAATTTTAGATGATAACACGAGTTTTGAAACTCACGTCCTCATATAAATTATGGGAGAGGCAGAATTTAAAAATTGTTAAAAAACTGAATATTAGAATATTGGCCTAAATAATCTGTATAAATAGCATGCCACAAACTCAATCTGTATTAAAACAAAAGATAAAATCACGTATGTTTATTAATCTATACACATTTAGAGATTGACATTGCTTATTAGATGGAAAAAAAAACTGCATATAAACTTTTGGTAAACCTTTTTTTTTTTTTTTTTTTTTTTTTTGTCAGATGTGCATATGAACATTAGAAATTTTGTAACTTTGTCAAATAACCACTAACTAAATCTGTATTAAAATAATAAAAATTATAAATCACGTATAATTGTTTATGAATGTATACATATTTATAGATTAACTGAGCTTTGTCTTATTAGAAGTGAAAAAAAAAATCCGCGTATAAACTTTTGGTAAACCTTTTTTTTTTTTTTTTTTTTTCGTACAATATGAACATTATTAAATTTTGTAATTTTTTAACTTAAAATCACGTATATTTGATTATTAATCTCTACACATTTATAGGTTAGCTTTGTCTTATTAGATGAAAAGAAATTGCGTATAAACTTTTGGTAAACCCTCTCCCCCCACCCACACACACACAAAATATGAACATTATAAACTTTGTAATTTTGTAACTTCGTCATTCCTTTTAACTAATTTGCATTATAGTAATGCAGTTAAGACAAATTTAGGACAGCAAAATTATGTGCATTTTTGATATGCAAAATGTTGTATTTCTTTTCTGTCTTACTAGTGCGCATATTCTTCCTCGTTAACGATGTCTCTTGATTTATTCCTTGAAGAAACACAAATTGAATAAAAACACACAGCGATAGAAAGAAAGAACACGATAATCATTTGCTTAACAAGTAAATTATTCTGGAAAATCTCTTATAAGGTAAAAAGCATTTAAAAAAAAACCAAATGGAAAATTAAATGAAATAATTTATATATATACTGAAGCAAATGAAATTTTATTATGCCCCCCCCCCCCACCCTCCTCCTTCGCACTTTAAAAAAACTTCTTTGACCTTCTCCACGATATAATCTATTGTCGTATTCAAAACTCCATTTCTCTCCTTTGCTTTCGTTTTATGTTTCTTTGTACTCTTCCCTCTCTCTTTTATTTATTTATTTATTTTATTTGACACTTATCCAAATTATAAACAAAACTGAAAAAAAAAATTAAATATGAAATATTAATTCAAATGCATATTTTACTAATAGAGAATAAAATATTTTCTCAAACTGAAAGAGTGACTTCGTGTTAGTTTTCAAGAAGTTCCTTATTGAATGTCAATCATTCTAAATTAAATTATTTTATTTTCATTAAAAGTTCATGTTCAAATTTATTTACAGCTTACTTTCAATTATATATTTAGGTAATTACACATTTAGCGCAGTTCATTTTCCGATATTACAGAGATATTGTAAATAAAAGTTTAATCTTAAACAAACCAAAGTCCTGAATTCAACAAATTTAATTTGATGGTAAGAGCTACATTCATAAATTGAGTAATTTCACATAAAATCTACACAGATTGTTTGAATTATAATCATGCGAAATTATCTGTAATGAAATGAATTTCAATTTTGAAGTAATATCAGGATAATAATAATAATAATAATAATAATAAGTAATTTATAGCTTATTTTTTGAATTTTAATTACTTTCACATTTTTTATTACTGTGAGTAAATCTTGCGAGATAATTATAATGAAATTAAAATGTCATTGGAAAAAAAAATTAAAGGATTATATAAGCAAAAAACCCGAAATTGGAATTATTAGATTGACACTGTGAGATACGTTTCAAATATTATTGTAAGCATTTCTTTGAAGCAATCATAAATTAAATATCCGGATAGCTTTAAATTTTAAAACAGGAAGACTTAAAATCTCAAACTATAAAGTATTCTCTCTGTAGAACCTGGGGTAATTTTCAAATACACGCGTACACCCTCCCCCCTTTTTTTAATGATTTGCAGATGTTTACCGACCTGTTCCGGAACATAATAGATAACAGCATATTTCTCTTCTCCACATCCAAGATAAGAAAACTTGTCTTTTCAACGTGAAAAACATAGTAAAGTACGTAAAAATAGCTTCTTATAGTAGAAGAGTCACCAGAATAATGTACGTATAGGAAAATTTAGAATCATGCACATGTTTTTTTCGTTTCGCATCATTTTAGCGAAATCATACTTTAAGAGATCAGGGTTTTATTTCAACCTCAACGTAATCAATGAAAATATCGAGATATAGAAAATTTTAGATCTTAGTGCTTTCGATAACTTTACAATTATAAAAAAGAAAGCCCTTTCTTTATCTAAGTGATTTAAGAAATTGTAGACCAAAGTAATATTTCGTTCTTTTCTCTGTAGGCAGACGTGATTGGTAAAGCGATTAGTAGATTCGTATAACAATTGTTTAAAATAAATCTTGCTTCTCGAATGAAAAAGTTATGTTGTCAATACAACTTTCCTAACTTTATATTTCTACTTACAGATGTGAAGCCATGTGTTATTAAAATAGATATATATTGGTTCTCAATATTACATATTTATTTTTTTTAACTAAAGTTTAGGAAGCGTCAAACTGCGCTTTCATAAAATATACAGTGGCGTTTTTTTTATTCATGAATGTAAAAGAAATAATACTTAAGAAATAAAATCAGCAAATTCGTCATTTCATTAGCTCTTTCTCTAATATTCTTCACTCAAATTTCTATCAGATTTAATAAAGATTAACGATTGCCGTTTAAACTCAATATCAAATTATTTTAATATGTCAAAAATATTTTTTCAAAATCAAATTGGCCATGTTTCATGCTTGAAAAAATATAATTAGCTGGAAATCAGCTAACACTTTTGTATAATGTAACTCATATTGCATTGTCAAATTATGCCTTTAATATTCATAACGGAAGTGCTTTTGTTTAGCGAAAATTAGACTTATTTTGATACAAACGTTATATTTAACATAGTTTAGTTATGGTATAAATCAACTTTCAACATTATATTAATGCAATATTAGTATTATTTTCACAGCATTTTGTACAAGCGTTACCCTCTATGTGTATGGTCATTTTTTCCATTTATCCTGCACAAAAAGAAAAAAAATCAGGTGTTTTTCTGCAGAGCCTTTTGAAAGTATTTTTCTATGGCAATATAACAGTAATTGTAAGCGTTGGATAATAATTCCCCAGGAATGATATTCAGTTGCAAAGGGTACAGTTTTATATTTTTATAACGTAGTTTTTATTAAATACTTGACTTGTAAAAATCGACATAATAAGTAACACCAGTAGGCAAAACTTTACCATTCAGATGTTTCAAGGATTTATAAAAAACGAACCTATTCACCAATAAAAGAGAAATAACAGAAGCAATGAACACTAAGACATGTTTTTTTTTTTTTACTATTGGTATGGGTATTTCGACTGAAAACAACTTCAAGAGTCGGCATGCTATTGGCATTGAATAAAAAAAAAGTAATTAAAAGTAAGAAAAGCACCCCCCCCCCCTCACGCCCAAAAATAAATAAATAAATAAGAAATAAAATGGCATGGTCAGATAAAAAAATGAATGCTGTCAAACATCACTAATCCAAATACTTTGTAATAAAATATTTACCAGGAAAATAAGAAACCGAAAAATGCTCAAAAAATCTAGGGGTACACTGAGAGATTTGGAGCAAATCTATTACTTTGTAACAGAATCAAATCATTTATAAATTTCTAACATATACCTATAATTAATTATTCGGATATTAATAAATACTAATTCAAATGTTGGATGCTTTAAGTTAATATGCATGTCAAATTTAACATAGAAAAAGTAGTTCGATAAAGTAGATATGGTAGCGATAAAACTGCCAACTTTTGTGCTTTTCTGCTACTCTACTTTAATGCAATCTTCCCCTTATTTAATTCTCGAAATTTGGCGATAGATAAGGCAAAAAAAGGCTTTTTAAAAAATAGCGGTAAGAAAAAAGTGTAAAAGTTGGCAGCTATGAAACTATCGCCTAAAAAGCGTTAAAAAATTAAGTATATTAGACTGAATAAAACTAGATACAAGCAACACATCAATCCGACTTGTAACGTATGCTACTTTACATTATATTTATTAACGAAATCCTTCTAACATAAGTTGGTAGCTCTAAATCTGTTACTTTGAACTGAGCAGTGGCAATAACTTCAGAGAAATATTAAATACACTGATTAAATACGAACATATATGAAGGATTTGGGCGTAAAAAAATGGTAACTCTGATTTTTTATTATTATTATTCACATGTAAAGCCGTTAACTACATCCTGACATCTTTTTAAATGTACAAGTTTTCGTTTTGAATCATATGTTATAATATTAGATATGAATTTCAAAAGTTATGCCATAAATTGTATATATAAATTTTAGAAAAGAAGACTTCTTGTATATAAATCCGATAAAATAAAATGAATCATACAAAATGTGTAGTACATAAATGCAACTGAGGATGTTGAGAATAAAGTCTTTAACACATTAGCAGTTTTAGAGGAAACAATCACGATGTTTCACGAGAGGATAGTTATAGACTTTAAAAAACTCGAATCTTTATCTCGAAATTACATTTTATTATTTACTTATTTTAGAAACAAGCCCTTAATTTTATAGCATTATGGTTGTTCTGAAATCAAAAGAAGATACTTTATGTCACCTTTCTGAATTCATTTGTGCTCGGAATTGGCAAGTGTTACGATTATGTAATTATGTATTCTAATGTATTTTTCATCTTTTTGGTAAAAACAGAGGATCTTTCAGAAAATCTTGCGTAATTTTGCAATTTGAACGGGATTGCCGGCCTCGACAGTACGGGAAAGGAGAAAATCTGCCGTCACGTATCAATAATTGCTTATAACTCCTTAAGTAATTTATTTATCAAAAAATTCAAAAAGCCATTCGATTCCAAATTACGGTAATATCCTGGCCTGTCAATTTTATGCTTTTACGCTTGAAAATGAGTCAGAAAATGCATCAAAGTTTCCCATTTTTAAGAAGAGAGTGAGACAATCGCCTTAAGATTGGAAATAAAAAATAAAAATTAAAAAAATGACAGAGCTGTTATAGTTTTCTCTTAAATTATAAAAGTAAATGAATCAGAATGCTCCTAAAATAATTTAAATTAAGTACCGTAAAGTACCGAAAGTAAGCCCCTCTTTAGCAAACAGGAACTTCTAATGAATTTAAGGGGTGCTTATAATTGGAACTTTTGTGAAAAGGATAGGGAAATTGGGAGGGTGGGGGGGGGGGGGGGTATTTGGAATTTAGGAAATTTCACAGGATTTGAACAATTTTAAAAATAAAATCAGATCAAATTAAAGTCTCTTCCATAGAAGCTAAGTAGTTTCCGTTAATAAAAATATTAAATTAATGAAGCAAGTTTACATAAAATAGTTAATTTAGATAAAGAAATATGAACAAATATTATAAAACTTTATCTCAATATAAATATCTATTAAATTTTATTAGTGTATAAAAATCAAGGTAAATATTAATAGTATAATATATTGAACATATGCCCTTCTGATACAATGATCAGAAAAGATATTAGATAAAAATAAATTGCATAAGATATATTCATTTAGAAGATATGGAAAAAAAAGATTCTTAAGGAATTTCCTGAAAAACACAGAAGGATTGAGAGCGCCAGAAAATAAAACTTCAAGAGGAGGCCTTATAAATGGAACTTTTTAAAAAAAGAAAAAAAATCATATATGTTGCGGGGGGGGGGGGTGTCTTATATTTGGAAGGGGGCTTACTTTCGGTACTTTACGATAAATCAAAAGTAGAAAAATAAAACAATGATTGGTACTCTTGATTCACTATTTCGAAATAATATAATTTTCGTGTTTCCGCAAAATCTTCTCCTAAAATTTTGGGATTCATTCTGAGGTTTTTAAACATTTTTGCCACTGGCTGTCTACTTACAAATGCTTTCCATATTATCCAGTGTATACTGTACACTTTCCTCCCTGCATTTTGACGGCAGATTACCAGTCATTTCTGTGTGCTTCTTTTTCCTCTTTCCTTCGTTTTTTCAATGGTAAATTTATACAGTAAAAAGGGAGGAAAGATACAGAAAACAAAGTAATTTATCCATGGAACAGTTTGAGTTCCGAAAAACGACAATCCTAAAACATTTTGCACATAAATTAATATAAAACTTATTAAAAAATAACAAAAATAAACTCTTGTTATCCTATAAATTTAGCTACATCAACCATAAAAAGCATAGTAAAATAACTAAAATATTATTTGTAGGAAAAAAAAAATTGCATGTGTTACTAAAAAATGTAATACTCAGGGTTTGTAAACATCACGATATTTTCGAAAATAACAAAAATATCCGATATTTTGACATATATCCGATATTTTCGATATATATCCGATATTTTCAAAATAGTCAACTTACTGCTGATAATAAATATTTTCAAACATAATATAAATTAGAAAATAAAACATATTGCACATGACATGAGAACATAAACAATATGCTAAAAGTGTGAGTTTTTTTCCCTTTTCTTTTGAAGATACAACTGTCACTCTATCCAGTTGTTGTCAATTATCTAACAGAGGAGGGTGGGAAATCGCTCGCGGGATAAAAGCGATTCGTTTAGCTGGGACACATGCTTGTTAAAAAGGGTTCTGGCAAAAATGATAGTGTATTTTCAAAAGAATGTATTCTTTGGTTTGTTTTAAAGATAGAAAAAAAATGATATTCATAATCTTGTATTTTTTCTATAAAATGCATGTAAATTTTACAATAATTATTCAGATAATAATCCCCAATTTATTTAACAGCCAATATCAATAATATTGTATAAATATGTATCGAACGTTTAAACTTGGACTTAAAATCACGAAATAATTTTCCAATACAATCATAAAAATTTCAGATATTTTAATTCATATTCCACACAACTGAAGATTTATTAATATTAATATTTATCTATAACAGCAATTAACTATCATAAAATGTAATTTAAATATATCTGAAATCAGTTGTCAATATATATATAATCAAAGATATATATAATATATAAACAACGTGGAAAATTGATATAAATAAGAATACATTAATGTTTTATATAAGCTTTGGAGTTTTCAAGAGAGTGGCGGAAAAAATCAGATGAAAGGAAATGAAACAAATTAAGACTTTTCCGGAAATATGCAATATGTTTTGCAACCGGAAAAGATTTTTAATAGTTTCAAAGTATTAATTCTTTTATTCTGAGAAAATTAGCGTACTTAAAACTTTTTTACATGTACAGTACAAAGTATAATTTACTAAAATATTACATTTTGTTTAAAGAATTTTCAGTAAATTTTAAGTGAAAATTTAGTACTATTTTCAAATAAATATAATGTGACTGCAAAAAAGTATTTATTTATCTTTTGCACTTTTAACCCTACCTGTGTTGGCATGGTTAAACCTATGGTACACAGGGTCGTTAAACCTAAAGTACGCGTGCCATTTTTGACACGTAACAGAATAATTTTGGCACGGGATTGTTTGGGATTCTAAAAAAAGATACGATGAGATTAGACAAAATACATAAATTTAGATTATCAAATCTTGTCTAAATTCAATTGATTGAAAATGGGAGGATTTTTTATTCTGCTTTATTAATGTCAAATCGCAGCTCAATATGGACTGAAAAAATTATCAAACAAATGTAATATTTGGAAACTATTGAAAAGTAAAAATTATTAAATATTATAAGTAAAAATGCTGATGCTGAAATATGACAACTTGGAACTTAATTAGATAATATAGATAAAAAAGAAAAAAAACTCAAATAAAAACTTAGATATCTCTAGTTCAATTTATCTTCTATTGAAATGATCTTAGTATGAATCTGATACTAATTATTTTTCATCCTCGATGTCACTACAAAATCGCATTTAATCTTTTATTAATTTCTAAAATGTATTTAATTCTATATCTTTTACAGTGTAAACCTACATGCATATTACTTAAAAACATTTTAATACTAATAAATCATTTTCAAGTAATTTTAATGTATTATTTTTCATAAAATTTATATTTTTATTGCACGTCATTTTCATTCGGAAAAAAAAATTTGGTACGCGGCTTTAAAAAGGTTCGCCGACCATGGGCTAGAACAATTAAACTGTGCTTAAATGTTCACAAAGCAGAGACATTATCCAAAGATTGATGAACGGGGCATAGATCCATGTCCGCATAAGCTTGTGTGTGTGTAGAAGGGGGGGGGGGGGGGTCAGTAGGAAGAACAAAAAATAATAGGTGTTGAGTTTCATTATTTATATAGTTTTTACCGTGCAATAGGGTCCCAGTAACTCCAATGCATACATACTTCGTAATACACAAAACATCGATGAAGCAAATTACGGGTTAATACTACATTATAAAAATCCCGTCTAAAAAACTTCTAATCATACACGCATTTGAAAGTTATATAAGCGTGTTCTCGTGTTTTTTATTTTTGCACTGCAATCAACAAATCACATCTTTCCACCATTCACTGAGACCTTTTTTGTGCGTAAAAATGAATTTTTTTTTTTATATTAGTTTTTCGGATGTTGTAGAATCAAACAGTGTTTTTCCTATTAACTTAAGACTCTTGTCACTCCCGGCGAAGACACTCACAAGCTAATTCTAATCCTATGGGGAGGTATTTTTCTAATATCTCGTTTGCATTTCGACATTTTGAAATATATATATATATATATATATATATATATATTGCACTGGATAGCCGAGGTCCGTCTCTACATCGCACCTTTTTTACTTTTTCGATTTCGGTCGCAGATATTTTTTATAAAGTTACTTTCAATTTCAAAACCGGTTCTGAAAATGAAAGTGTCATTCTAAAAAATATCTGCAACCAAAATCGAAAAAGTAAAAAAGGTGCGATGTAGAGACGGCTCTCGGCTATCCAATGAAAAAAAAAAAAAAATCCATCCCCATAGGATTAGCATTAGCTCGTGAGTGTCTTCGCCTGCAGTGTCAGAAGCCTTAAGCATCTTGAATTAAAATTGATTCCTGACCGAAAATATGCTTTTTTTGTCTACCCTGTAACAACAGACATTGCTAGAACACTTTTTAAATTGTAAAATTGGAAATGCAATTCCATTTTTTATTATTTCAATAAAACGAAATTCGAATTTTGTGCATTTATGATTAACATTGACTATGTGAGGCCATAAAGTATCTAGTTTAATTTGTGTCAGCCTATTAAAACTATAAAATATAACACGTTTACAACATATTTCAACATAATACACAACATAAGAATGGAGCTCAAAATCGTGTTTGTACCCAGGGCCTCCAAATCGGGAATGTACACGCGTTATGACGATAACTAATAAAAAAAATATCAAATGAGAAAACAAAAAAGCGTACAAAATTTGTAATTTTTGCAATTCTTGTATTTTATATCAATACAAAAACCCTTAACGGGTTAAAAGTTTGTGACGCAGCGCTTTATCTAATACTCTAACAAGGAGAGGGCCAACCTTGTTAATCACAGATTTTGATTATTTTAATATATGTTGTAGGGTAGAGGCCCCTTAGTCTCATATTCAACGGATTTTATCCAACGCTATTTAGTTCTTGAGAAACCGGGGGGTCTAATGATAGTACATAACTGAAATACTTACTTTGTAATTAACAGAATAGGTTGGTCGTATCTGAGTTGGTAAGGCGTTTGCTGGCTGATCTGCGGGCCCGGGTTCGATACCGGGACGCGCTACTTTTGTTTTTCTCATTTTTTGTTTTATAAATATATTTGTAAGTATAACTTAATAATCTCATTGTCAATTAAAATTTATAATATTGTATATGAATTATAATTTTAACCTATTTAATTTTTTACTTTTAACTAAATAGTTGTATAAAACATCATAAAACTGTTAATTTCTTTAAAATCACTTTAAAATATATTTCATATATTCTTTATCAATGCAATGATATTGAGCGATTGTGTCATTTCGTGATTTTAAAGAAACATCATTTATGCATTGCTTAACAAAGGAAGTCAATGCGGTAATACTATTATTCTGTTTTTAAAGTAACAAGCATAATTATATTAAAAATTAGCATCAGAATTAAATTACAACCGATTTTTTGAATATTAAAGATTTTTAAATTT
Organism: Maratus speciosus; assembly: GCA_963932465.1. Classification (NCBI taxonomy): domain Eukaryota; kingdom Metazoa; phylum Arthropoda; class Arachnida; order Araneae; family Salticidae; genus Maratus; species Maratus speciosus. Next base: position 398,399,878 of record OZ010795.1, read on the forward strand.
GTACTATGTATGCTTGCACTTTCAATTATTTTGCTTTCCCCTTTATCTTCTTTCTGCTTTTATTTTTATTTTATTTGAATATTCTTTTATTTTATCATAACTAGATGCCGCCACAACAGGTTTTGTCACGATTTTGGAATTTTTATCATTCAATAATAGATCCAATTTCTTTTTAAACCTCTTTAAAGGATGGGAAATAATAGTTTAAAAATAAAAAATGATAAATTTAAGTTTGTTAACATTATAATTAATGTATGATATTAAAATTTTTAATTTAAATTATTAAATTACAAGTATATTTGTAAAACAAAAACTGAGAAAAACAAATGTAGCGCGTTTGGGTACCGAACCCGGGCCCGCAGATCAGCCAGCAAACTCCGTACCAACTGAGCTACAACCAACGTATCCTTTTGGTTACAAAGTAAGCATTTAAGTTGTGTACTACTATTAGACCCCCCACCCCCGGTTTCTCAAGAACTAAGGAACGTTGGATAAAATCCTCAGAGTAAAGATAAGAAGTAGAGGCCAAATCCCATTGTTATTTCAGTCAGAACTTTAAGCTAACATGTTCCGCTTTCATCGCCAAAAGGTTGTCTTTTTTGGCAGTGATCTCCTTACTGGAAAATGTCGGATTTGATTCATGCGAGAGAAACGCCGACGCAAGAAAGTTTCAGCGGGAACCCGAGGAGAAAATCCGGTTTGGCGTGTTTTCTCTACCCACCATCACGTGACGGTGGGTCACTTGATCGTGGCTTCAAGAAAGGGTTGCTATTTCTGAGTCCAGTTATATGAGAAGTCTATGATAAAATCAGTTGAGCCTGAGACTACGGGGTCTCTACCCTACAACATATATTAAAATAATCAAAATCTGTGATTAACAAGGTTGGCCCTCTCCTTATAAGAATTTTAAATATGGAACTTAAAAATATTGATATCAAATTTTGAGTGACGCTATGCTATTAATTATAATCTCTATACATATTTATTTCATCATTTTATTTTGTTATAATTGCATGTGCAAAAATTATGTTTAATTTAAAAAGATGTATAAAAGTTTATTCATTAATGCTTTATCATTCATATCTCTCATAAATTTAAAGCATGAGTTTTATAAGATATGATATAAAAATTTAAGTGACACCTTGATGTGGCTTTAAGCGATTTGTTTTAAAATTCAATTTAAATTATTTTTAGTTTGGCTAAGATATATTCGCACATCTAAACAATATTTTTAATTTTTCAATACATTGTTAAATATGTCACTTTTACTGAACTTATATAATGCATTGAAATGTATTTATTTGAATAAATTGATTTATCCTTTGTACCATGCTATTAAAAATTAAAAATAAAATTTATGTAAATAATTTTTTTGCCTCATAGTATCCATTTGAATACATTTCACTTAGTTTGGATACAATGACGCAAAAAAAAAAAACTATTTACATAAATTTTATTTTTAATTTATGTCCTTTAATTTAACCCTTTGCACCCATCTCTCTAGCTTAATAAATAATTAAAATCTTTCAAACTTAATTTGAAAAAAAATATCTGTAACATTTGTTGCTCACTAGCATAAATAAATAAATTAAGTCCTAACTTCCCAAATGTACATTTCTCCTCTCCTCCCTCCCCCTACTCCCCCCTTCCAAAAAAAAAATCTTTACTTTTATACAGAAAATTCTATATAAATTATGCTCCTATTCCTGAAAAATACTACTTTCCCCCTCCAGCCTAGTGATTTGAATCTTTAAAGCTATTTATAAAGAAAATTCTTCTGTCTTATTTAAAGATTGTTAGTGACAATAAAAACCAATTAATATAAATTATCTTCCTTTTCCTGAAATTTACCACTTTCCCTCTGCAGCCTAGAGATTTGAATCTTTAGAGCTGTTTAGAAAAAATAATCTGCAAAGTCTGTTGCTTAATAATAATAAAATATATAATCATGTACACTTTAAATTATTTTTCATACAATCAATTGATATCATAGTAGTTGTTCTGAGCAAATATTGTGTTGGCTGGGTTGTCGTCCAGATAGCTCAATTGGAAGAGGACTGGCAATTAAAGCGAAAGATTATTAAAGTTCCCTTTAATTCAAGATGTTCAACCCCTTTGCGATATGAGTCCTTTGCTTAATTTTTAATCTTTTACCACAGGTTTTTCAAAACAGAAAATTTTCTGTTATTGAATCGTAAAAATGCTCTGATTAAATAAGGTAAACTTTACAATTAAAAATAAGTGGTGAGAATAATGAAGTATTCTGAACACCTTAATTGGCAAGTATGCCGGTTGCTCATCCCCAAGGGGTTAAAGATGCTTTTTTGCTATTAATGCCTTTAGGATTTACAATATACAAAAATCTTAACCACTTCTGAGGTAAATAAAGTAAGTGAAAAAAAATCAAGATGGCAATGGCTTTGATTGATGAATTGTAAGCTGAGTAATTTGTGCCACAGAATGAAAAAATTATAAAGTTGTAATAATGCATTCTTCAGGGCATTCACAGATACTAAATCTTTAGGGTTTTTGATAAGTGAATTACATATGAAGATAAATACGATAGATCTTTATAACACACACCTTCGGATGAGACGTTCTGCGTATTACAGAATTTTGCATTATATAGATCATATTTCATTCATCATTAAATTTACCTCCTAAACGTGCTTTAAATTACATTCCTTGGAACCAGAAATAGTGGAAATTATTAAATTTTACATAATAGAATACGTTCAGATTCGTAATATCTGGAAGGAGAAAGTGGCTCCTAAACCCAAAAAATCCAGTGGCCACATTGTGAAACAAACACATAAAAAGAATTTAGTGTTTATAAGGGTGGGGAGGGAGACTAAATTCAAAGTGCAAAATAATTTATTTGATATATACATATATCTATGTACAAGAAAACACAGACTAATTACATCAAATGAGTATGTTTATTTTAATCACAAAATTCTTTAAATTTGATTATTAAGAGTAATACAAATATAAAACTATGTTCATTCAGAAGATATAGTTGGACATGATACATTAAAAAAAAATGTAAAGCTACGCAATCATGGTAGTGGGAAATATTAGGACAACAATATTTCTAATTTTGATTTTATCGTATAACATTACATTAAAAAAATTGTGAATGTGTAAAATTATTTAGCGCTATAAAAATCAAAACACACTTCAGACGTTTGTTTTTCTATGTAATACAGTAGTTTTCTGTGTTAAACAGATCATTCTGGACTGTAGGAATTAGGAAGGAGAATACACGGATTTCATTTTTAAAAAAAGGTAGAAATCCACCATTTCCAGAAAAGGAGCGTCCCTGTATAACGCATGGCATTGGAAGTTAGTGGCCAAGGCAAAATATTTAGTCGTCACATGACGACTGAATCTGCACCTATACATAATAGGTATAGATCATGTCACACATTATTAAATTATCTTAAAGCATGATCTAAATATGCCTAGGCAAAATCATTATAAACAGTGGTAGCTCGTGATTAACAGTTTTGGAGGCACTAAATGCATGGCTGGCAAATTTATTCCTTTTTCACTATTTTTAAAAATGAAATCTTTGCCTTATTTTTGGCAGAAGTTTCTTACATTAAATAAGGCAAAAATGTCTTTTTTTTTTTTAAATATTACTTTTGGAAGCCATGCATTTAGTGCCTAGAAAAAAAAAGTCATGAGCTGCTACCGATTAATTATAACACTCATTTACAAAAAAAAAATACATATATAATGGTTTTATTCCTCCAAAATAATGCGCTAAAGAAGACAATGTATCAAATTTGGTGTTCCAAGAAATTAGCAATATTTGTGAAATACATGTGCTTTTTAACTGCAAAATTCATTGTTTACATCTGAGAAATACATTATATACATCTTCTGTATTATTTTTTTTTAGTGTCAGGCTTTTGTGATAACACACATTTACAAAAAATTTTAATGTAATAACAATGTTTTCATTACTCCAAAGTAATGTGTTAAAGACGACAATGTATCAAATTTAGTGTTCCCAGAAATAGTAATATTTGTGAAATACATGTGCTTCTTAACTGCAAAATTTATTGTTTACATCTGAGAAAAATATTGTATGCATCTTTTGTATTAAAATTTTTTAGTGGCAGGCTTTTGTGATTGAACAAGGACTGCTTGCAGAATGCTTAAATAAATTTACAATATAAAATTATGGCTCTTGAAATACTATTAATCAAATACAGTAATAGGGATAAAAAAATCATTAAATAAATAGTTTATTTTAAAAAAATACTTGAATTTTCATCAGATATACTGATTATTACTGCCATATATTATATGTAACATATTTATTAGAAAAGTTATAACTATTTTGATGAAGTTTTAAAATGTAAACAAAATGATACCTTATAAACACATAAAAAATACAGCTCGTTTTCGAAAGCCGCGCCTAACATTCTGAGATGATTTTATGATCCAAAGGGGTGGTAACGCTGAGATAGGTATTTGCCGAAGTTCCAGTTGCATGTTGTCACTCAGCTAAACAGCCTCCGATCATCCCTATTTTGATAAAATCAAAACAGACCTGACGCATGCGCAAAATCGCGGAAAGTTTCGCTTTACGAAAACAGACGGTACCTCTGGACAAAATCATTATACAGTAGACTCCCTCAAATCCGCACAACTTGGAACCAGAGGTTGTGCAGATTTTAGAATTTTGCAGATTTCTGGACATTGCTTTGTTTACAGTTTTTAAACAGTCATTTGAATATAATTATGCAATCAGAATTATAAAATATCCTTGCAACATAGTAAAATATTAAAATAATTAAGTACAAAAATAAACTAAAATGATAAGAAGTAAGATAATTTAAAAAATGATTGAACTATTAAAAGTAAAGATCAAGTAAATAATTAATAATGTATAATTAAATCTTCATAATAAAGATAAGATACATTTTCCTTGAATTATTGAATGAAACTTGCCTCCTAATGGTACCTATTAATTCACATAAAAATCATAAAGTAAGGAAGTTTTATTTCAGGTTTAGCCAGTCTTAATATCCAAAAAATCTGGATTATAATACATAAAAAGATTTGATATAAAGATTGTGATTACCAAGATCTTGATTTTTTTTTTTCAGAAATAAATTGTACTTCCTTCCTGAAAAACCATGGGTTCAGTCATATTATAGAGAATTAATTACATATTCAAATACAAACGGAATGATATAAAATTAAATAATTGTGTAATTTTGCCCTTATATCTGAACTGAAAGTTTCATTGTTTACATCTGCAATGATGTGCAGATTTCTTGCAGATTTTAGGGAGTCTACTGTATTACTTATTTCAAAATTTTTTTATTTAATGCTAGCAATTTTTTCATTAAAAAAATCAGAATTATGGAGATAAAGATGAAATAATGTTTGAAATTTAGCCCTCTAGGTAGGGGTTCTTAAACTATGGTATGCGTGCCAGTGCTGGTACGTGAAATGAAGTAAAAAATGCAACAATAATAATGGATTGCTGTAGTCCGCATTCAAAAAGATGAAGGTAATAGAATTTTGATTGGTGAGAAAGAAAAATACCCTCTGATATCGGTAAAAGTTCTAAAATTATTGCTTGTTTTTAAGCACAATATACACTGCTGGTCATCCATAATGCAACACCAAGAAAGACAAGAGTTATCAAAGCCAAATTTATTTTAGAGATTACACATAGTATCAGTGTTAAGTGATTCCAAAGACAACCTTCTTTGAAGTGAGGTAGACGGGAAAATCAGTAAGAACTGTTACTTCCACGTCTGTGAATAAACGCTGCTAGACGCTGCGGCATAGTGTGAAAGAGGCTTTGGATGTGTTGTTGGTGAATGGCATCCCACACTGCCTCCACACGTAGCCAAAGTTCATCTTGTGTACTTGCAGGTGCGACAATCCGGGATAGACGGTCTCCAATCATTGACCATACATACTCGATGGGTGATAGATCTGGAGAACAGGCAGGCCAGGGTAACAATGGAATATGGTGAGCTAAGAAGAAAGTTTGAAAACTGCGTGCAACATGTGGTCGTGCATTGTCCTGTTGAAATGTGGCCGCAGGCAAGCCCCGAAGGTAAGGGAGGAGAACAGGCTGCAAAACCTCAGAGATATAGCACTGGTTGGTAAGTGTATCGTTAATGCTTACTAGCGGGGTGTGGGAGTTGAATCCAATACCACCTCACACGATAACAGCGGGTTCATAACCAGTGTGATCATGAATAATACAGCAGTTGAGCAGCCTTTCCCCACGATGTTTCCAAACTCTAATTCGACCATCATGATACTGCAGGCAGAAGCGTGATTCATCCGAAAACACAATGCTATGCCATTCGGATGTCCACCTCTGCCATTCAGCGTACCATTGTAAACGCAAACTCCTGTGATTTAATGCCAAATGTATGCGAAGCAATGGACGCCTAGCGGACAATCCACTGTACTGAAAACGACTTCGAACTGTTCATGCGGATGCCCATTCTTGTGTTAGAGACGGCATTCGTTGTGTTATGGTTGCGGATGTGGCAATGCGTTCCATCAGTACCATGCGCACAATATCCCTGCCTTCCAGTGGAGTGGTGTGACGAGGCGGTTGCAATCGCTCCTGGTTTGTCATTCCCTCCTGCATCCACCGATTCCATATTCTCATGACTGTTGCTTGGCTACGTCCGGATACGATGACCAATTTCTCGGAAGGATAATCCGCTATCTCTGTATGCAACGATTCTTCCGCGATCGAAATCAGAAACGTGCTCGGATGGTACTCGTGTTTTTCTTTGAGGCATACTGAATCTTTACACATAAACATCGCACGAGAAACAATTCACGTTCTTCAAAACGACAATCTTTCTTCCCTTTATATACAGATTGTAAGGAGCGCTGCAGTCCTCAATAATGTGCGCGAGCGCTGAATTTGTAATCATTTGCATATCCTACCGAGGTGTATGCATGGTGTAAATTTTACGCTACTTGGTTGATCCATTCATGGTGTTGCATTTTGGATGGCCAGCAGTGTATATTTGTTTTAAATGCTTTCCCGCCAATTCTTTATAGGGAAAACAAATACAGGAATAAACATAAACTTCGAATCTGATTTATGTGTAAAACTAAGATTGAATCAGATATGAGGAAGATGTGTTTGGTAAAGCAGGCATCACCCTTATCATTAGCAACACAACAGAATTATTAGAGTCATCCTAGTGCATATGCATCAATCTACGCCAATATGCCATTAAGTATTGTAGCGTTTTTTAAAAAATCAAAACACTATATTTTGATAATGTACATATTATTAATTTGTAATGATGATACTACTACCTTTTACTTGAATGTTAATATAAAGCAGTCAATCTAAGTACCAATTTAATAATGTAATCGTACAATTAAATACAGTAAAATCTACTCAGACGGAGCGCAAAAGACTGGACAAATACCTTGTTTTAGACACATTCCGTTTACACAGGTTTTTGTGTAATAGCATTGAGTTTGTAACTTGGTGGTAGGCGGAAGTATGAACTTCTATTCAGTGGTACGTCGAGCTAAAAGTTTGGGAACCCCTGATCTAGAGGGTAACAATATTTCTACAAAATGGATTGCAGGCTCTTTCTAAGTGTAAAATTCATTGTTTACATTAAAGGAGCTGTCTGTTATAGAGATAATTGCATTATAAAGATATTTTACTACAACAATGCCTTCATTACAAAATTCTGAAATAAGGTGTTAACCCTTTCGGGACGGGTGATGCATATATGCATCGTTAACAGGGGCATATGGAATTTGTCTTTGGCACCATTAATAAATAAATATAATATTTGTCTTTTTTAAGTAGAGCATTTTTTGGAATTTCACCAATAAAGGGAGCTGTTTAAAAAAAAGCGGTGTCAACCAAATAAAATTTGTGGAAGGGATGCCGTCTCGAAAGGTTAAAGATAAAAAAATTGTGTAAAACTTAATGTTTCGGGAAATAGCAGATATTTCATCTATATGTATGTGAAATACAAGTGATTTGTAACTGCAAAATCCATTATTTTTATCTCAGAAATAAATTATATAGATAGTTGCATTATAAACATTTTCAGCAAAATCCTAGAAAGTATGTTAAATCTAATAATATATACACTATACCAGCCAGTCAAAGAAGTAAAATATTTTTATGTGAAAAAGATGAAAAGGACAGTGTTTAGAAGGAAACTATTTTATGCATTTATATTCATGTTTTCATTTAACTTTTTAAAAGAACTTCATTTTATTGTTATTATACATTTTTCCTTAAGAGAAGATTTGCTTTTTTTCGATTAAAAAAATCGATTTTTTTTTTTTTACATTTTTCTATTCCCTACAGTCTATAGATAATCCTTATAAAATTATTTTGCCAAAATCGAAAACCTTTCTTAGTTATTTTGTGCTTTAGCGCAACACGTCCATAGGCTTTTATTGTTTTGGAGCACTACAAACGCATTTTACGTAAAATGACTTTTTTTAAACTGGGCGAGATTAGAATCCAAAATCTATTAAGCAGTTTTTTTTAATTAAAGGGGACATAATTCAATGGGGCTTGAACCACTTTCAGCCATTTTTATATTAAAAAAACATTTTTAAAATAACGCCAAAGTGCGAAAAAAGGGGCCAAAAAGAGAATTTTTTCAAATGGCCCCCATTTTGTTACTTTCAATTTTTTTTAATTCAAAAAAATACTTGAAGCGCCCAGACAATCTTATCTACTTTCATAATATTTAACGAAAATTAAATGCAGACGTCTCTGGTAATCTATTGGATCCCGCCCAGTTGGAAGTGCACGACGCGCATCACCTACGCAACTAAATCCACATAATAAATTTTTGATTTTAAAAAAGTGCAATATCCTTCAAATGATAATAAATAACTTGTAAAAATACACGGAACACAAATTTCCCTTCCTATTCTTAAAAAAAAGCTAGAAACAGCGTTTTTTTCGTTCTTCTGAGAGACAAACCACGCTTACACTACGACCAACTATTTAAAATACTATATCGGTTATATATATAGTTAATATTTGCTTTATCCTTTAATTTCGATTTAAAACATTAATCGACGTAGGTCTGCAGTCCATGCAAAAATTTCACAAAACAATAGACAGAATTCTTGTCAGTAAGTCCCTACTTATCTTACTTCATCTTTTCATTTTTATGATATTATCACAGTGCTCTTATGACTAGATAAAATACAATATCATCGAGTAACTTTGCTTATTGTGTGTTCAGAAAAGCAGAAGATCGCATTATCGAGTAAATGAATAGTTGAGTGTAAGAATCGGTATAATACCGTATGATCGAGTAACGTAGATGGCTTTATGTTATAGATGGGCAGAAGGTCGCATTATCGAGTACCTGAGGTAGTTGTGTGTAGTAATTTGCAAAATACCGTATAGCCGAGTAACTTAAATTGCCGTGGCGGCAGAACGGCAGCAGATAGATACAGGCGGCAGAAGTTTGCGTTATCGAGTAACATAGATAGTGTGTAAGAATTAGTAAAATGCCGCATCTTCGAGTAACCTTAAAATTAGAATTAAATAATTATATATTAAAGGGAGGAAATATTGAAAATTACGTCATAAAAATTGCATTTACACGTGAATATTAAAAATGAAAGAAAACTTTAAAATAGTAAATTCCTTAATATGCGTAAATTTAAACGCAGTAAATGGGGGAAATTACTTCATAATATTTAACCCCTTGGGGACGAGCGGCACGTATTCGTGCCGCATGAAGCACTCAGAATCCTTTTTTTTCTCACCAGTAAAATTTAACTGTGAATTTTGCCTTATTTAATCAGCGCATTTTATCGATTCAACAAGACACAAATTTCTGTTTTTAAAAAACGGTGACAAAAGATTTAAAATTTCGTAAAAGGCTCCCGTCCCGAAGGGGTTAAAAATGGCCAAATAATAATATTGCCAAGCAGTTTAAAATAAAAAATATATTTACAGGAGACATTTATTTCATATTTCGAGATGATATTTTTAACTATTGTTGTCAATTCTAAGTCAGCGCAAATAATAATATTTCATTTCTAACAACAAAAGTATTTTCACGTAAACAGACTGCTCAAAATAATTAAAGAATATTGTAAGTCTAATGTAAAATAACGATTTATTATTTCTTTAATAAATCGATGATTGTAACAAATGAAATATAAACGCGTTTGTATAAAACATCACATAGATATAATTAAAAATGCTGATTTTTTAAATTAGGTGAGATCTTAATAAAAGCTTATGGAAATTACAGTTTTCCTTTATCAACCGTCGTCGATTGCTTGGCGGTAACGTTTATTAACTTACTTCAGGCCCATCAGGAGAGAAAGTTGATGTTTAAATGGTTTAGAATATTGGTATTCACGAATCGACAAGATTTGGTAGATTAAGAAAGTCCATATTTATAAATATGTAGTTTTTATTTTTCACAGAAAGGACTTTTAAGATTAATTGCTCATAAAGGGCTTTTGAAGCGCTTTTGAAACATTATTGTGTCATGTTCCTTGGCAAAAAAAAAATAAAAGTACCGGTTTCCATATTTAACGGTTTAAACAACTTTTTAAAATAATTACTCAGTCTATGCAGCGATTTGTCAAAATACTCGTCCAAATTCCCTTAAGTGAGCACCCCCCCCCCCCGCCTTCGCTCACATATTTAAGGAAAAATCTCTGTGTCTTTGTGATGGGATAAAGTACCATATCATCAAGTAATTTAACATGCGGTGAGTGTAGATGGAAGAAGATAACTTTATTGAGTAACTGAGAATATGTAGGAATTGGAAAAAAATGTACCATTAAGTAACTTAGATCGCTGTGTGTATAAATCGACAGAAGATCGCATTATTGAGTAACTGAGATAGTTGTGTAAAGTAATTGATAAAATACCGTGTCATCGAGTAACTTATATTACTGCGTAACACACGGCAGAAGATTGCATCATTGAGTAACTAAAAGAGCTGTGTGTAGGAATTGGCAAAATATCGTATCTTCGAGTAACCTCAGCTTACTTGACAGAAAATTATTGCACCTGTGAAGGATTTGGGGTTTATAATATCTACTATATATATAAAATGAAACTGGAAATTTCGTTCAGGCTGTTGATAACGTAAATTCTGCTAAATGGACTTTGATGGGACTTGCACTGTTAATAAGGTAATTTTTAGGGGAGTTTTTAGCATTTTGCATATTGTTCTGCATCAAATCTTACAATAAATGATCAACAAAAGGAGTCGCTTCTTAACAGCCCAAATTTTACCTAAAGCATTAGAAAATATAATAATGCAATGCCGCTTGTATCTTTTTCAGCAATACAGAAAGACAGATAACGTTCCATATTACTTTAAAACAGATGGTCAAATTCACTAAAATTTTTCATTTGTTTCAAAGTTAGTTAGGTGAAACCGACCAGCGAAACGGGCAAAGCCTGCTAGTAATATATAAATGAAAAATAATCTCTTTTAGGTACAACGCGTTGTTATGCACATATCGCTGCATGAAATATAGAATTTAATTCGATCTCGTCTTTGGTCGATTTTCGAAGACAATACAGAAAAGGAAAAAGTGCTTCCAAAGATTACAATCGTTTATAACTAAAGAAGTGATTCATTTATAGAAAAAGGAAAAAACTGATCGATTACAAATTAATGCCATAACTATGTCTGCAAGTAGCATGCTTTTATATTTAAAAATTAGTCAGAAAATGTGCCCGAAAATTTCAAGTTATTATTGGATTTTTTTTTTTTTTTGAACCAATGTTTAAAACGTTATGTTTAATCTGTACATGACATGTAAAAAATAGACGTAATTTAAAACACAAATATCTAAAATAAACTTTCTTCAAGGTTGCATAATGGAGCCCTTTCGTAAGTCTTTCTATCAAAATAAAAGAACAGGAGTGGAAAACACCAGATGATGCAGATTAGTTTTGAGGATTAATTGGTTAAGTATAAAGGGCGGGAACGGGGACTAATACCCCCTTAATTTAAGTAAATGGATTTTTCATGCAGAAATATCCAATTTGCTTCAAATTGTAAATAGGTTCATTTTGATAAGGCGCTTCCCTAATGAGTTTTGGAGATACATTCCTGAAGTATAAAGGGGGAACGAGGGCTAATACACCTTTAATTTAGATAAATTGTTTTTTCATGCAGAATTATCCGATTTGCTTCCAATTTGGGTTATCCTATTCAATTACCGGTTTATTCTTATAAGACGATTCACTGATTATATTTGGAGATTCATTGGTTAGGTATAAAAGGGGGAAGTGGGGCAGCTAATCCCCCTTTAATTTAGCTAAATATGTTTTTCATGCAGAAATATCCGATTTGCTTCGAATTTGGTATAAAGGATTATTCAGATAAGGCACTTCCCTGACTAGTTTTGGAGGTTCATTGGTTAAGACGGTGGGCACCCCTTAAAAAAGGGACCGTCTTCCGGTCCCAGGCTCTTGCAAGCCCATTTGTCCACGCAGAGACCACCCATGAAACAAGCCCCGCGGCGCGTCCCGAAGGTCGCCGCCAGACAAGCTCCAACAGAGCGGAACCCCACGCAACTCCGGCCAAGACCGACGCCGCTGCCCAGCGCACACGGCGACGGCTAGTCCCAAATAGAGACGAACGGTCATCACGACAGTCCTCACCACCCAGCCAGAACAACCAAGTGGTCCCTAAACTTGTTTCCCGAGCCAGTAGACCCCGCAAGCCATCGCAGGAACCAGACGACTATAAAGACGCTGGGCCCACGGACTGAACCGAGGCTTCCTGACCCGGAGCTACTTTACGGTAGGCCCCCCAAGATCAGATACCATTTTCCGGCAGAGACAATTTTGTGGGCCATCCGATGGAAAGTTATGAAGGGCCCCTAGCTGAAAACCCGGGAGGACGGGGAAAATCCCTCCGGCCGTAAAGCGACCCAGCTCTGGGCTTTTCGCCCAGACCACCCGGCTAAACCGACGGAACCCCTCGCGGATCACGCCGGGAACCAGTTGGCCCAGACTAGGTGCCGTTAGCGACCCCAGGCGGGCACGGAAAGCTCCACCTAGACGGAATAGACTCCGCTTCTCTAGGGGGTTGGACGGAACGGAGTCCCGCCCGCCCCCACCGACTCGACTCGACCTTAAGGCAGAGAATCCAGCGGAGGTGAGCAGGAGCCCGCCCGCCACTACCTTACCTCACGGCCGTTGAGGGTACCCAGGCCCGAAAGCCCCTGACCCCGTGCAGTGACCGACCGCTACCTCTGTTAATGCGTTCGAAAATTAGGTGGAGACACCTCTAGGTCCTCATCACCAGGCGAGGCAAACACCGGTACCGCATAGACACGGAGGACCTGGATCGGACCAAGAGTTCCCCTGAGGCACGATGAGCCGCCGCGTTACCGGCGAGCCTCCGGCCCGGTTCCCCGCGGGAACAGCGTTGGATGGTGGACCTGCCGGCCGACCCCCTCCCAAGGGTCACGGCACGACATGGAGCAACCAGAGTAATACTGGCCTCCCCACGCGACCGCTCCTTGGTCAACGGGGGTACCGCCAAACCCTACCACCCTAATGGTCGGCTCCCAACTGCTTCAGCTGAGCTCCTCGGAGGGATGAGTCACCCAAGTCAAAGAGTAACCTGGGCGCTGTCCGTAACCCTCGCCCTTCGGTTGCTCCGGGAGTCCCTGCTTGGCGTTCCTGCGAGCCCCGTCGTCACTAGGGAGCACCGAGGACTTTCCACTACAATGCCCTCACTCATACCTCAGGCTCGCTCTTAGTCAATTGGTGGATGGGGTCCTATCGCCTTAGCTATCCTTTGGCCAGAGTCACCACCCGATCAATGACCGGCTCTGTGATCGGACTATGGAGCGTCGCTAGCCGGCTTGGCCAGAGAACTTATCTGCCGGGGGTGCGGGAATACACGGGCCCGAGGGCCCCACGCACCAGGCACGACGCACGTTAACCGTGGCCACCGGACTCAACGCCTGTCGGAGATGAGCCTCTCGAGGAGGTGGCGAATCGTCCCCAGCCGACCCCCTCGCATTCGTACACAACGAACTCGGCCGAGCTTCCGGTCACCTCCCCCTCTCAAGGGGTCGGGTCGGAACCACCCGGAGGGGCGGCCACACGTTCATTGGTTAAGTATAAAGGGGGGGGGGACGGGGACTAATCTCCTCTTAATTTAGTTAAGTGAGTATTTCATGCAGAATTATTCTTTGAAATAAGAGTGTAATATACAATTAGTGTGAATAGGGTGTGAGCTCAATGCCATCAGTTTAACTGGTCACTTTACTTTCTATTTATTTATTTTTTATATCATGTATTTATCCTAAAGAACTTATTTTTAAATGCATCAGTTTTTAAAGGTTTTGCAAGAAGTTTTAAACCTATTAAATTATCATCTACTCTGACGCAGTAATGAAACTTTAAAACTTCCCTACATTAATCAGGTTTCGGACTGAGCGCTGCATTTTTAACTAGTTTATAAACTGTTTTTAACATTAGAAAACGTTTACAATTTTTTATAAGAAAAAAGAGTTTTTTTAATCTTCACTGTTATTTTAGGGGTATTTCCAGTGACCCCTTTCATTAGAAGTTACAATCAGACCCTTATGACTTTATATGAATCACGAGAACAATGGAGACCATAATGCGTACATTTACGTTTGCTTAAATAGGTCAACTGGTTATGAAACTGCAACAAAGACATACTTCAAAAATTAAAAAGGAGAAATAAATGAAAATAAAAAATAAAAAGTGTAATATTTAAAAAAATACTCTTTTACAATTTAATAGTTTAATATAAATCAAATTATCAAATGTTCCGGTTCCTTTATCTTAAAAAGGAAAACAAAGTAATTAATATATATATATATATATGTATATTTAATAAATCCACTCTTTCGCTCTTTTTATGAAGCGTAAAAAAGCGTTATTTATTAATAATCAGGTTCAGGCGTGATTTTTAAGAAAAAAATTTAAAACTTATAAAAGGGTATTTGTTTTAGGAACTAATTTTACTTTTATTTATTTAATATGCATCTACAGAAAATATAAGTTATATAAGTAAGAAAGACTATTTTTAAAACAGGTGAAACAGGTAAATTTTCGTCTTATTTCGAATAATTTGAGGAAAATTACAGGAAAATGAGACAGATAAACTTTTTTTTATCTGTAGTGATACCATTGTTAAAACGAAATCTGTTACTGAAAAAATTTATGTAAAATGTGTCATCATACTAACGCTTTAACTACCGAGAATATTCGAAACTAATTGTTACTATGTATTGAACTTAGAATTATATTGAATGAAATTTATATAACATTTGTTGTTCGTTTACATTGATACCCAAAAAGTCTGTTACACTAAGATCTATAGAGATAATTAAGTTACAGCGTATTTTAGTTATGTTAGATTTCTTCAGACACAATGAAATCGATATGCATTATCGAGCAGGATTCGATCAAGTTAAAAAGAGGTGCAGGCCTGGTATTAATTCGCCTCCTTCTCGCCTTTCTGTACTGTAGCAGAAAATTTTATATTTTATATGCTTTAGAATACAGATATAAATATTTAAAGGCATATATATATATATATATATACATACATATTTTAATCTTATCTTACTATAAAAGCACAAAATATCAATCATGTTTACTATTAGATCAAAATAGATTTAAAATATGAGCTTTATTAACGTTGCATACTACATTTCAGAGCCCCGAAAGTCAGAGACCATAGGGTAACGGTCCAGTTGGGCAGTGCTTTAATCATATCCAGTTACTGAGGTGTATTACAACATGTTTTTTGTAAAATGTAGAGTGAGTAGTATTTATAAATTTTTTACAAGAATACACCAAAAGATGTCAACAGTAACTCATTTAGACTTAAACTTAAATTTTCAGCTCAAAATCTGAATCGCTGACTTTCCGCCGCTGTAGGGGAAGTGCTCGAAAAGCCTGATGTTTTCGCGAATGTTCGCCGTTGTTCTGCGTGCATAACCTCTGGTGGTCACAATTTTGAACATTTATTGTAATTACATGTTAATAAATATGCTTTGGTAACATAATCCTAATTTGTGTCTTTTTACTTCGTATCACAGCACACAATGTGTGGACATGGTAAACTGAACTGTGCTCAGGAGTAGAAATTTCAAACCCCTCTCCCCAGAAACTTAACCACGTCTAACGATTCAGATTTTGGGCTGAAAATTTAAGTCTAAGCTTTAGAAAGCATTTAATGAGACACAAAAAATAACGGTATAAAATAGTTGTTCGTTACTCCAAAGTCTAAAGCGCCCTCTATCGGAATTTTTTGAAAATTTTCTTTAAAATTTATTTTCAAGAAAATACTGACATAAAGAATAATTTTAGCAAAACGCGGCAGTAGTTAGAGCCTAATCTACGACACAAAGATCGGGAATAACTGATTTTTGTTCTGGGGGGGAGAAGGGTTTCAAATTTCAAATTTCAGTTTACGCTACTTAACTACTCGTTAGGACTCAGATTTTTAGATCAAAATTTAAGTTTAAGTCTAAGCTTTCGAAATCATTTAAAGAAATACAAAAAATAACGTTAAAAAATAGTTGTTTGTTACTCCAAAGTCTAAAGCGCCCCCTATCGGCATTTTTTGAAATTGAACTTTAAAATTTTATTTCAAGAAAATACTGGCATAAAGAAAATTTTTTGCAAAAACCGCAAACGAATCGACCAATTTTTCCATGTTTTATAATCATTTGAAATTTCGGACCCTAAACTTTAATGCCCCCTATCTCCTTGCGAATACGTCTGGGACCCTTAGTCTCCTATTTAATATTATTTGTCTTTAAGTGTACTATAACCCCTTAAAGTTCTGCCCATCTTTTATGAATCACCCTGTATATGTCTTTAGAAAAGAGTTCTTAAGAATTATCGTTATAAGCCTGACTATTGCACGGACTGCAGAGCCACCTCACAGGGGCGCCATTTCAGAACTTTCTTGGGGGGAAAGGCAAAGATTTTGTGAGCTAAGTTATATAGCTAAGGCTAGGATCCGGGCGTCTGCCCCTCTCCCCCCCACACACATACCACCACAGAACGAGAAACGTAAACATGCTTACAAAAATAGTAAAAACTCTGAATACCAAAACTTAAGAACCAATTAAATATTTCGTTTTAAACAGGTCCGTCTTAACAGGTAAAATTTCAATATATTGCATATGAAAAATTTTCTTTTTAGACAGGATTCTATTATAGGTTACATTTTTACAGGTATACCCAAAGACTGTTAAACCATCTCCTCTATAGTATAGCTCTGAAAAGAGATGTATTACAGTAAAACTTATGAAAACGAAGCCTGTCTATGACAGAATTCAGAATTCCTTCTGAAAGGGGTAAAACGGACATGTGAATTTTCTGCGAATTTTTTCAGTGTTCGTGAAAGTCCACGATTTTTTTTCTTTCGAATTCCGAAAATCAATTCATCAATGGGTCACAGAAAAAAAATTGCGAATTTTGCAAAATTTTGAAAACAAAAATCCCCAAATCGTTGCGGAAAAAAATCGCTAATTTCTCCAAACGACCGTGGAAAATGTTGCTAATTTCATCAGCAATCGTGAAAAGAAATGCAGACTTCGTCAAATGATTGTACAAACTAAAATCTCGAATTTTGTGAAAGGATTGCGAAAAAAATCGCGAATTTCATCAAAAGATTGTACAAAAAATCCCAAACATTTACTGAAACAATAGAGGGGAATTTCGTCAAACGATCGTGAAATAATATACATAATTTCGTCTAACTATCGCGCCAAAAATTACAAATATTATTAGTCGCTGGTAGAAAAAAAAAATCACGAATTTCAACAAATAATCATGAAAAAGAACTGCGAATTTTGTCAAAAGATCTCAGAAACAAATATGGAATTTCGTATTGTGAATTTCGACAAATGGTCGTGAGAAAAAAAAGCAATTTCGATAACGGTTGCCGAAAAAAAAATCGCGAATTCAGTGAAACGATCGCGGAAAAAATCGCAAATTTCGTCAGATGATCGCGAAAAAGGAATCATGAAATTCAATCAGTCATGAGATAATCAGCAGACGAACGTCATGAATAGATCATGAAATTTGCAACTTTTGTGATCAGCGATAAGAAAATTTTCTTTAGTGATTTTCTGCAAGTAAAAGTAAGGTAAAGCGTTAATTGTTTCGGATTGAGTTTTCCCTATTATGAGGTGGGTTCGTATTAATACTATTTTTCAAAGAAATCCTGAACATTTTTCAGATGAAAAAGCTACATATTTGAACATTAATGAATACTATATTATATCTTCATTTTCCTACATAAAATGTAAAGTTTATATTAAATATATAATTGTAGACTTCTTTTGCAATAATTGTATTAAAATAAGAATTACATTTTCTTTCATTTCGGATCGGGTTGCCTTTCAATGGAAATCATTTTAGCGGTTTTCGTTTTTACATGAAATTAAAGTCCTGCGTCAGGATATGTTGACGCATTTTCTTCGTTGCGAGTGAGGTACATTTTAAGTTTTTCTGATTGTGCTTTATCTCGGTCGGAGTCAGGATGACCTGGTTTTTCATAAGGAAGTTCTGAATATTTTTTAAATGAAAAACTATATATTTGACTAATAATGGTGACCCATAGTAATAACCCATGTGTTCATTTCTGTACATAGGGGATAAAATTATAGACTACTTTATTATAAACGTGTTTTTTACTTTGGTATTTGATGGAAGTCTGTCGGTTTTTAGGCTGAAGAAATTGTATTTGTCGGGTGCGCGCAGGCTCCATTCCTAGGCGTTGAAGAATTTTGAGAGTGTTCCATACATAATATGGTTTAATAAAGCAAATAATTAAATAATTTGATAACATTGCAGTAATTGCAGTAAATATAATGCGACACTAATAATCCAAAAAAAGTAATAAAGCCGGATAATTAAGTACGTGAATTGTGCTCGCCCCTTCAATTCCCCCCCCCCCCCCCCCCACAAAAAAAACTATCAGAAAAAACTGTACCCCTGAATTTCTAGAATGAGGGGACTAGTTTTCCTATGATCAAGTTGTACACAGTTGAGAAGCAATTGATAAAAGAAAATGTCTCTCATATATTTTTTAAATTAGCCAAAGTACGATATAGGTCTCACCTTAAGAAAGTTCGAATAGGGAGTATTTTTTATAATTATTAATTTCTATGCATAAAGCATTTATTTAATGCATATGTTTTTATTGCAATCAAATCTGATAAATTAATTTAGCGTTTGAGAAATTTTTAAACTTTTGTTTGAGTTTGACAATTAATAGCTGATAAATTTTCTGAAAAATCAAATTCCTTGGGGGGGGGGGGGGGGCTATTGCCCCCTTCAAATGGAGCCCCTGCCACCTCATTTGAGCGGGTTCTCGATGGCAGGAATTAGGATGCCAAATTGAGTAAAATTGGCCAAAAATTACCAATGTTCCTTTTCGTCAAAAAGAATTTCAAATATTAAGGACGAGCGTTTCCTCTTCTTTTCGTCTCTACTTCCTGTAGCTCATTGCCCTCCCCCTCCCGCCATCCAAAAAAGGATGAGTTACATCATCAAAAAACTAATGATTAAAGTTGTATTATAAAAACATAGTAGTACATTGTTTTCAAGTGAAATTATTGGCCGTTTTCATTTTAACGCGGCAAGTTAAAACAATTTATGATTACCAATGCGGGGGGGGGGGGGGGGGGCATTCTTTTAGATATTTCATGACATACATAGATAAACAAAGGTGAAGGTCGCAAACTTTTACCCCATAAACCAATCCATCAATTTTTTTATTAGTTTCCTATTTTTCTACTAGATATTTTTTTTTAATTGTGACTATCTCTGTTGTGTTATCAAATTAACAGATGAGAGTACTGCATGGTATAAAATTTATGTATATATACAAAAGGCATGAAGATTAGTAGTAGTCACTTAAGCATACTATTTATGAACAAATTCTATGGATAGACAGAAGATCGGCCTTCAAAATAATATTTGCCCCACTGCTCTACGTAGTCTAAGTCGGACCAAGGAATTATTACAATATACAAGTTGTATTAGCTCTAAAATCATTGGGAATTGTTTACTTTGGTGACAGACATACTAAAATAACTTTTCATTTGTATCATAATCTTATTATAGCTTAGTATCATCATGTGTTACAACCTTGAATTGTCACAATATCGTCAAAAAAAATCTAGAACCCAATTTGGGCATTTCAATTAAAAAATGATGGCCATTTGAAAAATTGAATAAATTTACAGTTAAGGGAATTAGATTTTCAATCCATCAACTCATTATTAGACTATGTTAAAATCATTTGATTTCAATAAAAGTTGCTTATTTTGCTAGACGAGACATTTAAAAATTTTTATGGCTTTCGTTGAATGATTTGGGTTAGGACATTGTATGAAATAGGGAAAATATTATAGCCAGTTGGCATTTTTTATTCTGTAATCTAAATAATTGCTTAAAAAATTTGCTATATCTATCTCATATGCATTTAATTACATTCCGTAAGGAAATTAAAAATTTCGTTGCAAATCAGCTTTCTTCAAAATAAGGAATTTGGAGGAAATAACACCAGTTTGTTTAAATTTTATTAAATCAGATGCATTATATCTTTAAAAGAATAAAAAAGTAGAAGAAATAACCTATTGTTTCGGCTGGCGCTGAGAGGGGATTTTTAAAATGAATTTAATTGGAATATTGACAATTTACACTATTAAAATTAGGCCTGAAATTTCTTTTTAATATTTTGCATTCACTGAATATTTTAAGTTATTTCAGATCTTTATTTCTTAAGAAATTCACGCTCGAAAGCTACGTTTAATAAAATCGTGAATTTCATATTTGATTTTTTCATTATATTTAAAAAACTATATAGACAGATATTCTTCTATCAAAAAACTAGCTAAATGAAGAGGAGAAACTAGCATAGCAAACCGGAATTACCGAAGAAGCTAAACACACAAGAGTTGCCATTCCTGGATTATTGCCGCTTTAGTGAGTAACCGCTAAATAGAGAGGAAAATATTATATAGCAAGCCTGTATTACCAAAGAAACCAAACACACAAGGGTTGCCATTATTGGACTATTACCGTTTTACCGAGTAATTGTTAGGAAACTCCCTGGGTTTGAGGCTGCATTTTTACACACCGCCAGATCGCGTTATACAGATTTTAGATTTTACATAACACACGGTGTGTATGAATGACTGTGGAATAACGCTTTTCTGAGTAACTTCGAAAAAAGTGGTGCAACGTATAGAAAAATGCTTCAGGAACGTCGTGGTATGCTTAAACAAATCGAGTAACCGGCAAAAGTTACTCGAATTGAAATTGGTTACTCCGTACGTTGGTGTTTAAACCACTTTAGGTACTCAAAAGGGAGGGTAGGAGAGTGCACACACACACACACACACACACACACACACATATATATATATATATATATATATATTTCCATAAACATCTATTTAAAAATACGACAATTGAAATCCTTCAAATTCTAAAAAATAAATCAGAACGTCTTTATATGGAATCATCATATATGAAATATTATAACACAATTTATCCTTATGGACTTAATAGTGAAGTATTTAACAGACCTGTCAAAGTCTTCACATCTATAAATAACAATATTGATTATTCTCCAATTTATCCTACTCTTAATCATAATTTAAATGCTAAAACAACACGTAATAAACGCGGAAAGGGTTCATCATCAGTTGTGTTTTCCAAAAAATCTATCACAAAACAAATTAATGATCTTCAACGAAATTACTTAGAGAATTATAACTGGTTGTTAATTCGAAAAAACATCTTTGCTATTAAAAAGAAACAGCTTGTACAACATTTAAATGTCTTTCTAAGTAAATCTTTCTCTAAACATTTCTCTGATATTTACTTTGACCTTATTA
Source organism: Maratus speciosus (assembly GCA_963932465.1). Lineage (NCBI taxonomy): Eukaryota > Metazoa > Arthropoda > Arachnida > Araneae > Salticidae > Maratus > Maratus speciosus. The sequence goes on from OZ010795.1 coordinate 398,421,802, forward strand.
TGAGTAGGGTTAATCTTTTAAATATTAATTTACAAAAAAAAACACAAAATTCAGAACATGAATACTCAAATGATAATTACTTTTTCAAATCACATATTTAATAAAATTAATATCAATTCTATAATTAATGAAAAAAATTCTTTTTTTCCTATCAATAATCTTCATATATCAAAAACCTTTAAATATCCGAATACAATTGGGAGAAAGATTTTTAACTACAATACATTTTCAAAAAATACATTTGCTGCAAGTAATTTTCCGTGTAACTGCCAAGACCCCACTCTAAAAAAATACATAAACAATGATCATGGACATATAATCACTGGAAATCTTGATATTGTTCATGATTTTAAATTGAAACAACTAATGGGTTATGGTACTAAATATAGACTTCCATCTAAATTTAATGTTAAATCTATTATCAAACAGTTTACATATGATATTGATATTTTTATTTATTAAATTTCTATCTCTTATAATAAGCCTATTGAATATTTTAATCAATGGAAGATATTAGTAATTGAAAAATTAACTATGGCTTTAAAAAATAATATTGCTGATTTGGTTTCTATTAATACAAAGCATTATTTCCAACAAATTACTAAATTACAAAAAAAAACTACGTTATTACATATGTAGACAAATCTCCTAACAATTATGCTATTATATGTAAATCATATTATCACCAACTTCTTACAAATTCTATTTCTTCTAATAAGTCATTTCAAAAACTAATGAAACTGTAATTGTAAATAATCGTAAAATTCGTAGTTATTATAAACTATTAAATATTTTATCTACTAATTTTAATTATCCATATTTAGTTCTTATTCCCAAATTTCATAAAACTCCTATTAAATTTAGGACTGTTACTATTGGTTGTAATACATATAATAATAAAGCCAATACACTTCTCTTAAAAATTCTTAATCAATTATATGTACTTACTACAAATAATGATAATACACATTGTATAAAAAATAGCTATCAACTTGTTAATATTTTAAAAAATCTTCATTGTGTTTATAATATAACGACATATGACTTCAAAGATCTTTTTAATAATATAGACCTATTAGATTTACATAAAATTATAAATGCATTATTTAAAAAATATTATAAAAAACTGGAATTACCATCTAATATAGATATTGCGTATTTTAAATCTTTAACTAACTTCATTATCTATAATAATTATATATTGCAAGATAATACTTTATATTTACAGCATGTCGGTATACCACAAGGCGGTTGTACTTCCAGTTTACTCTCTGACTTATACTTATATCATTATGAACGTAATTTTACTAATAATAATCTACATTTATATCGTTATATTGATGACATCATTTTAATTGATACTGATCAATCTGCAATTACTCGATTTCCAGTTGATTATCCCACTAATTTGGAATTAACGGAAAACCTTTTATCTAACAATACAATTAACTTCTTAGATCTTAAAATTACAATCATAGACAATAAAACAATCACAGATTTATATGACAAACGTAAAGAATTTAAATTCAAAGTTAATACATTTACAAATTTTAAATCTTGTCTACACCATTCTGTATTTCGGAATATAATACTTAATCATTTATATAGAATAAAATGTTTATGTTCTTCTCCTCTAATTAACAATAATATTAAAAAACTAATTTATGATGCATTAAATCACGGTTTTCCAAAAAAATTCATATATTCATTAATATACAATTAGTACTTTTCTTACATGATCTATTAAAACAAATTAACACATGCGTAAACAAAATTACAAAAAAATTATAAAATAAAAAAATATCTATAAAAAATTAAAAATTGTAAAATAATATAAAAAAATTATAGGATGGTTGGGTGGGTAGATGTTAGAGTACGGAGGAGGGTGGTGTTGTCTGGATAATACGCAATGGTTAATTATATATAATAAAAAAATTGGGGCTCTTGTATTATTACTATATTTTTGTTACGTATTTTATATGGATGTTGATTTGATATTTTATATGTAATTGGAGAATTTCATTAATATTATAATTAGCCTAATTATTGATTAATCTAATTTACAATTATTTGTTATTATATTTTAAATTTACTAAGGACAATATCATATTAATTACTAATAGTATGCCATTCTTATAGTGAATAATATACATATAAGTATGTATAATATAAATATAGTTATACTGTATGCATTAAAATTGGGTAATTATTTTTATTATTATTACTCTATTCTTTTTAATATTTATTATCGGATTAATGTTTTTGAATGACCCACATTCATACTTTATGGTTTTTTATGGATGTCTGAAGATAATCCACACTCTATATTTGTGCTTTTTAAGTAATGGGTATTTAAGCATCATTTAACCTTCTATTTACTTCCACATGTTTTTTATTTCCTGTTAACTTTATAAATATCTGATATATAATTCATAAAAAATAATTTTTATATTTAATAATTATTTATATTAATTATTACTGAATTTTATTTTGTTTTATAGCATATAGCTATATGCTATATATTATCAATGTTCTAGAATTATTTATTTCTTAGTTTAGTTTAAATAAGTTAGCTAATAGAATATATTATATGCTTTTAAATTTTATTTACAATAGTTTTTAAATACATTGTGTGGTTTATATTCGGTTTATAATTCTCTATCTATAAGGATATGTTTGGTTTTGCTGTTTATACAGTTATTTACATTCAAATGCTTACAATTATTTATACAATTATTTACATTCAAATGCTTACAAATATTTATCTTGCGTTAGTTGTTTAATAGAAGTAATACTAGATGGCAGCACTAAATTTATCTCTTTAAGATAGCTCTAATTGTTAATTTTTCTAGCTCCATTTCAGTTATAATTTAATACACCAGGGGGTATTTTTAGCTAAATTTTGACGATATTGTTAAACTGTTATTAATTAATTTAATAGTGCATTTTAAATAATGTAATTAATATCTATTTATTTTATATTAGATTAAATGTGTTTAACAAGGTATTTCAAATTTTATTTCAAAATGTATTAACTGCATCCTTTGGTATCATTTACTGTGATTTCTTAACTGTTTTATTCACCTTATTCTTTTTGATATACTGGCAGCCATGTGCGCGTGGATTTTTGTAAAATACTGAAATATTAATCGGTATGGTGTTTATTATTTATATTTTACATCCTATAAATATTTAAATACGTTTTATTTATTCTTCCATTTCATATTATTTGTTTCTATTCTGCTTTCATTTTTAATCAATTCACTTGATTTTATGGTTGTTTGGGCACAGGGGAAAATAACTTTTAGCTTTAGCTTATTTTTCCCACAGAAAACAACCATTTTGCTTATATCATTGAATTCTGTGCCCTTGATAACGTAATTCAATGTATAAGCTTTTCAATTTTTGTCGGTGTCCACTTTTTTCTTTTTCTTCCATAATAATTCTTATATTATTATTTTTTTTTAATACTTACAGCTTTAATTCATAATATTTGACGGTGGAAGGTTATGTTTAATTAATGGTTATATATATATATATATATATATATATATATATATATATATATATATATATATATATATATATATATATATATATATATATATATATATACATATATATATATATATATATGTATATACATATATATGTGTATGTATATACATATATATATATATATACATATACATATATATATATATCCATATATATATATATATATATATATATATACATATATATATATATATATATATATATATATATATATATATATATATATATATATATATATATATATATATATCCATAATTATATATATATATATATATATATATCTGACTTTGTCACACTGTAACTCTCGTATTTATGAACCGATTTAGATGTAAATCGGTGTGTACATAGTACATACCAATGTCTCGACCGAGTTCGTTGGCCAGCTTCAACCGCCATCTTGTTTAAAAAGGGCGGCCATTAAAATTTTTAAGAAAAATTTGATTTTGAAATGTAGTACCAAAAAATTGAAAATTGAAAAAATATTTTTTTCTTATGTGTTTGACATTGATAAAAAGATTGGGGAGCAGTTTTTGTTTCGTCTATATCTTAAAAAATGGCTGAGTTATAGCATTTTGAATTTCTAGCGTGGCTGACTTTTTGAAACGTCCTGATTTTTGTCACGTGATAACGGGCGTATTTATGAACCGATTTGGATATACCTTGGTGTGTACATAGTACATACAAATATCTCGACCGAGTTCCTTGTCCAGGTTCATCCGCCATCTTGTTTCAAAATGGCGGCCATTTAAAAAAAATTAAATTTAAACGGAGATACCAAAAAATTGGAAAATGAAAAGATTTTTTCGTATGTGTTTGACCTTAATACAAAGATTCCGGAACAGTTTTTGTTTCGTCTATATCTAAAAAAATGGCTGAGTTATAGCATTTTGAATTTCTATTGTAGCTGACATTTTAAAACGACCTGATTTTTGTCAGCCGATATCAGGCGTATTTATGAACCGATTTGGATGTAACTTGGTTCGTACATAGTACATACCAATGTCTCGACCGAGTTCGTTGGCCAGCTACATTCTCCATCTTGTTTCAAAAGGGTTGCCATTTAAAATAATTTAAATTTAAAATGAGGTATTAAAAAATTGGAAAATGAAAAAGATTTTTTTTTTATGTGTTTGGCCTTGATACAAAGATTCTGGAGCAGTTTTTGTTTCTGAAAATTTGTTCTTTTGTTTATATCTTAATAAATGGTTGAATTATAGCACTTTGAATTTCTAGCATGGCTAACATTTTGAAACGATCTTGTATTTGTCACGCGATAACAAACGTATTCGCCTATTTCGATGTATGAAGGCATGTGGATAGTATACATCAATATCTCGACCAAGCTCGCTGACCAGCTTCATCAGCCATCTTGTTTCAAAATGGCGGCCATTAAATAAAAAGTAATTATATTTAAAGTGAGGTGCAAAAAAATTACAAATTGAAAAAGATTTATTTCATAAGTATTTGACCTTGATATAAGGATTCAGGAGCATTTTTTGTTTGTCTTTATCTTAAAAAATGGCTCAGATATAGCAATTTCAATATCTAATGTGGGTGACATTTTGAAAAATCTGATTTTTTGCCTGCAAAAGCACTCGTATATATCAATCTATTCCGATGTGAGTGAGCATGTGCACAGCAATTACTAAGGTCTCGACCAAGTTCACTGGTTAGCCTCATCCACCATTTTGTGTTAAAATGGCAGGCACTTTAAGAAATCGCCGAATTTGGCAGCCAAATATAAGTTACTTTAAATAAAATCAGCTTGGATAAAGCTAACTAATTTCGCGAAATTCTCATTCATAATGATTTAGTATTGATAAAAATTAGTACTGAATCTCTATTTTCGGTTTCCACTAAATTGAGCTTCTTGTGTTTGAATAATATAAGTTGGCACTGGCCGGAAGGACTTTTTTTATAAACTTGATTCATCATATCAGAAGTTAATCATTGATGCCTAATTCTCAAACCTTGATGAACAGAAATATAACGTATAAAAGATTTGTCGGCAACATTTCCAAATATAGGATTCGTATTCTAAAAGCATAATGTGAAGTCCCACTTCACGTTTGTCTTCTAAAATTATGCAGATGGAACTGATGTCGCTGTTTTAACACTTACTGGTCAGTCCATGCAAATTCATCAAATGGGCTGTTCCGCAAAATATTTGGTTTGATTCTCATAAAATAGTTGATATCCACCAATCCCGTAAACTTCAAAAAGGCATTTGGTATGTATTAAAAGAGAGTTTTATCTGAAACATAGCCATTAGTTTATCCCCTTACTACCTGACCTACACAGTTGTGTAGATGATCTTAAGGAAAATGAAAATACATCTTCCTCTTTTTCAGTGATTTAAAGCCGAGCCTGCACCACACATTTCTGTGGACGTAACCTGACATCGGTAATTTTTTAAATATTTTTTTCAGTCAAATATGATCCTATTAATCATGGTTAAACACCAAGACTTTTAATTTCTATCAAAATGCTTCAGGGTTAATAAAGGGTTGAAGAGCATACAAGAAAAGAACGCAATTTTTCACAGATTTTGGAAATCCCATCGACTTTTTTTCAGAATAATTTGAGAAGGTTCATTTCAGAAACATAACTGATTTTTTTTTTGTATTAAATAATATAAATAAGACAAGTTTAAATTTCTGATTTTTATTCAGCTAAAACGCAGAGAAATGTAGATGTGTTTTTCAAATACAGAGAAAAATGGAAATTTTCTATAGCATTAATATCTTTTAAATATTTATACATTATCATACATATATATTACAGTATAAAATGCATAACTGAAAATTTTCATTAAAAATAGTTGTTAATGGGTATATTTATATATTAATTTATATTTGCAAAAAAAAAAAAAAAAAAAAAAAAAAATTGTTTGTTATGTGACCAGTATGCAATAAAGAGTTGCAGACCCCCCTTTTATTCCTGAATAAATGGGTTGCACTGATTGTTTTGATACGAAAAATTCTTCAGGTCGTATAGAACTAGCGGAAGTCGCCTTACTAAATATGAAACCTAACCTGTTTGCGTAAAAAAAAATTGTTTTCTTTACTCTTTGTCACGTGGCTGCCAGGGATAGTTGAAACCAGTTCCTATGCTAAATGTCCCTATGAATGTGTATATCGGGAAAACATTTCCAAGTGATGATTTTTTTAGGATCTTAAACTAGGTTAAAATGTAAAAGACTGCTGTAAAAGAATGTAAGGGTTTTTTCAAATTCTTATTCTTCAGCCATATCTAGGGTTTATGTAATTTAGGTATGAAAAAATTTATTTCAAAGATGTCTAGCGAGGTGGAAATCCATCAACAGCACCCTCAAAGGAAAATCCTGTAAAGTAAGCTACATTTTACATATCAACCTATTCAGCAGACTCTGAATATTGGATCTGCAGAAATATTTAAATTGATACCTGAAGATCTATAGTGAGAGAGTTTTGTAGCAGATAGATGGTTCATGAGCTAACCTAAGAGAAAAAGCAGGCAATAGTATAATTATGACAAGAAAGTTTCGTAAAATGTGACTCTGACAACTCCAAACGTCTTGATGGACTTAAAGGAGATCAAATCGGTGTAATCCAAACTTAAAGATGATCTTCAGCTTGGGTGTTTGTAAAGGAAGAACTGCAAACAAAAGCCAAGCAACGGAGGAGCATTAAAAAAAAAAAAAAAAAAAAAAAAAAAAAAGGTAGCCACATTGTTTATCCAGAAAGGGTCATATTGCTTTAGCACTTTTTAAATAGTAAGGAACTGCTTTTATTTACTGGTATAGAAAGATATTTCTCCCAGGTGTAATTAAAAATGTAGAAGAAAAGTGTCCAAAGACAGAAGCAAGGGCATCATTCTTCACCATGACAATACCTTAGCAAATTCTGCTTCAAAAATAAAGGAATTTTTAAAATCATATATGTTCCAGTTAGTTGGGCATCCACTGTAGAGCCCTGACCAGGCTTACCATGTGACTTTTACTTGTTTCCTGATATTCGATATCTGATTTTTGTAGTTTACGACGTATCTGATTTTGAATTTTAATTCTATAACACATAAATAATGAAAATAATTTTCGAAAAATGATGAGTTGTAACGTATGAATTTATTAAAAGAAAGCGATTTCTAGAAGTTTTTAAATATGCGAAACAAAATTCAACTCCTTCTCTCAAGTAGTTTTTGAGTTGCACGTAAATAGCTGCACGATGCATCTCAATATTTTTTTTTTTTTTTTTTTTTTTGGAGCAACTAAAAATAAATTTAACAATAGGAGTTAACATAATTTCTAAACTACTTTACTGAATGATTTTCCATGTGGTTTTTAAGGTAAAATTTTGTAAAGAATGCAAATATGAATTTCAAAATTAGGTGTTGGTGTTGAAAATTTCAAAGTTTGATACAACTTTAAAATTCAAATGCTTGCTGAAACTTATACTTTTAATATAAATTACAAGAAAGCATAATTTCCAATCTAATTTTCGGTTTTCTCTAAACAATAGGATGATTTAGGGAAATTGGGGTATTTCTTTTCTTATGATTGACTATACACGGGGCGAGAAGAAAAAAGCAATAAACGGTCAAGTGCGAGGATTACTCGCACCCAGAGTGTTCCGTGCAATAAATATATGAATTCCTAACTGTATTATTAAAAAAAAAAAAACCTTGATAAAAGAATACTAAGATTTTGTAAGAAACTATACTTCTTAGGTTGGGTATAGCTGTATAAAGCAGAAAAGTATGAATAGGTATACCATAAAAGTTTAAAGAAATATGAAGCCTATTTAATACCAAGTATTGCTATTCTGTATAACTCTTTTTTTTATCCTATCCCAATCTGCGTATGATGAACTTAATTCGGTACTGACAATAAAAGTAGTTCATATTTAACCCCTTGCTCTCTGGCGCTGTTAGCGGATGTATGTTACTACCCATCAGTGTTTCTCCATCTGGCAGATTCTTTTTAGGAATTTTGAATTCACGCCACAAAAATTTAATTGGTAATTTTCTTTTACTTTATTTATGGAATATCAATCATCCATCTTGTAAAGCAAAAATAAGAGTTCAAAGATTCTGGTGGGAATTCAGAATGTCTAATTAAAAATAGGAATATATCAATGTCGGAAATGGCAAAAATATCATGACGTATGCTGCGTACCTCATACAATACAAGAGGGTAAAATTCATTTCGCATTTCATAAAACTAAATTCAGCGTAGTAATTATCTTTTCTTTTTTAAAGTGTAGATAAAGCAAAACACTTGTTCAAATTTTAAGCTTGGCATTGAGCTAAGCGCGCTTCGAAATGAGGTCGCAAAGTTACAACGCCGCCTTGGTCCTTCCCGCGTTTTTCTAGATAGCTTTTAATTAACATTTAAAAACACGGGATACGTATTGAGAGATCTACTAAATGCAAACTAGCCTCGAATCCCATAGTATCTATGTGATTAATTCTAATTAAATTAGGTTGTTTTTAACAATTTGACGTTTATTGCTTTTATACTGCTACTGGCATTGCATTTCAAAAATATATCGTAAAAAGTTGCTATCTCGGCTTTAAAAGCCGATGGTACATAGCGTACGCCGCTACCGTCAATATGTATGTCTAAACCGTCCGTGTCTTTAAAGTTTAATATCTCGGCTAATTACCGTCGATTTTTTCGAAAATCATTATCAATGATGCTTTTAAAATTTTGCTACGACAGGTACATCCAGCGCTCCTCAACATCTTTCCTAATTGTCTGCAAATCGAAATTTGTGTGTAACGGAAAAATGAGTTTTTCTCAAAAAATTTGTGACCCAGAGTAATCGCTATAATTGTCCTTCAAGATTTAACCTAACGTCTACTACCACTAATTTTTTCATAATTTTAGTTTCAAATGATTCGGAAATAGATGGGGGGGGGACATATTTTTGCATTACATTTTCGACTATATCTCGGAAAATATAATACTTAAAATTAAAATAACTGTATTTTTGAGTTCAGCGTTACGAAAGCTTTCACGCAATAAATAACCCACACGATATACAAATAGAGGATTTTTTTCAAATAACTTAATTAACCCTTCTATATTTTTCATAAATATATTTGTGAATGCTTAATAATCTGTAAATATGTGGGTCAATAGTCGTTATTACTTCCTCCATTTTGAACTTTCCACGTTCCATAGTTTACGAGTAAAATGGCTATGACTGACGGACAGACAGTCACAGGAGTGATCTTATAATGGTTCCGTTTTTAGGGTTCCGTACTTAAAAAGTAAAAACGGAACCATTATAAGATCACTCCTGTGTCTGTTTGTCTGTCTGTCTGTCACAGCCACTTTACTCGTAAACTATGGAACGTGAAAAGTTCAAATTGGGGGAAATAATAATGACTATTGACCCACATATTTATAGATTAAAAAATATTCATTAACATATTTAGGAAAAATGTATAGGGGCTAATTAAGTTACTTGAAAAAATAAATCTTTTCTTTGTATATCGTGTGAAACCTCTCGTAACGCTGAACTCAAAAATACATTTCTTTTAATTTTCGGTATTATATTTTCAAAGTTACGGTTGAAAATGTAGTGTAAAAATATGTATCCCCCCATCTAATTCCGAATCTACTAAAACTAAAATTCTGAAAAAAATAGAGGTAGTAGACGTTAGTTTAAACCTTGAAGGAAAATTATAGCGATTGCTATAGGTCACTTGGTTTTTGTGAAAATCGCATTTTTCCGTTACACACAAATTTCGATTTACGGTCATTCAGCAAAAGTGTTGAGCAGCGCTAGAGGTATCTATCGTAGCAGAAGTATTTGAATGTAGCATGAAATTTGTCACGCGATAAAAGGCGTATTTATAGACAGATTTGAATGTAACTTCGTTTATACATAGTTCATACCAATGTCTCGACCGAGTTCGTTGGCCAGCTTCATCCGCCATCTTGTTTAAAAAGGGCGGCCATTAAAATTTTTAAGAAAAATTTTATTTTGAAATGTGGTACCAAAAAATTGAAAATTGAAAAAATATTTTTTTCTTATGTGTTTGACATTGATAGAAAGATTCGGAAGCAGTTTTTGTTTCGTCTATATCTTAAAAAATAACTGAGTTATAGCATTTTAAATTTCTAGCGTGGCTGACTTTTTGAAACGTCCTGATTTTTGTCACGTGATAACGGGCGTATTTATGAACCGATTTGGATGTACCTTGGTGTGTACATAGTACATACAAATATCTCGACCGAGTTCGTTGTCCAGCTTCATCCGCCATCTTGTTTCAAAATGGCGGCCATTTAAAAAAAAAATAAAATTAAAATGAGATACCAAAAAATTGGAAAATGAAAAAGTGTTTTTCGTATATGTTTGACCTTAATACAAACATTTCGGAACAGGTTTTGTTTCGTCTATATCTAAAAAAATGGCTGAGTTATAACATTTTGAATTTCTATTGTGGCTGACATTTTAAAACGACCTGATTTTTGTCACGCGATAACAGGCGTATTTATGAACCGATTTGAAGGTAACTTGGTCTGTACATAGTACATACCAATGTCTCGACCGAGTTCGTTGGCCAGCTTCATTCGCCATCTTGTTTCAAAAGGGTTGCCATTTTTTAAAAAAATGTAATTTACAATTTAAAATGAGGTATTAAAAAATTGGAAAATGAAAAAGATTTTTTTTATGTGTTTGGCCTTGATACAAAGATTCTGGAGCAGTTTTTGTTTCTGAAAATTTTTCTTTTGTTTATATCTTAAAAAGTGGTTGAATTATAGCACTTTGAATTTCTATCATGGTTAACACTTTGAAACGATCTTGTATTTGTCTCGCGATACCACGCGTATTCGCCTATTTCGATGTAAGAAGGCATGTGGATAGTATACATCAATATCTCGACCAAGCTCGCTGGCCAGCTTCATCAGGCATCTTGTTTCAAAATGGCGGCCATTAAATTAAAAAATATATATATTTAAAGTGAGGTGCAAAAAAATTAGAAATTGAAAAAGGTTTCTTTCTTAGGTATTTGACCTTGATATAAGGATTCAGGAGCATTTTTTGTTTGTCTTTATCTTAAAAAAAGGCTCAAATATAGCAGTTTCAATTTCTAACGTGGGTGACATTTTGAAAAATCTGATTTTTCGCCTGCGACAGCACTCGTATATATCAACCGATTCCGATGTGAGTGAGCATGTGCACAGCAATTACTAAGGTCTCGACCAAGTTCACTGGTTAGCCTCATCCACCATGTTGTCTTAAAATGGCAGGCACTTTAAGAAATCGCCGAATTTGGCAGCCAAATATAAGTTGCTTTAAATAAAAGCAGCTTGGATAAAGCTGACTAATTTCGCGAAATTCTCATTTATAATGATTTAGTATTGATAAAAATTAGTATCGAATCTCCTACATTCGGTTTCCACTTAATTGAGCTTCGTGTGTTTGAATAACATAAGTTGGCTTTTATAAAATAAGGAATATGAAAGCTACCTCTTCCTCCCGGCACTGGCCGGAAGGACTTTTTTTATTTTTAGTGGGAAAACTAAAAAATATATTGCATGTTAAAATATATATATATATATATATTACTTTTCAATTAAAAAAATTGATTTTCACCTATATTTTGCAACCGGGGAAGCCCGGGTACGATCCCCTAGTATAAATAAAAGTCCATTATATAACCTTTCAAATTAGTCTCATCAGCACTTTGGAAAATATCTAAAATGGTACGTCCCCCTTAACCACACTTTAAAGAGAAGTTGGCATCTCATGTGCAATTTTTTGAGACACAAAAACAGCTTCGGAGTTCAAAAGATTGTTTTCTACCACCTACTTAATATCATCAAAATAAAACATCGTGAGGCACATCTTTTTTTCAAAATTCACAGATTTTACATGGGCCGTACATCTTACTCACCTGACAACGTATATGTTATTAAACTCCAAAAATATTTTCAGAAAAATCATTTCTGATGTAAATGTTATTAAAAGGCATTTAGCTAACTTTTTCAAATATCTAAATGGATCCGTTTTTTAAACATTCAGAAAAAATGTTTTAAAATAATAAAAAGTACGTTTTTCAGGAAAAAATGAGATTGTGGAAAAAAGAAATCAAGTGCGAAACTGTAATATTAAAAATAGCACAGAGCGTTCTGTTTGATATTCCTTTCAAAACATTTTATTCTTTAAGTAATAAATACAAAATGATAATTTATAATTATTAAATCCTTAGAAACGCAAATAAAATGGTAAAAAACCCAAAGGTTTTAAAAACAAATTTAGCGCCCTTCCACCTCCTCCCCCACAAAGAAATTTCTCGCGCAAATGCATTTTTTATTAACAATGTGCATTAATTAAGACTTTTTCAAAATGTTATGATTTTGTCAAGTTCAGGAGGAGGGGGTTAATACTGCTGTATGTTAAAAAAAAAAAAAAAAAAAAAAAAAAAAAAAAAAAAAAAAAAAAACTCTGTAACTTAAATAGTTTGCGAGTACGATCGCTGTGACGGACGGACAGAGACACAATACTATGAGAGTTTCGTGAGATGAACGAACTCTAACAAGTAGGAAAGTGTGATCACAGATCGCACAGAGGGTTTTGTTTAATATTCCTTTCACAACACTTTATCCTTTTGCAAAATCTGTTAATTCCACATTTCGCAACCAGGGAGCCAGGGAGCACTCTATTCTAAACAAACCTCTATCCGAACGAAATTCCGTTTTACAAACTATCCGTAGATATATTAGTCGAGGGGATCTCGCCCCATAAAACCCGAGATAGGTAGCCCCCTGGAAGTAAAAATTGGAACTAGAATATGTACGGCTATAGTGCATAATATGAAAGAGTGTCGGCAAAAGTTAGAAAAGTACACCGTGGTGAAAAGGGTAGAGGTTAGAAAAATTGCTAAAAATACAGAAGTTAGAGACCGCAGGTGTAAATAATATAAGACTTTTTGAAAATTTTATGATTTTCCGTATGATCGTAGGTGTACTGCTATAAGTATAAAAAATTTCAAGTCTTCAACTAATTTGGGGCTCAATTAAAAATAAAAATTTTAAATAAACGAGTTAGAGCCCAGCGGGTTAAATATAAGACTTTTTCGAAATTTTATGATTTGTCATTTGATGTGAGGTATCCTGTATAAGAATCCAAAATTTCAAGTCTCCAACATGCATAGTTTTTGAGAACAGGTTCTGTGACAGACAGACAGAGGAGTGAGACGAATAGGGTTTCGTCAGATGAACGAAACCCTAAAAACGAGAATTAGAAACAATAAGAAGATATGAATAATAATTAGAATAATCTAAATCCTTACAGTATGTTAAATTAAAAAAATTAATATTATTTACACAAATCCTAAAGGGCCGGAATTTTATTAAGTGTTTTTAATTATAATTATATCCTTTAAAATATCAGTTGGCCCTTTACTTATCTTAAATTTTCTATTATTATTTGTTTACTACGTAAGCCAAATTAATGCAAACTCCAAATATCTGTTTTGCTGTAGTATATCAAAGTTTAGTTGATATTAATTATTCTGATTTTCCCCAAGATAAACATTAATTATACAAAGAAAACAATAGCTGATGTAATGTCTCTAAATGATAATAAACGGTTCCAACAGGGAGCATTTAAAATTAGATTTATCAAAATTATTTGGCCATTACCGTACTCCAGAGGTCAATTAATAATCAGGCCTTTTGATGTAAAGATATTCTAGAAAAAGTTCATGTATACAAAAAATATAATACATAAAACTTATATTTATACCGTCAAACGTTCATTTTTATATAATTCAATTGAACTAAAATTATTAAATTATAGGAGTACGTTTTTTAATTTTTTTTAATATATTTTTATGATTTTTATTTAATCATGTGTATATATCATTTATACAATTCTTAGCGAATTTTACTATTTATCATCTCTATATAAATTATTTTAAAAAATCGGAATACATTTAATTTTTATTTCAGAAAGGTCTATTATATCATCGCGTTTATAAATACAAGCAAAATGAAGTTACATAAATTATATTTTAACATGGATTATTTAGATAAAGTTTGCATTGATTTTCCCCTTTTATCTTCAGTGTAAAGACGATAATAAAATATTTCTTAAACATACATTCATTTTAACTTTTACTTGGCATATTATTTTTTTCCATCCAATAATATTAATTATTTTACGTTACTGCAAATTCTTACCTTTAACAAGCTAAGATAAATGTTTAATAATATAAAAAAATTAATAACCTATTGCAATAAAAGGAATTTTCGTGCCGTCTATCTCTCTCTGTGTGTGTAAGCGATGGCTATCGAAATCTACCGCACGTACAATGCTGAAAATTTGGGTGAGGGGCTCCAAATTTTCAGGCTACCAAAATATTACCAAATAATTACCAAGTGCTCTCCTGGTGCATATAAGAATAAAATTTTTAATTTCTAATAATTAGCTGAGTTATTAATAAAAAAATAAGAATGAATTCTCATCAAAAACCCATATCTTTCCCTTCGAGCCCTCGCAGACGCACTGAACCCTATTTACATAGCGGGATGAAAAAGAAGAACGGAGAGCAATAATTTTAGAGATTTTTTTTGTCCTCATTTTTTTCATCTCCGTCGGCCAAACCGCTTAGTAAAATTAAAAACGGAAGACATATTCTTAGAGTCCGCAAACTTACGTCTTAAACGCCGGAATCTAATAGAAAAACAACCTATGTTATCAATTTGAAAAAAAAAAAAAAAAAAAAAAAAACATTTCTTTCCTACTTTTGGAGGTACCGATTTAAAAAAAGACGCATGTAAAGCTAAGACATTTTTCTCTTCCGAGGTGCAGTTGGTTTTCAAAAATACGAATTTTGAACCTTTCGAGAAAATTCGCGACAGGTCACTTTGTGCACTATGGTGACGATCTTTTTTCTAGGTTCAAAGGGCTAAAGTTCGTATTTCGATACAATCTTTTCAGAGTTTCTCTGCAGTGTAGATTTACTTCACCTACTAAAATTTCGAAACTTTAGGTTGAATTGAAGTACTTTTTACAAAATGTAGTGTTTGAGTATTTTGACAAAAACAATAAAAACCGAGAGGGTACAGTGCTGTTTCGCTAGACTTCGGCTAACTTTCTATAAAATATTAGCGAAATCGGACTGTAAAAACTATTTTTTGTCTGTTGTGCTAACACAAGAGAGCCGAAAACATTTAAAATGCAAGAAGAAAACATGTTCCTCTTTCAACTACTAATCGGTATTTTTTCAAGCTTTTATCTCACAAGTAGCAATAGCTTCATATTTATGACTTCTGAAAATCTTAGAGTTGGGACAAAAAGGGCTATTATGAATGAAATTTTAAACAAATTATTTTACTATTCATGTTACCCCTAAATATCAATATTTTTTCTCGATTTTTTCACACATGCAACGAAAATACTATGTTTTATGTCATAAAAATTTCCAAGAGTTTGAACGGTAGTAAAATATTTTTTAAACATTTAAAATTCCGGATAACGCCAGCCCTTACACTCTTCTCCGGCACATTTCAAATTTAGCCTTAGACACCTAAAATCAAAATATGCAAAAAAAGAAAGTACAAATATCAACCCAGCTAGAAAAAGTTTGTAAAAGAAAGTGTAAAAAAAGTGAGCGTATGCATGTTTCTGCGTATACTCTGCGTATGCATAACTCTGCGTACCTTTGCGTATGCATAAAATGTGTAAACTGAATTGTGCACAAAAAAGTGCATACCTAAATTGTTCACTTTTTATGCAATATCAGAAGTGAATTATACGCTCAGATTTTGTGCACTTTTTTTTACACTTTTTTAGCATACCTAAATTGTTCACTTTTTATGCACAGTCAGTGGTGCCAAATACGCTCAGATTTTGTGTACTTTTATTTTTACACTTTTTTTGCATACCTAAATTGTGCACTTTTCACACACAATCAGTGGTGCCAAATACGCTCAGATTTTGAGCACCTTTTTTTACACTTTTTTTGCCTATCTAAATTTTATACATTTTATGCTCAATCACAGATGCCAAATACGCTCAGATTTTGTGCACTTTTCTTCTTACACTTTTTTTGCCTATATAAATTTTACAACAAAAAGGCTTAATTATTATAGTTTAAATATATTGCTATCACATACATAATTCACACTGCAACAATAAAATTAATAATAAGACAAAAAAAACAACCATCAATTTATTGGTTTACCTGTAACAAAACAGTATCATAATAGAAAGCTGAGCAATATTCTTATAATAGCATGAAATTAAAAAAAATAGTTAAATTTAATATATATATTTCTTAAATAAATCTATAAAAATGATGTTTCTATAAATATAACTTAAGATACCTTAAATTGAATCTTATAGCATACGATGAAGTTGTATTTTAAATTTTAAAACGTTGTGATGAATTTTTCACAATTTTTAGGGTTCCGTACTTAAAAAGTAAAAACGGAACCATTATAAGATCACTCCTGTGTCTGTCTATCTGTCTGTCTGTCACAGCCATTTTACTCGTAAACTATGGAACGTGGAAAGTTCAAATTCGGGGAAGTAATAAAGACCATTGACCCACATATTTTCAGATTAATAAACATTCATAAATATATTTAATAAAAAAGTAGAGGGGCTAATTATGCTACTTGAAAAAAAAAATATTTTCGTCGCATATCATGTGGGGTATCGTGTGAAAGCTTTTGTAACGCTGAACTCAAAAATACATTCCTTTTAATTTTAGGTATTATATTTTCAAAGATATTGTTGAAAATGTAGCGCAAAAATATGTCCCCCCCCCCCCCCATCTAATTCCGAATCTACTGAAACTAAAATTATGAAAAAAATAGAGGTAGTAGACGTTAATATGAACCTTGCCGGAAAATTATAGAGATTACCCTAGGTCACATTGTTTTTGAGTAATTTGCATTTTTCTGTTACACACAAACTTCGATTTACGGGCATTCAGAAAAATTGTTGAGCATTGCTGAATATACCTATCGTTGCAGATAAATAAAAGCATTGTTGATAATGATTTTAGAACAAAATCATCGGTAATTAGACGAGATATTAACCCTTAAAGGTACGGTCAATTTGGACATACACAAGGTCAGGGGCGGCGTACTCTATGCCTAGTTAGCAACTTTTAATGATATATATGTGTAATGTAATGTCCAGTAACAGTATACAAGCAATAAACGTCAAATTGTTAAAAACATACTAATTTAAGGGGCTCGGGACTGTAAAAAGTGGAAAAAATGAAAAAAAAAAAGATCATTTTCAAAATTTAATGTCTTAAAATGTATATGATTTTAAAACACAATTTTAATTGGGATAAAAAATTGCAAGACACAGAATTAGGATTTATAGGGTCTCAAAACTATTAGACATTTGTCGAACAAAAAATTCGCATAACAGTTTACGCGCAAGATTACAAAATAAATATTGCAACTAGAATGAAAATTTTGGTGCTTACTTATACTTCAGATTGTAATAATTTCCCTGAACTTAAATAAATTTGTATTTAAAGCATTTTTATATTTTTAATGCAATGCTGCATTTAGGTAATACAAAATTCTGAAAATTTCAACAGTAAAACCACCTAAAAAAATACTTTTTTGAGCAATAAAAAGGAAATTTTAGGTTAAGTTTACACAGAGTAACATGAAATATATGGTTTGAAAATTTCATGAAAAATATTCAGAAGTTTTTGTGGTATCCTGCGCGTTATGCCCCAAAAACACCATTTGGAAAATAATGACGTTAAAGTTTCGGAAACGTCTCTTCAGCTATTGAGTGGGTATTATTTTAAAAGCCAAAACTTCTGTTCTAATGAGAATTTCAAGGAAACACATTTATCAAAATATTCAGAAAAAATAGGAGTTTAACATCTAAAAAAATTAAAATTTCTTAAATTTTGAAGCTTTAAGAGTCCTGCGACCACTTAATCCTTTCCGACACGGAGTAATTCTATTTATAAACTTATGAAATAATGAACTGACACCAGAATTTATAAACGAATTTATTAGAAAATGAGAGCTTGCTTATTTTCACGTACATGATAAAAGGAAAATTTTAATTAAATATTCTTGGTGCCATTTGTCTATTTTGGAATTAAAATTAGGTGTCCATTTTTTAAGGGCATCGCCGTCGAAAGATTTAATTAGAATGAATCGCATAAATACTGTGGGATTCGCTATATTTTGTATTGATTGGATCTCTCAATACGCCTCGAGTGACTTTAAAAGTTAATGAAACACCTATCTGGAAAAACGCGGCACTGACCAAGGCGGCGTTGCAACTTTGCGATCTCAATTCGAAGCGCGCTTAGCACAATGCCAAATTTAAACTTTGACCAAAGGTTTTCTTTTAGCTACACTGTACAAATAAAGGTTATTACTACGCTGAATTTAGTTTCATTAAATACCAAATGAAGTTTAACTATGCACTGCTTTTATTGTCAGTACCGAATTAAGTTCATTATGAACAGATTAGGATAATATTAAAAGAAGAGTTATACGAATAGCTATATTTGATATTATTTAGGTTTCATATCTCTTTGAACTTTCATGGTATACCCATTTACACTTTACTAATATATACAGTTATACCCAACCCTACGTTGTATAGTTTTTTACAAAGTCTTAGTATTCTTTTAGCAACTTTTTTTTTTAATAATACAATTAGTAATTCATATATTTATTCTATGGAACCCTCTGTGCGCGAGTAATGCTCGAACTTGACCGTTTATTTAACTTCTAATTAAGATAATGCTTGTAATATTTTTACCATTGGTGCACAAAGTACTCGGGCGAGTACCAAGTAATTGCGTGCAATAAAAAATCACTGATGTGCGCATGACGTGAGCTTAGGAGTAACAATCCTATGTGTGCATGTGTTTATAAATACACATAAACAGTCATCATGAACATATAATCATATTTTTTTTAATTAACTTCAATTCAAAATTTAATTTACAGTATACCCTTTGAAGAAAATTTTTGTAAATTCAAAAATTTTAAAACAGTAACATTATTAAAAATATGAAATATTGTGAAAAAAGTATACACTAAAGGTATAAACCTGCAACAAAAATTCGAAAATTACAAAAGATGATCAGGTAAATAATTATTTCAAATAATCTATATGAAAAAAAAAATCACTTAACAGAAAAATTTGTAAAGGATAGGGCTATTGTTTTCACTTTAGCTTGCAAGTGCTGTGGCACTATTATGTGTATGGTTATTGTACATATCCTATGCAAAAAAAAAAAAAAAAAAAAAAAACTTTAAAAAACTTAAATAAAAATTAAAAATTTGCAAAGGATGGTTCTATTTGATTAACATTAACTTGTGAGTGTTGTCTCATGACTAGTGTAGGCTCATCAGGCTAATAAAAAAAATCCCCACCGGTTCAGCCTATAGCTGCAGATAGATTTTTATGTTAACTACTAATTTCACCAACAAAAACTGTATCAAGATTATATATAATCCCAGTTAAACAATTTTATCTGAACATTTTTGACGATTTTTTAATTTTATTTTTCAATAAGAGTTGGTTTTATCGGAATCATATTAATACCACAATAGTTCTTCAAAACCCCTTTTTTCCATTCCTTCAGATTATTTTTAGTAATATCATGCATTAGTAGACTAAATTTAATCTTATCAAAAACTTGTTACTACAAAAGTTATAAATAATATTAAGAAGGTTTATATCTTAAATTCAAAACGTGTGGTGTTTGTTTCATTAAATGAATCACACACTGTATTTTAAACCCTGATATCCTTTTCATTGAAAAACCCGCATATTTAATAATGCTGCTCTGTACACAGTATCTCTGAGGGTTGTTTTCATCATGTCAATTACACCTTTTATAGCCTTAGTGGCAGATTAAGATATGTGATTTTTTATCTTCAACACACGATTATTATTATTTTTGCTGTAAGAGTTGGTCATATGAAACACTTGTCAATATAAAATTTGTAGATACTATTATGAAGATTTCTAATAAATTTAAGCGGATATGATATTTTATGAATTACGACGTTATGATTTTCTTTTTCTTTTTCATGCCCACCCCCTCTTTTTTTTTACTGTTTTTACAAAACCCCTCCCCATTTCCACCCTCTTAGTCCAATTTTGCCCATTAACCCTAGAACTACCGAAAATTTTACTCAAGTTTTATAAAAAATATTGCACATCAGAATTCTTATTTAAAACTATGGAACTTATTTACTTAACTCATTATTGTCTGGTTTACACATTTAGTTTATTTTAAAGAAATTTCTGGTTAGAATAAATATTTCGAATGTACCCATCGGGCCCATTGGACCCGTCTGGTAGACGGAGGGTTAAAGAAATTGACCGATATTTTCTGCCCTCGATTTTATGTAACAGTTTGGAAGAGATTTAGTGCAAAATTATGGAAGTAATTGTGTGATATACATAGTGAAAGTGTAAATGTTAAAAGTGATATAGATAAACAGATAAAGTTTAACTGAGGTATGGCTTTGAATTCTAGAGGTAATGATCGACATAGATCTGCAAAAAGTTTTCAGAAATTCCAACATAGGGAAGAATGTAATAGGTAGTATTTTTTACAAAATCTACCTAAAAACTTAACTTAATGGTAATGAGATTATACTATAGTCAATCTTGCTAACATGAACACTCTTAAGAAGAATTTCTTTAACACAAATGCTCAAACAATCACAGTCACAGTGAATACATAGATCATTTAGTTACTGATAACATAAAAACATTTTAATCCCATTGAGTTTCACATTAATGAAGTTCCTCTCTATATATGTGTGCATAAATTACTCCTTTTACGAAAAATATTCGTCATAACTAACACATCAGGATGAGATAACAGATCAGATAGATAGATATTTTAAATTGCAAAAATGAAATTTATAAAAGAATTTGGTGTTAGAAGACAGAAATCTTTAGAAATTCCTACCCAATTTCTTTTTCTTAGATTTCAATACAATTTAAAGGAAGATAAAGAAAATATACATACAATGCGTTAATATTTAAAAATTTAAATTGAATAGAACTAAAATTTTTCTGCATGCTAGTTTGAAAATATATATGCATTTCAAAAATATGATAAATGTCATGTTTTTTTTATTTATTATAAGAATACAGCATCCCCCGCTCTTGTAATATTATGGCTTGTTGTTTACTTATCATTTGGATATAACAATAGCTGTTTTAATGAAATGTAACAAAAGTCCCCCCTTTTTTAAATAACTGCGAACATAAATAACAATAAGTAAACAAAAAATCCTATAATATTGCACAAAATTCCTATAAATTCAGATTTCATTAATCCTTCTAAAATTTATTAAATGATTATGCAAATCTTCTAATGTAGTTTAAAGAATCCACGAAAAATGCTTTAGAAGATAAAATTTTCATGAATTCATAATTCAATACATAAAGGATTAAAGACAAACCTAAAACTGCATTCAGAAGCTGATAGTTGTGCTGTGTTTGTTTAGTTGAACCGCAGAAAATAAGAGTGATGTTTCATTTCGTATACTGTTTATTTTCCGATATCAAAACCTTCCGTGCTTTTGCACATGCATCAGGTCTACTCTGATTTTGTCAAAATAGGGGTGATCGGTGTTTGTTTAGCTGTGTTTGGCTGAACGCCAATTCTAGTGACAACCAATAAATGAACAACTTTGGAAAATACCTAGCTCAGTGTAACACCCCTTTGGTTAGTAGAATTGTCCCAGAGTCCAGAGTGCTAGGCACGGTTTTCGAAAACGATCAGTACAGCGTTCGAAATCCTTGGTGGTCCGCTGGTCTGAGACCACCAAAAATTCAATTGGACGACTAATTTGAAAAATTTAGTGGTCCGCAGGACCAGTAGGTAATTTTTTTCCCTCTCTGGTAGGTAAACGTATATTTTACCATCTCTGAGAAAACTGCAACCAAACACAATTCACACAATTATATTTTATTTTTTAAAAAAATTAGAAAAAATTGCATTAAACCATACAGTTAGTTGAAATAATCATAATTTAACAGTTTTTGTTTACATAATTTTTAGCAAATTATAATTTTACATTTTATTATGCTAAAGAGTTTGGATAACTGCAAAGATAGATTGGTTTTTATTCTAGGGGGTTGGGTGGGGACTCAGTCACTCAAAGGGAAAAATAGACAGAATTGTATGCAGCAGGCCAGTGCTGATGACTGCGGACCCGTAAATTTTCGTGCTTACTGATCCTTGAAAACCAGTGACTTTTTTTAACAATTCTACTGCTGTACTAGATACATACTCATGGTTACCACTTGACAGGTGGCGGCAATTTTTTTTTTTCTGTGGCTACTAACTTTTAATATCTAACTTGCCTTTTTTTGTGTGTGTGTGTGTGCGTTGTTGAAGAACAAATGTTGGAAAGTGTATTTTGATTTTTATAAAGTGCAAAATAATGTAGCAGTTTTAATATGTATTTTTGTATGAAGAAATCAAAATAAGAAATATTGTTTTCCTAATATTTCTTAGCTTATACACTTTTTTTTAACTGAATGTTGCTCAACTTTTATCTTCTGACTGTACATATTTTAATATTTATATATAGGCCGTTCCATGCAGAGAGTAACACACGTAACGTAGGCTTTAATTTTCATTCATTCAATTATTTATTAAATTTTAATTGTGATCTTAGATGGTATGGTAAATAAGTTATTACCAAATTTTTTAATTTAAATGTGTAGAAATAAAACTCACTGAAATAATGTCATTACTCAAAATTTGCATTTTTCTAAGTCACACAAGTAACATTTTTTAAAAACTATTTAAAATATAACTATTATATTAAACTGTTAGGTTTCTGCATAGAATAATAAGAATAGCATAGAAAGTGTTTATTTTTTAAAGGAATTTTGTTTGAATTTTTAAATGAGAAATTTATTGAAAAATCCTTGAATAATTGGAATTTCTTTTCCAAATGTGACACACGTAAAATGAAATGGCCCTTTAATTACTCAAATTTTAAGAATTTTATGTCTAATTTAAATACAGTAGAGCCCCGGTTATCCAAAAATCGGCTTAACCGGCTTGTGTTTAAATGGGAAGAATTTTATTGCGAACACTATACCTATGCCAAATGACACCTTTCAACACATTTTGATTTATGATTACTATTTTATTTGTAAGTGTTAGATCAAAACAATTCTGAATTGTTTTTAATACATTGAAGAGCTGTTTAATACTTATTAGCTTTAAAAATTTGAAACAAAATAAGTAAAAATCAGAACTTTGAAAGGTCTTATTGGACACTGGAAGAAATAGTGTTAAAGCATGCGCTTTATGAAATAAATAGAGTCAACTTACTTTTTTTGTCCATTGCATAATTCGGGGCACTATAATAGATTGACACCTACGACACTTCATTCTTTTTTTACAAAGTATGTTGTGATTTTCAACTTTGCATCGTTTAAATGCTGCTTTATCATGCCACATTTTAAATAACATCTTATGTTGTTTCATCTTCTTGTACATCAATATATCTAAGTAACACATCTAAGATCTTAGTAGCTTCACTGTGTGTAATCCTGGCATTATCAATCTTTTCAGACTCTTCTTCAGTATCATCATCTACTTGATTCACTGCAGCAACTATTTAAGCATTGCGCAATCTTTTTCAGAGAAGGGCCACTTACAAAAATGTCTGCGTTACCGAGGGCATACATCAGCAACACGGAGATAATTCTATTTCAGGGAAGTGATCTGTGGTCTATAATCGGATAAAAAATATGGTTTCAGAGGGGGAGGGTTGTTTTACCCCTCTAGGGCAGGCGCGGATGCACGGGTGGGGGAGTGCCCCTCCAAAAAGAATATAAATCCAACTTTTCTTTATGGCAGTTTTCGCGGAAAATACAAACAAACGGAAACATGTCCTGTCATCTGTGGAAGGGTGGTCCAGATCAGCCGCTCTCCCCCCCAAAAATATATCTAGGAAAAACGCGAATTCCACCAAAGTATCACGAAAAGAACGCGAATTTTCTTACATAATCGCGGAAAAAACGCTAATTTTGTCACAGGATGGCGGAAAAATCGTGAATTTTGTCAAAGAATCGCAAAAAATGTGAAATTCATTAAAGGATCGCGAAAAATGCGAAATTTGTTAAAGGATCGCGAAAAAACGAGAATTTCGCCAAAAGGTACCGAAAAATGCAAATTTCGTCAACGATTCGCGATAAAACGTGAATTTCGTCAGATAATTGCGAAAAAACATGAATTTTGTCACATGATCGCGGAAAAGGCGCAAATTTCGCCACAGAATCGAGGATAAAACACTAATTTTTTCAAAGGATTGTAAAAAAACGCGAAATTCGCCAAAGGATCACGAAGTAAGCGTGGATTTTGTCAAAGGATCGCTAATTTCGTCAAAGTACCGCGAAAAAACGCGAATTTTGTCACAGGATCGCGGATAAAACACTAATTTTGTCACAGAATCGCGGAAAAAGCGCACATTTTGCCATAGGATTGCGGATAAAATACTAATTTCTCCAAATGATTGTAAAAAAAATCCGCGAATTTCGGAAAAGGATCACGAAATAAACGCAAATTTTGTCACAGGATCGCGGAAAAACGCGAATTTTGTCAAAGAATCGCAGAAAAAACGAGAATTTCGTCAAAGGTTTGTTATAAAGTGCGAATTTAGTCAAAGGATTGGTTAAAAACGGGATAAAAACGCAAATTTTGTCAAAGGATCGCATAAAATTGAGAATTTCCTTAAGGAATTGCGGAAAAACTCGAATTTTGTCACAGGATCGCGGATAAAACACTAATTTCACCAAAGAATTCTAAGAAAACCAGAAATTCACCATAGGATCGCGATGTAAACGCGAATTTTGTCAGAGAAAGAACACGGATTTTGTCACGGGATCGCGAATAAAACACGAATTTTGTCACGGGATCGCGAATAAAACACGAATTTTGTCACAGGATCCCGGAAAAGCGCGAGTTTTGCAACAGGATAGCGGATAAAACACTAATTTTGCGAAATGATTGCAAAAAACCGCGAATTTCGGCCTAGGATTTGATAAAAACGGGATAAAAACGCAAATTTTGCCAAAGGCCGCGAATTTCGTCAAAGGATCGCATAAAAAGGTGAATTTCTTTAAGTGATTGCGGAAAAATGCGAATATCGTCAGATAATTGTGAAAAAACGCGAATTTTGTCACAGGATTGCGGATAAAACACTAATTTCCCCAAAGGAATGAAAAAAAACCCCACGAAATTTGCCATAGGATAACGAGGTAAACGCGAATTTTGTGAAATGATCGCTAATTTCGTCAAAGGACCGTGAAACAACACGATTTTTTTCACAGGATCGCGGATAAAACACCAATTTTGTCACAGGATCGCGGAAAAGCGTGAATTTTGCACAGGATAGCGGATAAATAATAATTTCGCAATAATATAACAAAACAATAATATAACAAAATATCGCAAAACAATAAAATTCTTTGAATTATCTTTACAACACTGTACACGTGAATATTAAAAGAAAAAGGAAACTTTAAAATAATAAATACATTAATATGCGTTTAACCCTTTCAGGAGCAATGTACTTCTATTCGTAAAATGTTGAAATCAGTGAATGGCACCAAAATTTACAAACAAATTTCGAATACTAAAATGCTATTGTTCAATACTTAATAAAAGGAAAATTTTCATTCCAATATTCTGGTGCCCATGTGGCACTTAAGAATTATAATTAAGTGGTCTAGAAATTAACCACCGCCCTTGAAGAGGTTAAAGTAGTAAATTGTAGAAATTGAAGTAGTTGTAATAAATTGTATTATGTCAATCGCTTTATAACGCTGTTAAAAAATATCGGGAGGCAAAGACTCTGTTTACTTAATTCATTTTATTTTAGTTTCGTTTCAAATGTCTAACTGATCTTCTTTAATCAAAGACGAAAATAATCATTGGAAGTCTTAACAGCAACTGATTGGGCCTTAAATTTTCGCAATCAAGGGGTATTGAATGGAAACCCGTTTACAGAGATATCGCTACAGATTTTTTTAATTATAATTCAATTATCTCTAATCTTCTTAAAACCGATCAGATTAGCATGCTTTTAGATTCTGCGGTGTCTGAACGGTGTTGGCGAGCGTAGCTTGCAGGGGCAGAGCCCCCTAGTCTACTTATAATTATAATTAATCTCTAATAACCAACTCTTTCAAATAAAAAATTCATCCGTTATTTTAAAGAAATCGTCAATAAATTCATTCAACATTTTCCTTATATGTAGAAAATTTATTTCTTATGAAAAGCACAAAATTGTAAACATTCAACTGAAATTATACCTATAAGTCTTTTATTTATTCAGCTGCAGGATATCCATTTCTCTCAACATACTACAGTATTAATATAGTTTATCTTAAAAGAGTGTTCAAAATAAAATTTAGTTTCGTAACGCAACAGCAAAATTAAA
This sequence comes from Maratus speciosus, assembly GCA_963932465.1. Lineage (NCBI taxonomy): Eukaryota > Metazoa > Arthropoda > Arachnida > Araneae > Salticidae > Maratus > Maratus speciosus. The sequence goes on from OZ010795.1 coordinate 398,448,807, forward strand.
AGAATTAAACTGAATCAGTCGAAAACAAATATTTTCTTTATAGGAAGAATTGTCTATGTGTATATCTTTTCAATTGATTATAATATCAATTATTTTAATTAAGGAATAAATTATAAAATTACGATTTTATACCATTATTGAATTTATCAAATTAGATTCATATATTCATTCAGAATGTGAAGAACCTTATATATGGTTTTAACTAAATTATGTTTGAATTAAGATTATGTACAGTGTGGTTCAATAGGTCTTGTCTAAATGGCACTTATGGATGTGCGGTTCATTAGGATCAATAATTACAAGTCATAACAACAAGACACCCGTTCCATCTGACCTGGACGTCATGGCACGATTCACTGAAGCATCGGCACGCATTCCGGTGTTTCTTGGCCAATCGAAACATGTCCAGAATTCCATGCGGTGCTGATGTGAAGCATAATTCACGGCTAATGAGGCATATTTTCAGCACTTGTTATGATTTGTAATATTTTTCATTTGTATTTTGTATTTGATTAAGTTTTTTTTTTAAAATAAAGGTATTTTTACACCATTAAATATCTTGAGTCACTGTCACGATGCAATTGCAACATCGCGATCGTGTTTCCCACCCAGTTCCTAAGAAATTCTTGTTCCTCATGACCTGACACACCCACAAGTGCCGTCTAGACAAGGACATTTTAAACACCCTATATACATAGATATAAACCCGTTAACAAACGTCAAGAATGTTATTACATTAGACTTCAAAGTTCTAATAATATCTATCTAACAGATTTACACTCTACTATTATTGCATTATTTATAGAATATTTTCATTTATTAATTTTACCTGTTAAAATTGATACTGACTAGTTCAAAGCTTTGACTAATTTTGTACTATTTCATAATTTTATTTTCCGAAATATATATATATATATATTTATTTAAAGATTTAGTGCATACCTCAAGGATCTGCTTCATCAAGCATGTTCTCAGATTTATACCTTTGTTTCTATGAAAGAAAATTTATTAACAATAACATATTGCTCTACAGATATATAGATGATATAATAATTCTTTCTGTAAATGATAGTAATTCTATATCTCTTCCTGTAACGTATGCTTCTAATCTAAAATTCATTACCACTTTTTCAAATAATTCTAGTATTAATTTTATGGTACTAATACTAGATGGATGTTAAAATTAATATCATGTAATAACACCCTAATATTCAACATTTAGGATAAACGTAATGATCTTTTATTTAATGTAATTGATTTTACTAACTTCAGTTCCTGTTTACATCTTTCAGTTTATAGAAATGTTCTACATAATCATAGTCATCGTATGAAACGTTTATGTTCCTCCCAATTCATACGGCCAGATATATTTAAATTAAAGCAATTAGCATTGTCTTATTATTATCCCGTTTCTTCTGCATGGATCAAATATCAAATTTCTATTTTCCACTTTTTACCAGTATGGACATATAATACGAAAAAAAAAAATTATAAAATCGAAAAAACTATTATGGAGGGTGGTTTGCGGATTGCTGAAAAAATTATAAAATAAAAACATATACAATTTTTTTAAGGAAGAATAAAGTATGTGTGTTACATCATTAATATACATTATAAAATTTTATCAAAAAATTATAAAATCAAAATACCATTATGAAGGATTGGGGTAGGGGAGGATGCTAAAAAAAGGTTAAAAACCTCACATATATACACAATATATATATACTTATATTTTATATTTAAAATAATAGTTTTCATGAATTTCACATCATACTTTTTGGCAAATATTCCGCATATTGGCACCTAGTACAATGCTATATTATACAATCGTAAAATAATCCTTATTATATTTTAAATATGATTCATCTATTCATTATTTATAGTAATTTTTTAAATAATAATTTAATCAATACATTTTTTTTAAATTTTTACACAGTTATTTATTTTAAAAATTTATTTATTTTAAACTTTTTCATATATTTTTCAATGTATGTTTAAAAAAAAATTAAGTTACTTTATACTTTTCATTCCATTTTAAATAATTATCATTTAGAGTTTATTGCTGTATCTCCAAAATTTTTCTTTAGATTTCACTCGTCTCTATAGATGGTCTGTATAGATCGTCTCTATAATAAAAAATTTGTTACAATATTGTTTTTCCTTTTTCACACCAGAAGGCAGCAGCATATATATTTTTACTAAATATCTGCTTTTTTTTTAATAGTTAAATCACAGCCACATGTTCTCAACACCTCAAATCTTTTTCCATCTTTGCGCATTCTACATTTGTAAGTCAAATTTCTTATATTTTAGATTTTAATCTATCATTGAAGCATTATCTACTCTTCATTTATGTATATTTTAATATCTTATGTGTAGCATTTTTTTGTATATCTTAGATATTTTTCATTTACTTTGGGAATGTTTGATATGTTATATGGAGCTAATTTTATTTCCATTTCACGCCTAATATCTTTACTGTCTTTACTCTTATATCTACTACATATCTTTACTATGAATTACATCCGTAGGCTCCTCTGACGATTCTGTAGGTTATTCAGAATTTATTATTATATATTTCTTGTTTCCAATGTGCATATTTTGTTCATATTTAGATGTTAACAACTAGATGCATTAGTGGTTTCATTTTAACTATATATGTATATATGTATATAACCATCATTCAAATAAAGTTTTAATCCGTATTACATAAAGGGAAAAATGAAATATGAAACTCATACCTCTAATGTAAAATTATGCAAACATAAAATTATTGGAAAAATTGAAAAAAAAGAAAACTCTAAAATCTATAGTTAAATGATCAAGCCCTTATTACAATAAATTTTATAAATATAGCAGAACTACCCGGCTTCACCCGTGTCAATTTTAAGGAGCCTTCCAGGTAAAATAAATTAAAACGAAATAATACGGCATTCACAATAACTGGAATTTGTTCATTCCCATTCACAAATCATTAAAAAGGCAATCAGAAAACATGACGTTATTGTCTCGCAACCATAGTAAAATCCCTGAGCTTTAATAACAGTATACGCGTTTTCTTTTGCGGGTGCAAGAGAAAAATGTGATAAAAAAAAAAAAAAATCCTCCAAATCGCGCAACATATAGTAAATTTCTCGTTTGTATAGTATATATACACATTATAAAGTAAAAACACAATATCAGTGCCCATATATTGTGCCCCATAAATTGTAACCCATAAATTTACTGACTTCTAATATAGTACTTACTGCCTTTACTGACTTCTAAACACAACACAATTTCATGTTTTACAGTGTCGAATTGAAAAAAGTTCTTTCAAATAAAATTTGTTTGAAAATCGTATCTCAATTTTCTGATTTTAATGGATTTTAAAGTAATTTTCAAGCATGGATATTTTTAAAGGTGCGTGCAACCCGATTACGAAAGATGAACCCATTTACTCTTAATGCAATAGTATAAAGAAAAGACAAGTCTATGAGTAACGCTGGTATCATATTTTTGGTGCCAACAACCTAACACAACAATAAATTTCTTTTTTACTGCAATTTAACCTCCAAACATCGCACATTCGATTGTTCCACCCGTCTTATAGAAAATAGAAATACTTTCAGTAATATTTATCTAAATTTTTTATGGATTAACAGATCTTTATGGATTTTAAAGTAATTTTCAAGCATGAATATTTTTTAAATATGCTTGAAACCCAATTTCAAATTATTTACTCAATTATTCAAAAACATTGTAAAAAATTCAGAATTTGTTTGTTTTCGTGTAATATTCAATAGCCGAATTGGCAAACGAAAATAAAACACCAAATATAAAATAAAATAAAACACGAATTTAACAGATATCAAATCAAACTACTCAAAATAATCCAATAAGTATATTATTTTAACTTTTAAAATTAAAATACATGTTTTCTTTGTCACGCGTAACAGAAATATACGATTTCTCACAATACGGGGAAAAATACAATACATGCATCAATTATAAGCTTTGATTAAAGTATTAGATCAAGAGGGTTTCCACTCTAAATAAAACATCACTCTTAAACGTAAACTTAAATTTTTCACTAATAGAAATTAAATCTACAATGATTAGATGAAATGATGTCATTTTACATAAATTTTAAATCGTGACATCAGCCAAGATTTTTTTTTGAAAAGGGAACTAACTATTATCTTTTTACTATAAATCACAGAAAAGGTAACTACTGAATCTAAATCAATACAAAACTTAGCTATAACGTATAGCCATAAGATATGGCTTTAGTATGCAATCTAAATAGTAAACAAAATGTAGGTGCCATTTATTTTTACAGTGATTTTGTCTACACGTTGAAAAGATTTGATAGAATGTGTTGTCATATCTACCCTTTATTTTCTTTTTCCTTAATTGTTTTCATGAAATTTTACTGTTTGTATTCAAAATAGAAGTTTTAATCGAAAAAAACATTCAAATTAAGGTGCTACGTTATTTTACCGCTATTATAATTAAAGTTTTTATTTTATATATAAATAGAAATTGCATTTTCTGTTAAGAACGACGTCAATTTCAAAAATGCAAAAATATAGCAAGAAAATCTGAATTTTTATTGGCAAATAAAAAAAAAATTACACGCATTACGATTCATTTTTTCACATTTTTCTGTCATGGGTGTGGCAACAGGAAATAAACAATTCAATTAGAAAGTTTAAAAAGAGATATTTCTTTAATGTTAAATTATGTAAGTTGGTATAAAAAAGGAATAAATAGTGGTCTGATGATTTTTTAAAGTTTTTCCACATTCTAAAACGTATGTACATGAAGTTTCGTGCATATAGGTCAAAAATTGAAGATTTGTATACCGGACATACACAGAGAACGGATTATATATATATAGATTTGCAAATTCTTCTTTACTCCAGATATCGTAAGGCAAAAAGTTTTCACCAATGGTATCTAAAAATCCACAAAAAATAGATTAATAATTTGGGAACATACAAAATGAGAAATACTTATGTATATTTGCTGATATAACTCGGTAACGCGTGTATGGAAAAAATAAGCCTGAAATGCATAATTGCAATATGTTTTCGTCCAAATTAGCCTAATTCGACTGAAAGAAAAAGAATGATTCATGAGGAATGAATAGTGTATTTAATTTTTAGATAATTATTCACACAAATACAGTGAAAAGAAAAAAAACATGTTGAAAATAGAAATATTTCAATAAGATTAATTATTGTTGTGTCATTTAGTAAGATAATTTACAAATAAAAAGTGAAAAGATTTGGCATGAATGTAATAGCAACTTTCTACTATTGATAACAAAGGTTGGTGAAATTTACATGTCATATTTTGGCTCATAATTTAAAAAAAAGAAAATAATATAAATTGCAATAAAACAGGGGAGAGGTGGGAGTTTTATAAATTATTGTAAAAGAGGAGTTTTTTAATAAAAAATACTTACAAAGTAAAAAAAAAAAAAAAAAAAAAAAAAAAAAAAAAGGAAAAAATGCAAGTGTTAAATAATTAATTAGGATAAAATATATCTACCATATATATAATCCTAATGAAACGATTTTATGAAACGACTGATTAAACGATTGATTATGTTTCGCAGCTATTTTTCCTAAAGTAGGAAACGTTTGGCGGTGAAATGAACTCCAATAATACGCATTGATCAACAGATTTCAAAAATGGTATTAGAATTTTAAAATTTGAATAATTTTTTTTTAATTTTAATGAGATAAATGGCAACTAGATTACTTCATTTTTCTGGAAAAAAGGAAGTAAAGTGAAAAACACAGGGATTATTAGATTTCTTTTTCGTCATTTTTGAATTGAAACTGAAATTATCTTTTATTTCAATCGATAGTGAAGACAATATTATGATTAAATTATGTTTTTCATGAAATAAAAAAAAACTTTTGACATTTATGAATAAGCTGTGTCTGTTAATGAAATTCCTGAAACTCGATCAAGACATAAAATATAAGAGTAAAATTTCAAAACACAATGCTTTTCAATACGTGGATCTCAAAGCTATTCCGAAGCAGACGGAGCTTTTTTAAACCAACCTAAAGGAAGAGATACTGTCCATAGCGTCCTTATAAAAGCCAGGAAGATAGCTTCATATTTAACCTAACCATTTTATACAAGCTGGTTTTCAAATGTGGAATTATTCTTACACATCAATGCCGAAAACTGACGTAATTTTTACAAAAGCGATGGATTAGGTCATGGTAACCGAAAAATGCCTATTCAAACGGAAAAGCATGGAAACGCGATTACAGAAGATAGCCGCTGTTATACAGATCATATAATTTAATCGTCCTAGTATTATTTAACGTGGTATTAACCTAGTATTATTTTTTAAATAGGGCACATTAGTATGATAACAGTTCCTGCGAAGACTGAACGGGGGATATCGGGAAAAACTCGCTAGGGCCTGAGCTCGTTGGTTTATATTTTAAAATGTAAGATGATGGATGATTTGAAAAAAAAAATAGTATTTTAACAACGTTCCACACGAAGCAAATAAGTTAATTAAAAATAGAAACAAATGAAATAATTACAGCAATAAAAAAGGAAGTGGAATCTGTTGATAAAAAACTGAAAAAAAAAATACAGAATCAGATATAGTATTCCGAGAAGTAATGCATTTATTATGCATAAATATAAAATAACCCTAAAAATTTTAATTTCCGTTCTGTAATAAATTAAACTATAACTACACACATCCTCCGTACTCAAACTCCTACCATTCCTAGCTTACCACTTACTCTTTTGCATTTTTTTTTATTTTTTTCTAAAACATATTGTTCACCGGCAAGAAAAATGACACATCTCTAAAAAAATCATTTTGCGTTTTATTCCCCTAATAGGTCTGTCTTGGGTATGTCTTGCTACGACAAAATTTTCATACTTGTTGTTATCCGGAAAACCATTTTATTGCGCTATATGTCCACAGAAGAGGAGTAGATTGTGTGGGGATGCAAAATTAACCAACCCTCCAAACCTCATTCTACAACTTTATTCTTAGGGGTATTATACTTTTATGCACTTTTTAGTCCTGCATGCAGAGCTAAATGCTATAATTTAATGTTACAGTAAAATCATGCACATTTTCCCCCTTTTGCCTCTCCTATGAAATTTACTTTTGTCGAGATGTGTCACTTTTCTTGAGGGTAAGCGATATAATGATTTCACTACAGTGCAATGAGTTAATATGTCTAAATGTATAGCTTTGTTTTCCAGAATTGTGATTTTTAATTGCTCGTATTTTACGTGCATGAAAAAATCGAATGCATATACATTTCATATTCATTTTTTTCAAATAGCTTAATTTATGTAAAGTTATAGAATTAAAAATATAATTTTAAAAATAATTTGTTTAGACTATATAATGTCAAAACAAGAAAAAGGAAGCATTTTGTTTGTAAAAATCATCCATTGGTTTAATTTATTGCTACGAACATTATTAATAAAATATAAGCCAAAATTCTTTTTAAAATTTAGCGATACCTTCTAATTTTCATTTTACACTTACATTTCATTTTTTAAAATTTCATTTTTCCCAGTAATATACAGATGGAAAATTTCAATATATTTTTGAAATTTTCATAAGCATTCGTGTATGTTGCAGTGTACGTAAAAAATGGCTGGTTTTGAGATAAATTTACGTTCCTTTATAATGAAATAGTCTTAAAATCGGAAGAATAACTCTTTAAATATACTAGTATGCACATAAAGTCATACATTGCAATTATTAGGCAATTGATTTTGAATCTTGGAATGAACATTAAAATAAATGAATATGTCTGTATTCTTTCACTTTCGAAAGAAAATTATTTTTTCCCTATTTATATATATACAAGAAAATGTATTTTTCATTTACAAGGAAATATATGTTTCTTTGAAATTGCCCTTAAAAACATTTACTCAAATAATAAACATATATTTTTAGAAATTTAACAAAATTTTCTTTCTATAAGTTTGGCGTTATAGATTTTTATTCATAATTATTCAGGATGCTTACTGATTATAATTTGATAAGATGAATATTAATTTTGCATAAAAAACTTTATTTAAAGATTTATTTAAAATCCACATTATTTTTAGTCATTAAAAATGTTAAAAAAAAAAAAAGAAAAAGAAAAAAATATATATCTTAAAGAATTTGAAATTAAAAATATGACTACACAGAAATTCATTCTTTTATCACTCATCATTTTATCTTTGCATGTCAAATAATTAAGAATTAAATAACATATATGATTTTAGTAAAAAATTTCTTCTCTACATATTTTCTAATAAGGGAAATTTTATTTTGAAATAAAAGTATATAACCAAAAAACAGATTTTCTTGATTCTATATTTTTCTAATATTTTTGTAATTAACTTTATTAGTTAAAAAACCTTGAAAAAAATTATTCATAACAGTAATATTTCTCCTGTAAAAAAAAAAAAAAAAAAAAAAAAAAAAAAATATATATATATATATATTAAATGTTTAGTTTATACTAGTGTCTGGAAAACAAAAAGCAATTCACTTAACCTTTATACAAGCAGTTTATCAAATATGTACACTATAGGCCGCTAATGATCGTACATTTTCGTTTTTAGACATTTTGTCGAATACTTAGAAAAATATTTGTCAAATTCGTCTGGAAATTCAGGATTCAAAAGAATAGGTTTGACCTCATATTTATCAACGTCGATATGATAAGTTGGGTAATTAGGGAGCCAACAAAATATCAAACGAAAAAAATAATACTTGGGATCCTCCTGTAAATTAAAATGCACGAAATGATCTATTTCTGCAGAATACAAGATTCTGGATATTGTACAACATTTTTAGCGATTTTTATAAGAATAGCAAGTATATGCTTGGAAATATAGCGATTTTTTTAAAAAGTTAAAAAAAAAATTATGAAAGTTTTTAGCTTGTGTCACGCAGGGTTTTCAACCAAATTTAACGCTAGTTTCAGAGAAATTGGCAAAATGCGGTAGAAACAATACAGTACAACTGGAATATAAATATGTTAATTTTTTTTTAATGAAATGTGAGCAGTTGTTTGAAACATTTTTATCTGCGCATGCGCAAACGATAACAAAGATTTTTTTACATAATTTAATAGTAAAATCTATGGAGCAATTTATAAAAAAACAGTCAATATCGTGAAAATTCAGAAACATATCGTGGATAGAGTGAGCTGATTTTTAGTTGTTCTCCAAAAGCAGCTGAATGATAAGGGATTTTCACAAATTGTCAATTTTTATATTCTTTTTTTTTTTACTTTAATTTTTTATTGATAATTTACTTCTTCTTGGATAACGAAAAGAACGAGCCTATTCCATGATAAAAATGAAGTATCAAAATATCGAAGCCTTTCTTCCAAATCTACTGATTGATATTCATTAAATACTAACTTTTTTCTGAAAGTCAGTTGATAAAAAATGACAATTTGTGGAAAAACCCTTGTCATTCAGCTGCTTTTAGAGAGCAACTAAAAATCAGCTCACTCAATCGACGATATCTTTCTGAATTTTCACTGGATTTGACTGGATTTTTTTTTTAGGAGTTGCACCATAGATTGGACTATTAAATCATGTAAAAAAAATCTTTGTTACCGTTCTTGGTTCGCAGATAAAAATTATTTCATACAGCTGCTCATATTTCATAAAATATTTAATACATTTATATTTCAATTGCACTATACAATTTCTACTACATTTTGCGAATTTTTCTGAAACTGGCGTTAAATTTGGTTGAAAACCCTGCGTGACATAAGCTAAAAACTTTCATGAATTTTTTGAACTTAAAAAAAAAAAAAAAAAAATTGCTATATCTCCAAGAATATACATTCTATTCTTACAAAAATCAGTAAAAATGTTGTACGGTATCAACAAATTTTTATTCTTCAAAAATAGATTATTTCGTGCATTTTAATTTACAGTATGATCCCAAGTGTTATTTTTTCCTTTGATTTTTCTGTTGGCCCCCTAGTCCCCCCCCCCCCTTATCAAATCGACGTTGATACATATGTGGTCAAACCTATAATTTTTAATCCTGAAATTCCAGAAGAATCTGAAAAGAATATTTCTAAATATTCGACAAAATGTCTCAAATTGAAAGTGTCCGGTCATTAATGGCCATATAGTGTAATTGATTTGTAAATCTACATACCAGGTGTCCCAAAAAGGACTGACTGATTTTAAAATTCAATAACTTCCAAACGGTGACAGATATTAAAAAAATTATTGTAGGAGGGTTATGCATAAAGTCAAAAGTTTTATTCAGTGATTTTCGATTTTAGTTCGAATTACAAACAATAGATGGCGCTGCAATCAATAGAGGCTAAATTTAGGCTCGATTTTTGGTATTTCGTGGCCCGGATAATACATTTCCATCTCCTTTTTCTGCATGGAACAACAGAAAGGACAAAAATCGAGCCTGTATTTAGGGACTATTGCTTACAGCGCCATCCATTGTTTGTAATTCGAACTAAAGTCGAAAATCACTGTAATAAAACTTTTGACTTTATGCATAACCCTCCTGCAAGAATTTTTTTAATATCTGTCACCGTTTGGAAGTTATTGAATTTTAAAATCAGTCAGTCCTTTTTGGGACACCCGGTATTTAAAAGACAAGGTTATTTTTTTAGTCATCTTGTGTGAGCTTTCTACTGAAACGATTTAGATAGTAATTATTTTTTAAATGAAATCAGTTTATTTACAGATGTGCTCGCACCCACTGTATTTTTTAAATAATCTCCTTTTTATATTTTAATTTTAATTTAAAAGTTCATTATGAAATTTCTTCAAAATTGTGGCAACCAGGTTACTTCCATTGTTGGAGAGGGAAAGGGAACAGTGGGAATTACCACAGCATTACAGGTCCCATTTTCGCATAACTATTAAAAAAAAATAATTGTAATTTAATAGATTACAACGACCATTTGGAATTTATTTCGTGCACCAAATTCTGTCGCATCCTCTTCAACAACAGATCGCAATGATCAAATTTCTAACGACCAAAACCTTCATCGACAAACTCTCGAAGTCCCGTTTCGAGAAGAAAAACAGTTTACAAATCGAAAGCAGTTCCACCGAATCATCCACAGATTGCGACAAATTACCTACGTTGAGCTCAATTTTCCCCGGTTAGAATCGACCGATTGTAAAACGCAGTGGCTAGTGGATTGGAGCCCCTCGAGACATGAACTTTTACTGTCAATCGATTAAACATTAGAATTTTTCCTTTTTCGCGTTCCTCTTTTATTCTGTAATCGATTTTCATTGGCTACACAATCAGTTTAAGGCCTCGATTTTCATGGGCTACATAATCAGTTGAAGACCTCGATTTTCATGGCCTACATAATGAGTTGAAGACCTTGATTTTTGCTTTGCAAGACGATTTTCATTTTGGCGTTGGATTTTTCCATATCTGATAATTTGCGTCTACCCATTTTGTAACTTTTCAATTTTTAACGATTTTATACCTTTCGATTACCTATTCAAAAAAATTTTAACGATTTTATGGCTTTCTATTACCTATTGAAATAAAAATTCTTCTAAAAGTAAAGAGCATCGTTGAATTTCATAAAAAAAAAAAAAATATATATATATAATATGAGCATCATTTGGCCCCATCCTCGACCGAAAACAACAACTATTTCCAAATGGTTAATAATTAAAAAATACATTGAGCGTAAAATGATATCACGATGACAAAAAAAAAAAAGCATTTTTACTCATAAAGCTGTTAAATTTCATTTTTTTTTTTCTATTCTGTTGATATTGAGACTGCGAAGATAATCTCAGATGGCTTCAGTAATGAAAATGGCGTTATGGTAAAATTAAATGAGTATTTACCTTGATAAAATTAAATATTTTTTTACGAACGCGTATAAAGAGGCATACTTTTCTGGATTTTGCCGACACTCAGATTAGAGCCCCAAGTCAAGAATGTGAATGCCCAGATGCAAAATTGTAACTAGCAAACGTAACATCAAGTTTGGAACTATATTTAAATCTATGGCAAGCTAAAATATTATTTAAAAAGTAAATGTGAATATTAAAAATCTGCATGTAAATTTTGCAACGGTAAAAATGACATTATTTTTAAATTTTGTTGGAAAAAATATGATTCGGTTTTAGTGGCCAAAGCCTAATTTCATAACTTCATAATTTCTTATCTAAATTGCATATTACTGATTATGTATAAGAATAAAAATTAATTTTTCCATAATTCGAAAATTTGAAATTAAACTTTAGTTAAAAATTACATATGTTTTAAGAGTCAGTCCAGCCAATATAAGATTGATTATTATTTGTAATTATTATTATTGATTTTTTTTCTAAATTAAATCAATCAATTCTATAAAGCATTTTCGTTTGTCGAGTTCGGCGGGTTTCGGCTTGTATTTAATTAGTCAATTATCAAAACAGCAGTCACCTTTTGCGATAGTGACAGATGACGCCTCGGCGGTGGTAACATCTCATCGTTCAAAACGAAATAAAAGGCAACCAGTTTAAATGAGACTACCACTAGTAAAAATTGGTCGTTACCCCGGCTAATTTTTCCCTCATGTCGTGTTTATTGTACTAATTATGTCTACGCCTGTATTAATATATGTGTACCTTTAATAAATTAATTCAGGCGCTAATTTATGTACTTTAATATATATTATGGATCGATGGAATATTAACTTATTCTTCGTAGTTCCGTAATACTGTGATGTTTGTTAGCCGACGATGACGTTCTCCAACACTTTTTATGAGTGAGAAATTGCCGAGCTTAGACGTCCTCCAGGGTAACTCAGTGGTTTACGCAACATCACGGTACGCTGTGGACCCAGGTTCGAGTACTGGCCTGAATAATTTTCACTCCTGATATGTTTATTGCATTAATTGTATCTATGTCTGTATTAATATATGTGTACCTATTATAAACGAATTCATGCGTTAATTTATGCGCTTTAATATATATCTGTACTAGATAATGCGACCGGCACACAAAGGAGTATTTTCTGAAAAATGCGGACAAAATTATTTTATGAGCTGTATCAAGTTGAAATGTTGTAAAAAGCTATTTAGAGTCATTATATATAATTTTTCAAAAAAGCATATATATATATTTACGAATTTACAAAACATCTTTACATTTATGATATTTAATGAAATATTCCGTTTTTTTTTTTTTTTTTTTTTTTTTTTTTTTTTTTTTTTTACAGTTCCTTCTGTAATTTATTATTCTAATCATATTCATCTTCATCTGCTTCGTCTTCATCCTCATCTTCCTCTATTTTGGATGTTGTCCGTATGGTGTTTCTGATTGTTTCGCTAGAAAAAGGCTTTTTTTTTCTTAAGCTTTGGTCTTGAACTACTTATAAAAGGATCAGAATTTAGTAAATGTCTGTTCGAAACATTTTTATTACATTGCTCTCGAGAAAATTTTCGGGAAAATGTTTGCCTATATTGGCGGAAATGTTTGTTTCTAGCTTCAGCAGCCTCGTCCGAAAGTTGATCGATGGACAATACTGCGTGTTTAATTACTGTGACCCCATTTGCTAAAACTTTATATACTGTTGGTGACATTGGGTGCTACCCATATAATTCGACATAAAGATTTGTAGTTTCTTCCGTGTAATTTTCAAATTTTTTTAAAAACATCAATCCTATGTCCATTGGACAGTACCTCTAAACGTAAAGGAACAAGAGAACTGTGATATATATTTGCATCACTATCAGAAGCATTCTGAAATATCTGTTTAAATTGCGATTGTTGGGAGCCATCGCAACACCATTTAGATATTTGTTCTAAATTGTGGTTTTCTTCTTCTTTATTATTTAGAATAACTTCTTATAAGAGGTGTAATCAAGAAGATCTGTAGGTTAACTTCTGCGCTTGTTTCTGTCACATTCATCGAATCCTCACTTATATAGCAATTTTTCTTAGCTTTCTTAATCAGAGAATAATAAGTAAATATTCTTATTTGCACTATGAATAATTTCCCAATGCTTTCTCGTTAGATCAACTTCTACAAAAATTGATAAGGCTTCTGATGGTGTATGGTTCTAAATGGTGGTGTTTCTTTTTGCTGAAGTTATAATTTTTCTGTATTTTGTATCTCTTGCTGACTTAGAGTTATATGTTTTATGAGTGTCGAGGCATCAATATTACCAGCAGCTCGTTGATTTGTACTAGCTGCATATGTTAATTGATCAAGAGGAACTTGCTCCCTTAAACCTCTTCTTTTTTCACAATTGCTTCAGTCACAAAATCTTTTGTTGGCCTACCTTTTTTGATATTGTACAGATAGTATATTCTACAGCTAACTTTATGGAACTGTTAAGCTAATGTTCATTTATCTTAAGACAGTGCCATCTTGCCCTATTGGCAGCCTCCCATTTTTTTTTAAAATCCGATTTGAAACGGCTTAACGAACGTTTTAATAATACTTGTTTATCTACCGGACATTTCGTCATTTTTGTAACTTTACTTTCCATGAAACATAATTTTTCATCTGTTTTCCTATTAGAACAATCTTTTTTAAGGTCAAACGGCAACTTTCTTGAAAGATCTTTTGCTATCACTGAAGTTTCTAAAAGAAAAATGAAGATTTTTCGTTTTCAAAATATCATCATCTTCAGATACCCTTTTTATATAAAACGGTTAAAAAAAAAAGAAAAAAAAATGGGGCAAGTTGGGGCAAAATTTTATTTTATGAATATAATAAGGAATATCTATATTTTATATTTCAGCAAAAAGTTTTGCCCGACAAAGGGCGACACGTATTTCTAAATCACTAATAATTTAAAAGAACTAGTATAAATTACACTTATTTTTAAAGATAAAACAATGTGGCTATATTCATAATTATATTCTTTTATAACTAAAACTAAATACAGTAATTTAAGCTACATACCTTCCACTTCTATGTCCATAAAGGGTTTTATTCAGATCTCCACTGTATGCAACAAGAATTGCAATTAAATAATGCGCTTCTCACCACAGCGCTGAGAAAAAAGTAATCTGCACTGCACGACAGCTGTGTTCAGACTGATAACGCGACGAGGAGTGTTACCAAACATTCCTAAGATATTCTTTACCGGATGCGCTGGCTAGTAAGCATACAAACACATAAAGTATTGTGGTTTTTAATGCAGTTCATTTTCCGACTTTTGTCCAACTTTTTTTAGAAATACTCCACTGTTCGGCGTTGCTTGGAATATGAAGAATGCTTGTTCTGAAAAATCAATTTCAAAATTTAACATACAACATAAAACCAACAATAAAAAAACAGTCAAAGTATTGTAAACATGAACCAAATAAAAACCCAATATAAAAATGTATAAATTTATGTAACAGACGCAAAAGAATACAGCTGTAAATGAACTTACTTCAATTCATCATCGGAGCAATAATGTTAAAATACGCCACTATTTCCATAGTTAGATTTTTATAATGCTTCAATATGTTTTTTAACACTCATATGATGTTATAATATATTCACCCCGTCCATTATATTTCCAATTAGGCATAATATACCTTTTTTTTTTAATTTGTCAAACTATTTATTTCATTTTCATTTTTCACGTGGCAATGTTAAAAAAGAAAAGTTATAACGTAATATTTCCTTGTTTAAAATTCTTCAAACGATTTATTTAATTTTTATTTTTCATGTGGTAATCTCGCAATAGAAAAATATCTGTTGTGGTAAGTATTTTATTGTGGATTTTTAATTTTTGGCAACTGCTATAACGAAAAATGTTTGAATTTCATAGAAAATTGCTGTTAATTTGGTGGTTTTTTTTATTAATTAAAAATTAACTATAAGTTATTTCGATTCTGGATGCCTTTAGTTGCCTCGGCCATGTTTTAATATACATGTACGTAACATTTCACAATTCTGGCTTCCAAACCGTGGATTTGTATAGCATTACAGAGATACAGACAGACAGACAAATTTTCATTTTTATATATTAGATTACTTTAAGAATTATTAAGTAAAAGTCTTATGTTCTTTATCTTCTCTGATCAAACTCTCTTTGAAATTACATGATTGAATTTTCTAATCATAATATTAAAATAATATAATTTCAAAGGTGTAAGAGAATTATACAAAAATGAAATTTTATTTTATTAGTATTATATTTATTTAAATACAGATCACAAAGATAGCAGATATTTGATGAAAACTTAATAATAATGGGGGGGGGGGATAATCCTAAACAATTTAATTTAACTTGCATAACATTCGATCAAAGATAAGAAAATTTCAGGATGTTTTAATTTTATAAATAAAATATCAAATTTCCTTAATAATGAATTATCTCATTCTTTTATTTTCTAAACCATTTTTAATGTAAAATATAGTATCTTAGAATAGTTGTTTTATTAAAAATTAAATAAGGCTCAAGAAAATTTATTTCAAAATATAACTAGTATATATACATACAAAATGCATCTGTTTTATCTGATCTATTTTTATTTTTATTCTTATGGTAATGTGATTTCGAGATTTTAAATCCAATATGAATTTTTGCACATTTATTCTTTCTTTATAAAAGTATTTACATATCGGATTTAAAAATATTAAAAATATTTACGCAAAAAATCTCACAATGCAGTTATTATAAATAAATATATTTTAGGTAGATTTTTATATTTTTATTAATATGGAAAATAACCTTTATAATCGGATTACAAGTTTGTTTAATATAAAAAATGTATTTTCAGACGTTATTTAAAAGGTTCTTCTAAATATAATTGTTAAGAAAACTAATATTATATGAAATATGAAAGAGCTAAGCCATAAAATAAGCTTATTTAAATTCCTTATAAAATTTAGTACGATGCATTAGTATTTTGGTTTATTTTATCTGCGCATTTGGTAGTATTTTGAGTGTGAACATTATGCTTATATTCAACCTTACTTTATTACGTGTCTTTCCTGTGTTTAACGTCATTTATGTTTAAGGTATAATTATTTAATTATTTATATTTTAACGGTATTTATAATTAGTCTTTATTTCTCTTTTTACATTATGATGTTTTTTATAATGTTCACATTTAAATTATGGACTCTTTCAGAGTTGTCATTATTGCACTTCGGATTACAATATTCATAACAAGCAAGTATTATTATCTATGTATTGTATGTATAGTATCTAAGTGTTTATGTATTAAGCATTACTAATTCTCCAGCATTTCTGAATAGCAAATACTCGTAAATATTCTTCCTTCATTTAATCATTTAACCCTGCTGATTATATTTGCGAAGGATATCTTGCGGAATGACTGGTGACCAAAAGTATAAGTAGCTGCAGACTATAAAATAATTTATTTATAACATGTATATTGCATTAATTATTGAAAATATGTTAAAGCTTTTATTTAATTGGATAATGAATATTTTCATTTAGATTACAAACAATTGAATTTTAATGTGGGTGAAACTTGAAATGTTTCTTGCTTGCTGCAATTAATATATTTTTTAATTGCTTATAGTTGGGCAGACAGCGTCACATATTTTAAACTAGTTTCACCATGGATAATTTAGGTACACATGATAGATTAGATGGTACAGATAAAGAAACTGACTGTCTGATGGCAAACCAGGCAATTTCTCACTCTCTGATTCAAAAGAAAATGAATGACAACCCGATTACTTATTTTATTCAAACTCGACAATATCATAAGTTACTATACATTTTACGTTCCAGATGATTGTGTGATGCTTATATGAAAACAGCCTCCACTGGTGCGTACAGCAGACGGGCAATTTTGAATTTGTATTATACAACCTATCATATATACCAAAATCATCGATTATAATATTTGTTACCAAAATGTGACACTGGATACCGGGCTAGTATATAGTCACACTTACTTGATACATATGAAATTAAATGCGAATGTAATTAATAAGTCTAGCAGTCATTATTGGCCGCGCCTTTTTCCTAAAAAAATGCATTTGCAGCTAACGGTAAATTGCCATTATATTTAAATATGATTATAGGTATTATAGCTCTTAATTTGCTCTTAATATGTATTACCACTAAAAATTATATAAGAAAATTCAGATTTTAATAACGGTATATTTTAAAACTGAAACACTAACTTTATTTATATATATATTTTATTTAATTAAGTGCATGCGTAATTAGTAAGTCTAAGAGTCATTATCGTCTGTGACCTTTTTCCAAAAACAAAAAAATGCATTTGCAGTTAACCGTAAATTGCCATTATACGTAAGTAGGTTTATTGGTAGTCCACGGCTCTCAATTTGTTTATAAGCACATGTATTATCACTAAAATTTATATTTAATAAGGGTGTATATTTTAAAACTGAATCACTAAATGTATTATTATATATATATATATATATTTTTTTTTTTGTATGCCTACCCGACTATCATGTAATCACACTTATTCGATTTAAATGAAATTAAATGCATGCGTAATTAGTAAGTCTAACAGATATTACCGGAAGTGACCCTTTTCTTTAAAAAGTAATCAATGGTAAATTGCTATTATATTTAAATATGAATATTGGTAAAATGGTTCTTAATTTGTTTACAAGCACATGTATTATTACTAATAATTATATAAAAAAAATACATTTTAATAACGCTATATAATTTAGAATTGAAACACTGACTCAATTTTTATTTATTATTTTTTTTATCTGTATGTCTAACGGGCTATCATATAGTCACACTTATTCGATATATATGAAATTAAATGCATATGTAATTAGTAAGTGTAGCAGCCATTATCGGCCATGACATTTTTCTTTAAAAAATGCAAATGCCATTAATGGTAAATTCCATTATATTTAAACATGATTATTGTTAATATTAATAAATTTGATTCTTAATTTGTTTATAAACACATGAATTATCACTAAAAATTATGTAAAAATAAATTTTGATTTTAATAACCCTGTATATTTTAAAATATGAACACTATCTTGATTTTATTTATATATACACTGCTGGCCATTAAAATTGCAACACCATGAAAGATTGTAAATACAAAAAAATATATTTGTTGTATGTAAACAGTATGGCATGAAAACAAAATGATTAAATTTGTAAACAGTTTGGGGGGTTTACAAGGGTGCGAAATTGGTAGAAATAGCTGCTCCCCCTGGCAGCTAAAACAGCCCTTATCCGGTTAGGCATGCAGCCGAACTGGGCTTGGAGGACAGAAACGGGCTACTCATTCCATGCTGCTTCAAGTCTATGCCACACTTCATCAACCTGGAGACCATTAGCTGGAGATGGGTGGCTGGCTAGTCTCTAAGCAATTCATGATCAGATGTTTTCAATGGGTGACAGATCTGGAGACCGTGCAGGCCAGGGCAGCAATCGAATACCCTGTGTATCGAGGAAGGTCAACGTGCAACATGTGGTCTTGGGTTATCTTGCTGGAAGATGGCGTTTGGCAGGCCTCGAAGACAGGGCACAACCACTGGACGTAAGATATCAAAAATGTACCGATCTGCGTTCAAATTACCGTCGATCCGAACCGGAGATGTGCATGTCGTGTATCCAATGGCTGCCCAAACCGTCAAACCAGGTGCAGGGCTCCTGTGCCGATATCGAATGCAAGCAGGCGACAGGCGTTTTCCTCGGACTCTCCAGAAAAGTATACGGCCATCAGAATACAGCACGTACAACCGGGAGACTCATCTGAAAAGACTACATTGTGCCAGTCATGCATCCAGCTTTGTCGTTCGGCACACCAGAGTCGCCGACTCTCTCTATTCTGCACTGTCAAGGGAAGCCGCAGTACTGGTCGTCGTTCTGACACTCCAAAGTGTTGCAAACGTCGGTCGTCGAACCGTACGAGCGGATACTGGCTGCGCTTCAAACCGTTTTCGGAAAAATCGTTTTCAGTGTATTTTAATGACATTGTTTTATTTCAAACGTATTGACATTTATATAAATCACCGAATTTGATTTCGGTGATTTACAAGATGATTACTATAGAATAAGGCATTCATAGCTGTTATCGTTCATTTACAGCTACACACAAAATATATCGATTACAGTACTGTCTTTTAGCAATAATCGCTGGAAGTGTGTTTTCAATTTCGGTATGCGCTTTTAAATGTAACTAATTTTTTGCATATCACTTCTTGTGTATAAAATATATACCTGATATACAGGGCTGAACAGAACATTTCTTCTTATTATTGGATTGTTAGCTTATGGTTAGCATTCTCCTAATTAGCGGAAATTGACGGAATTGAATTTTAAACTTTGGTGTGTATTTCCTAACTGAACTGCATTTGTTTCAGGCATGTAGTTTGTAAATACAAATCTTATGACTATATATATAAATATATATATATACATACACTATATGGGCAAAGGTGACCGACCACTTGCGATTTCAGACGTTCTGTTAAATATCTAGAAAAATACATGAGGAATTAACCTGAAACTCCCGGTGTGTAAACAGTATAGTATAGAAAAGGAACGAATATCTTTTGAATAACCCTGACAAAACTATTATAGCAAAAGCAGTCAAAGTGTAGATTATGATTAAGCGGATTATTGTAATAATTTGTGTTAATTTTTATAAAGATAGTATGCATATTCGAAGAGAAATTCAGGTTTTCATAAAAACAGTCTCAAATTTAGCAATGTTTTTTGTTTATAATGTACAGAGTTCTTAATACTAAAAAATATTTTCAACAAATATGACAAAAAATGATTGATGACAAACAACATTATGCACAATACCCTACAATCAGAATTAAAATATAGTAAAAATTGTATGAAAAAATGAGCAGGTTCACTAAATAATGTTCCACTGCGCATGCCCGAACGCAATCAAAATATAATGTGCATAATCTGTTAGCTAAATATGTAGATCATCTTTTGTAACAGTCTCAAAATCATAGCTTGAAAATTCTGAAAATAATCATTGATAGAATAAGCTCAAAATCTGTTGTTTCCTGAATGAAGCAAAAAGATGAGGGTCTGTATCCATGTATGCATTGATTACTGCCAATATAGCATACTCAATATTTCACAAACTACAGTATTTGGATACAACACCTCATGATCAAGTTTTGAACAGGCGGACAGCACCAGTTAAAGCTATATTAAAAGAAAAACGCGAATTACAATGTCATTAAACTGTTTATTATCGCTGAGTATTTTACTTAGTAATTAATGCCGTGTATAATCAACCTCACTAATGGTTAATTATTTACCTTTCTGATTAAACTCTACTGCAAACTAAATCTACTGAAAATATTAGTGATATAGAACCAGATACTGAATAAACCCAAGAAATGGATGAAGTAAGGCAGCATTAACAAACATTCGAAACATCTCAGATAATAAAAATAAGATTTATATCATTCAGATCATAATCAGCAGTGTCCATTTTCCAGTTCTTTACCATCTACTATTAATTTCACTGATATTAAAAATAAAATAGCTGTTTTTGAAAGTAGTTCTTTTGATAACATTGATAAGGGTTTTTCTAATTTTGACGACCTCACTAGTATGTTTAATTTGCCTGATATTCACAAATTAATATTTCTTAAAAAATCCCTAGAAATTAAGTCTCAAAATAATTCCTTGAATAACATTTTTCTATATTAGTATTAGATTCATTATGCAATCATACTAAGTTACATGATAGGTTAAATATACGAAAAATATAAGAAAATTACTCTTTACTCAAATAATTTCAAATAATGAATCGACTTATGCCCATGCGCACACATTGAGGATACTGCTTCAATGGTATCCTAGTTACTGTTTTTAACAAATTAACTTTATATGGATGTGAAATAATTTGAATGTTAAAGTAAAATAACATAAATTTAATAAAAAATATGTTTTTATTAAAATTCACAAAAATGTAGAATACTTTTTTTTTAAATGCACTAAAACGAGAAAATAACTTTTAACAAAAGGAATTATTTTATTTTCTCATGTCAAAAAAAAAAAAAAAAAAAAAGGAAAGACAGACACAGGTGAAAGAGTGGGCGCCAAAGCAATTTTCCTTTTGTTTAATTTAAGTGTTTTTATGACATTATACCATATATGTATATATATATATATATATATAACCATTAATTAAACATTACTGAGCACCCACAAAAATTGTGATAGTATGGATGAAATAACAATAGTACAGTTTCCCCAAACACACTGAATGGATGCCAAAAACATAATATACAAGTTTCTATGTATAAAATAAAGTCCCTTGTACCACATTACAAGAATTAATATGGAAGAAAAAAAAAAGAAGAAGATGGATACCGATAAAAATATTTGAAAAGCTTATATATTGAATCACGTTATCAAGAGTACAGAATTCAATTATATAAGCAAAATTAGTCGTTTTCTGGGAGAAGAAAAGCCAAAAGTTGATTTTTTTTTCTCCTGTACCCAAACGACTAAAATATCCAAGAGAATAATTCCAAGATGAAAACAGAATAATGTTAAATGCTATGAAATGGAAAAAGCAATAAAATCGTTTAAATATTTAATTTATATCAAGGGAAAATAGTAATATTACACAAAATACCTATAAAATCCCAGTTTTACTATCCAAATATACTCCTGCACATGGTAACCAAAAACTCGATAAGTTTAAAGTTTTTTTTACAGTTTAGTTAACGCATATTTTAAAAACCTAATGGATACAGTTAATCTATTTTGAAATACCGTGATAAATGCAATTAAAATAATATAAATAGAAAATAATTGCATTATTAGTTTTTAAAAATACCTATTAACACTTTTAAATATTTATATTGCTTAACTAAAGTAAAAATACCAAAACTATTAATTTACAATATTGCAAATAACCAGCATTTAGCACCACCATGTGTTAAAAAATGAAATTATTACTCTTATGGGAGCAACATACAGAATGCAAATTAAATTTCGGTGCTGCCATCTAGTATAATAACTTAAAACTATTACGATCAAAATATCATAAGATTAACCTATAAGAAGCTAATTCTTTCAAACTTTACCAACAGCTTTACCCCACAAATCCTAATATAAAAATACCATATTATATATCGTTATTCATATAAATAGTAAATAAATACAAATGTTAATAGAATGCTTACAATATATTCTACTACCATACCCAAATAATCTATACGGAAAATTTAAATAATTTTAATACATTGATAATATTATATAGCAATATGTTATAACACTAAATAAATTATATATAATATATATATATATATATATATATATATATAACCATTAATTAAACATTACCGACCACCATCAAAAACCGCAATGTTGTGAAATGACAATAAAAATGGATACCACAAACCTATAATATAGAACTGTATGTATAAAATAAAGTGCCTTATACATAATTAGAAGAATTAATATGGAAGGAAAAAAGAAGAATATGGATACCAAAAAAAAAAAAAAAAAAAATGTGAAACTTATATATTGAATTACGTTTTCAAGACTACAGAATTCAATGATATAAGCAAATCGGTTGTTTTCTGTGAGAAAAATGTTAAAAGCTGAATTTTTTTTTCTCCTGTATCCAAACAACCAATATTATCAATAGAATAGTTTCAAGATGAAAACATAACATTATCAAATGGCATAAATGGAAAAAACAATACATCCCTTTAAATATTTAATTTATAGCATAAAAAATAGAAATATTACACAACAAACCGAATAAAATCCCAGTTGATTTTTAAAATATCCTCCCGCACGTGGTATCCAAAAGCATGATAAGATTAAGGTGAATGAAACAGTTAAGTTAACACAGAAATTAAAACTATGGATACAGTTAATTCATTTTGAAATACCGTGATAAAAACAATTAATATAATATAAATAAAAAAATAATTACATTATTTAAAATACCTAAAAAACACTTTTAAATTGTTTAATTTCAATTTTACAATATTACTAATATTCAATATATATATGTATGTAAAATGTGTCCACTCTTCAACTGTGTCTAATGGCTAATTCCTAAACTGTTAGTTTTCTTCTGTTAGTTAGTATACTTCCAAATAAAAAAGTGTTTTAAATTAGGTAAAGAAGTATTTAAAAAATCAATTAGGTCAATAAAAGCATTTCCTAAAAAAATAAGAAATTTAAATTTGTATACGGTCCCTGGGGTCCTATAAGTTTTGTTTAGTAATATTTTCCTATTGCACTGACAATTAAAACAAAAAGTCCCAATATTCTACGATTAAAACTGACCTAGTAATAGCTGTTCAAAGTTGGAGCATATTTTTCTCTACGAAATAGGGCTCATTCACAAATTTAGTAGAAATATAAATAATCGTCAGATATATTAAACACATTTATATTTGAGACTAAAATTAGCATTGCAATATAAATTTGAAATATAAAATCCTTCTGAAGTATTAATGCAAAATATACAACTTATACTAAAAAGAGGAAAAAATGACAGAATTTTCCTTAAGTAAAATGGTGAAAAGCAACAGTCTTAATTCTTTACAAAATTATGCATATTTCAAAATGCTATTATATTACACTAGATAGCAAAATTTGAGTTGTGTTACGTTTTTAGCTTTTGATAATTAATTTCTTGTGTATTTTGTATCGCTGAGTCAAAAATTGACTTTCGTTTTTAACCATCACATCAGGATTTTTCGCAAATCGTTAATTTCAAAGTGTAAAATTTCAAAGAGACCGCCCCCACCACTTCCTCATTGGATTTCTGAGCTGTTTAGCTATAAGAATCCCAGTATAATACAAAAAATCAATACATTATAGAATTAAAATTAAATGGAATAAAAGAAGTTTTATAGTATCTGATTTTCTCTATTTTTGAACTTTAAAAATTTACGATTTTCAAAAATGTCTAACGTGATGTTAAAAATGAAGGTCATTTTCGGATTCAGCACTAAAAGTACATAAAAATATATTATCAAAAGATAACAAGTAAAAATTAAATTTAAAAAATCAGAAAACCCGACTGCGTAAGAATCGAACTAATTAATTATTTCACATCAATGTGAAACTATTTTTTGTATTACTTACCTGTTTTTTTTTTATTTACTTGTATGGATGACTTTTAAGTTGTGTTTAATTGTTAGTTCCTATCTATAAACACTGTTTTGGTGAGGCCTATACATGTCTATGAAGGTTAGAGTTGCAGTAAAGCTGGAGATCCTATCTACACAACTTCCAGAATGTGTAATATTTAAACAGAGCTTCTGACTGTAAAATAAACAATGAAACATATATTTTTCATTTCAAAAGACCTATTCAACGATATGCCACTCAATAAGGAGCGTAATTTTTTTTGTCTCTACCGCCATTTTGTATTTTACGGCCGCCATTTTGAATTTATAAAAACAAAACCTAGCCTATAGCCATCGGGCGGTTAAGACAAATTTATAGAAATCTCATTCATTAAAATTCATGCAGCCGTTGGAACGTTTCGAGGCTATAAAGCAATCCACATACCCAGATACGCGCCAGACACATAACCCTTCTTGGCAGTTGGGTAAAATCACAACCATCTCCTCTATTTTATAGCATCAAATTTCTGCTATTTGTTAAGTTTAAAATTTACGATTTGCGAAAAATCCTGACATGATGCTTAAAAAGGAAGTTAATTTTCGGATTCAGAGCTCATATATACATAAAAAATCAATTTTAAAAGTTAAAACCACGATCATCGCAGAGTTGTGTTATCTAATCTTAAACTTGTTCTTAAACTTGTTGGCGGTAATCTATCCGAAATTTGTTGTTTTATCGTGTAAAATAAGTATAAATTGTAAGCAATGAAAATCATAATACTTCATTGCAATCAAACTTACGTCAGTATGTAAAATTTAACCCCGATTGGATATTTTAAAGTGAGTTAAATTTGGAGTACAAATTTTGAACTGGAAAGGTATACATATCATCGTTTCAAGTTAAATAAAAGCTTTTAAAATAACATAATTTTTGTTAAAATAAATCATTAAAAGAAACAGCCTGAAATCCTAGCGAAATTAAATATATGTTGAAATACAATTATTTTAACGAATCAAAAACTTAATTAAAAAAAGTTAACTCTATCGCAATACAGGTACAAGTTCTTTCAAAGCGGAAATGCACCTGAAATAATTCCTTCTAATACTTCAAGCACTTTGAATACGACCCCTCGAAGCATGGTCGAACTCATCTGTATTCAGGTGCAGAAAAGTGGCATGAGTCATGAATTTCAAAGTTTCATAACTCGGTCAATTTTTGTCTTCTATGAACAGGTTTTTTTTTTTTTTTTTTTTTTTTTTTTTTTTTTTTTTTTTTTTTTTTTAGTCTAACAGAGAATTTTCACAAAATATCGCTTAGAGGACCGGGAGACCGTATAAAAAATTAAATTTCATGGCTTTTCAATAAAAATTTTTCTTGACCTAAATCGATTTAAAAATACTTCTTTATCTTATTTAAAACATTTTTGTAATTGGAACTACGTTTCTATGACTCATGGTTTAGGAATTAGCCATTGGACACCGTTGAGAGCGGGCACCCTGTATATATATAAAGTTGGCACCCACGCTTTAAATTAATTTTTTTTTTTTTTTTTGGCATGAGAAAATAAAATAATTATTTTGCTAACCCAAATGTTATTTTCTACTTTTTAGTGCATTTAAAAAATATTGTTTCTACATTTTTGCAAATTTTAATGAAACCATGTTTTTTTTCCCTTCTTTTACTGTTATTTTACATTTATTTTATTCTTATTTTTTTTTAGTCTTATGGTGCTTTACAGAAAATTTAATATTTAATATTTAAAAATTTCGTCCTACTCCCCTGCATATAGTAAAAGCAATAGTGCAAAATAATAGAGAATTTAACTTATATATCCAGCTATATAAAGCATATTAAAACGGACAGTTCGGAGATCAGAGAGATCAGCGCCATCTAGTAGCGGTTATGTGATTAGAAGCATTGGGATGAAGCTGCAAAAACGTGCATTTTCGTATATTACATTTTACATCTGATCCATATATCGTGATTTTTTTTTTTTTTTTTTTTTTTTTTTTTTTTTTTTTTTAATGCGAGGAATTAAATTGCGGTGAAGTCGATTAAGGAATATCAATAGATGTAAATTGAAATTTTGCGGAATTAGCCACCTATAGCCAAGCTGGCTTCATATATGGCAGCTTATTTTTGTCGCCAAATTTGGTGATATTTCTTTAAGTTGGCCTGAATTTGGCACTACTGTGGTAATTCTGCCATTAGTACTTTTCAACAAATACTTATTGCTGAGGCTGATACTGACTTTTCCATATTAAATCCACTATTACACCTTGTTTCCCCCCATAGGGATGAAATAATAATAAAAAAGATGTCCAATTCATGTATTGACCTCATGAATACATATATATTTCAAATTTTAAAGCTCTATGTCAGCAGAAAGTGGATTAAAAATGAGATATAAAATTGGACTGCCAGATACAAACAAACAGAACTGAAGTTAAAAGAAAGCATGTGAAAAAATATATATTATATGTATTAATTTCAATATGTATTTATATTTTCAAAGCCTATAAACGTGTGCACTTGCACGTAGGTTATACAAAAATGTGTAGTATACAAAACAATATGAAAGATTAAATTATAGTGAATAGTTATAACATTAATGCATCTCTAACTGCATAAAAATTAAATAATTATTGCAAGATCTATTTATTTAATCGCACATTTGACATACGCATTTATGGCATTTTGGTAACTTCGCGATCGCACTCTTGCGTATATTATCCATAAATCGTTTCCATTAGGTAGGATTATACATTTTATGAGTTTTATTGCTAGTTTAAACAAATATATTTAATTTTTATTTTTTGATTTCAAAGATTTTCATGTTAAATCATTCTAACTTAAAATGTAGACGGAGACATAATTTTCTAAATGGAATTCATATACATCATGCTCAAAACATATTTTTTAAATCAAATATAACTTATATAGTTTAAAATTTTCAAATGATTTATCTTTCTCTGGAATTATGCCATTGTTTAACATAAAAAACAGCCACTGGCCGATCTCCAAACGTTTGAACTTTCGAAAACAGCTACCACCCAGGATAATAGTTTTAGAGATGAGTTTGTACTAGACTAGACAAAATAAAACTAAATTTAAAACCACATTTGAAATCTATTTAAATATGAAACACCAGATAATATCATGATACCAGGCAGCTTTTCGTGTATTTTAATGTTTAAACGTTTTATTTAATTTTAAATAAATTTGAAAATCATTGTTAGGTGCAGTATTTATTTATTTATTTTTTAATTAAAAGTTACAAAGTGATATGATTTCTTTCTAAATATGATATTAGTGTTTTAAAAATAGTTTAATTCTTTTAAAACGATAATATCTTCTGGTGTAAATATTATCGTGCATGTTTTACTAAAAGGGATATCAATATTAAAAATTATGATGTACATATATATATGTGTGTGTGTGCGTGTGCTTTTCTGCTAGTTGTAACGAGATCTGACACAAATCTGTTTAAAAAGGTTGGAAATAGAGTCCGAGTAAAAAATAGGATATATACGAAAATAAGGTCTTGTCTACATGGCGGTTATTAGTGGCCATTGAAAACGTCTAAAGCGGTGAGAAAAAATATATTGTAAAAAATTTCTAGAAAATTAAGGACAAAAAGTAAGGAACCCATTTTATTTAATTCAAAATTAACAAAAATACACAGTTTACGAAACTAAAGAAATTACAATTAGTAAAATAATGACATGTTTTAATTTTTTACACACTTTATCGCGGAAATAAGTATAAGTTCGACTATTGTTTAATGAATATTTAAGTCAATAATCTATAAATGCAACTTTTTTTTTCAATTATCGTTATCAACCTAGATGTCAGTGTTGCAGTAAGATTAGCTACATTTTGGTTTTCTACAGAGTGTCCTAAAATTTCCCGTACTGACGACATATTTATTTTATTATTTACAAAAGAACAAACATTAGAACGATTACTTTTAGGCTAATGATAAAAATAAAATTTAACATCACGCAAAAAAAAAAAATTTCTGAACGCATTTTTGTAATAAATGTTCAAAATATAGGGGGCAAAGCTGGACTCTTTTGCGCATGTTTGTAGAAACACGTTTTAACATGTTGGGAGCGACTTCTGGTATCCTTTGAATAATGGCAATTTTCAGATCATCTATTATTTGAGGTTTATTTGCATAAACTTTTTTCTTTAAACATCTCTACAGAAAAAAGTCCGGGATGCTCAGATTAGGGGATCGAGCTGGCAAAAGATTTTTGAAATGAGTTTATCGCCGAAAATTTGTGCAAGCATGCCCATGGATTCATCATATGTATGGATTGTTGCACCATCTTGTTGGAACAAAGAATTCCGTTCATTCACGTCAACAATACAAGAAGTTTCTGGATAAGTTCCCTGCATACAAAACTACCCACAGTTGATTCGAAAAACACAGGTTCAACTATCCTTTTTCGTGATACACCACACCGTACGGCAATTTTTTTAGGAATGTACAAAATTGGTGTAACAAATTTCAGTTTTCCACACCTGTGCTTGTCTTCCACCAAACCCGTATTACGAAATCATCGAACGAGTCGATATAACGTATATTTACTCTGTATTGCATCATTTGGATATTTATTTCGCTAAACATCTTTGCACCATGCAAATGATTTACATTCAAAATAAGTTTTTGCTGTACATAATATGCTTAAGTGTCCATAATATTTAGAATTATGTACAGCAACGTTTCAAAATGTGTTTGTACAAATAAAGAATGTAAAATTGTTATTATTATTATTATTAGTGTATTATGAAATTTAGGAATTTAAGGTATCATTATTTTTTTTATCACGAAACATATGGTAATCAATGTGTATACTGTATTATAAAAAATGTATTTAAAGAGAGAGGATTTTTACAAAATAAAGATGAGATTCTAGATGGTCCAGGAGGAGATCTCTATCTATATCCAAGTATATTTTATGGCCCAAGACGTAGCTCTGATGGTGAGGAAGTCACAGTGAAAGGGCTTGTTCATGTCAGCGTAGATTTATTAGTAAATTTATGGACGCAATAACTGAAGACCTCTCAAGCGAGATCCTAAGGGCAAGAGGGGATGACATGGTGCAAGGCCCAGAAGGAGGAGATTCTTAGGTTTTGGCTGGAACGATCTTCGAATAAGAAATTTTATAGATAGAGGAGAGGTGTTAACACAACTGGAGTGGTTAGAAATTCAGCAGAGGACTAAGGCTCTACGCTCCCAAGGCCAAGGCTCCCAACCGAGATCCTAGGGGCAAGAGGGGATGACATGAAGCCAGGCCCTGAAGGAGGAGATTCTTAGGTATTGGCTGGAACGATCTTCGAATGAGAAATCTTATAGATAGAAGAGTGGTATTAACACAACAGGAGTGGTTAGAAATTCAGCAGAGGATCAAGGCCCTGCCCCACCTCCATTCTTCAGGAGAAAGTAAGAGTGAATATTGTAGCGATGCAGTTCAGTTGAGTATCACAGCATTTGAGATGAAGTATTCTAGTTAAGAGTTATGTGAGAGCAGTCGATATTCAAGTTAGAAGTAGTGAAGTTAAATTTGCAGTTCGAAGCAGTAGTAGTTGAGTTATGTGTTAACAGTAGTAACATTGAAGTAGCAACATGAGTTTCATTAAAGCAGCGTCATTGAGTCTCGATACAGAGACGCGACGGTATCTACATTAGGAAGAGTAATTAGGTTATAACTAAAATTAATTAAAAGCAACCAGCAGTAGATTATATATTTAATGTGCGCGTTGTATTGCCCGGATTATTGTGTAAAAGACTGTTTTGTTCTCCAATCCACTGAACCATCCCTAGTGCTTGTCTCATCTGGCAAATAGATGTCTTCAGGTACTATTTCCTCATATTCTGTTCCATTGTTATTTAAATGCATTTGTTACAAGAGGTACATTAGGGTACTGCGTGCCCGATTGTAATGGAAACAACAAAGGGTCAATTATGAAAAAGTTAAGTTTTATTAACTTCAAGGGAATTAAATGTTATTCATTAATTCTCGCAGGGGCGCGAGATTTAACTTTGTTTAACTGTTGTAAGTGTAAATATGTGGTAGTTTTTAATAAATGTTTTGTATATTAATTATCAGTTATCTTTTCCCATAATGAGTCAGACTTATTTATTTAATGATTATGTTTGCTTTTCAGAGTACGCTCGAATTAAGTGATTGGCAATTTTATATAATTCTAAATTTACTTTATGGTACAGAAGTACTCCTTCGGGCGGTGCAGTTTGCATGATAATCCATGCGTTGTTGTGGATCCATAGGCTAAACTTAATTCGTAAAATTACACAACGTATTGGACAGTTGAAGGGTTCTTCCCGCTTTCATTTAGGATGATATAGTATTATTATCAGAAGGCTTAGCTAGGATCGAAGGATCACCTTTTATTTTACTAAGTATTATAATTACATACTATGAGTCCTCAGGTAAGGAGTACTTATACTCACAGGGTGATTAGATTTAGGCTTCTTTAATCCACCCTCAGAGTAAATGGTTTTGCTATCCCCATTTACCTCCTTAGCAATCTTCCAAATGTTCCCCCAGCTGTATATTTGTGGTAGATCTTTAAAGGGTTAAAGATCAGTTCTATGCATGCGCCTAGATCCACACAAAAGTTTCGTGCAGCGCAATTCTCTGAATGCGTGATAAATTTATTTTACTATGAAAAACAAAGTAATATAGAACTTTATTATCGCACCAATTAAGTGTGAAAAGAACTAAACGATAAAAACTCAAGGATTGATGCAATTATAAGTAGAGGATAAAGTTTAATATTTAAAATAAATTGCGGACAATGCGGTCTTTAAGTTGGAGTACGGGAACTTTTAGGACACACTATGTATTTTAACCCAGGAAGTTTTGATGCTGTTGATGAGTTCACGTTTGGTTAAAAATAGTCGAAAATCTCCACAAGAGACCTCACACCCATAATGCCCAAAGATTTTCCATTTGACTCAGTTCAGGACTCTTGGAAGGCCACTAAAGATCTCGGACGTTATGACCTACAAACCTCACATGTGCTAAATTAGAAGCGTGGTGGAAGAAAGATGTTTGACTACAGTTTTTGACCAACCTATAGTTATTGCAATAGAAGCCCACGTTTCATTCCACAATCTTTCATGATAAGAATTTTGCCGCATTCTACGTGAGACAAATGCTTATGTTCGGAATTCTTATCAACAGCAGAAATAATCCGATCAATGCTTGCGAAACGCTAGCAACTCGAACTTTAAAGCATGCAAATAATGATACAATTTGTATACGTGTAAACAAAAAGTCGCAACTTTAACTTTTTTTCAACATAAAATACTGCAAAATCTAAACATGGTAAATTTTTGGCTTATCTATACCATGATTTTGTAATACCATCGCCTCATAGTTCACATTCGAGTGACATTTATGTTACTTTAATAATTTCGCATTTGCAAAATGGGCATTCTCATTCGACAATAAAAATTTTTCGAGGGCCTTAGTAGTCAGACCTTAGTATTTGAATAACATCTACGATAATATGCAGTATCAGTAGAATCGACACATGAATAAATGATGAGATTAGGCGTGTGATAATGCAGTCATGAAGAAATAACCAAGCAGCTTTAGAAAAGGGGCTTGAAAGAAAATTCCTTGTTAAAGCCTCCTTTGATAAAAAACAACAGCAGATTTTGAGCAAAGGTTTTAAAAGCGATATTTTATATCTACAGTCTAGATGACAGTATTCTCAGCACAATTCATTATTATTTTTGTAATAACTTACTATTACACCTTCATAAATAACTGTAAATTTAAAAAACTCCGGATTAAAAATAAGCAAAAGAACAATCTCACAAATAAATAAATGAAACAGTAAATAAGCTGCTTAGAGTAAATCCATAAATATTCTAAAATTTACCAGTGTCGCCCGGCTTCAGATGTCAAGACAAACAAGAAAACGAACTGTTTTCTCACCTCATGCATTAACTTATATAGATTACTTCAAATTTCACTTAGGGAAAGCAAAGAAAATGTATTTGAATGTGAAAATAAGGAAATTAAATAAAAAAAAATGGAATATTAAAATATGTTGTACATATATATAGATAGATAGACAGATAGATAGATAGATTCATAGACACGCACACACACATATATATATATATACAGAGTATCGCGTCTATTCCGATCAAACGCCCGCAAAGTTGTGAAAGCTATTCCGCAAAAGGGAGGGTTTACGAGAGAAGGGGGAAAAGAACTGAAAGTCGCTATTCCAAACAAACATCTTTCACCTTCCGCAACTGCTGATGTCACGTACGATTTAAGAATAAGAGAATCGATTTTTAATCGAATATTAACATGTATTAACCAATGAGAGTGCATCAACAACTTTTAAAGGGACAGAATATAATGTTTTGAATAATAGCTGACCAGTTGGAGAATATTTCTTTTAAATGTTAAATTTAAAAATACTTAATATCCGAGTATTATTTTAATAACAAGCTCATATTACGTATTAATATTTTTATTGCTCTAGCTTATTCCCATGAATGTATCATTTATTTTCCTATCAAATTAAAATTTATTAATTTAAAATTACGGACTATGTTAACCTTTTACTTTAGCTTTAAAGCCTCAGCTTTTCTATGATGGTATTTTTTCTCACAATTAAATACATTTAAGAAAAACAAAGAACAGATTGATATATTTCAGTAAGAATAGATTTATAGATTGGAACTTCCAAAAAAGCAATCAGGAGCAGGGCTGTAAAATGACTTAAATTGGTTCTGGATGCAGGATGCATGAATGTCATTCTCGCTAGATAAGCATATACTTTGCTAAATAAAATATTAAAAAAATATTATACGAATTAAAAATCGAGGTACCACGTATAGGCGCCATAATAGCTGCAGTTTTAAAGTATATGTTGGTGTGTGTATATATATATACTATATTATAGCCAGTTTTATATATATTTGCATTTACAAGTTCCTATGATTAACTTATGTATTATTTTTTCCCTTTGATTTTTAGACATTCGATTTCATTTTAAGTATATATATATATGTATACTGGCTAACTGATGGAGGGGGGAAGGGGGCATTAAGAGTTTAAAAACCAGAGAGAGCACTTAAAAACTGATGACATACATATGAAATTTTTTTTGTTACGATAAATACGTGATATTTAAAAATCAACGCAAAGAAAAGCTGAAATATTTCGAGAAATTTTTTCTTGCATTTATTTTAAAGCTTCCTTCTTTAGTGCCAAAAGAATGATACAGAAAATGGGAAAAAATAGTAGCAGAGTGTGTTATTGTTATTCCTGTTTTCTCTCTTTTTTTATTTTAATTTTATCACTATAGAAGGGGCGGGCTCCTTTTGCAAAGTTTTGAAGCAGCTCAATGTTAAATTTATTTTGGTTGCTTGTTCTTTTCATTCAGCTTATTTATACTAGACTCTATTTTTACAATTAGCTGTATCACAAAAGTTATTTTATACTAATTAATTATTATTATTAATTTATATTTCTTAAATTGAATTTTATAACAAGAATAATGTATATAGGCTCAAACCGAAACAACATCTACTTCTATGCAATTGTATTCTTTCACAAGCGCCCCCCCCCCCCCAATTTAAATCAATTTAACATTTTTGTCACTTTTAAAAATTACTTATTACTTGGGCTAACTGTACATATATTTTTATATAACTGAAAATTAAAATACAAAATATTATTGAAATTGTTATTTTTATTTATGTTACACAATTTCATTTCATATTATTTATAATGATTAAATACAAACGAATGGGGGAAAAAATATACGTTTATGCTACGTGTAGAGTTTTTAAGCATCAAATTTCATGATAACATGTTTATCAATGTCTCTTAATTAGTGTCTTTTCCAATATATTTAGCAATCTTGAAAAGCTCAGAGCTTTAAACAAACTGTTTAGACACTGTTTAGAGTGAAAAAGTTAGAAAACTCTTAAAAGCATTATACCCATACTTAATATAGCAAGCTTTTGCTATAGACCTATCAATACTTCATTTGCACTGACGAAATTTATATTAAATTAAAAGTTGATAATTTATTGTGTAAATTAATATAGGGTAGATGTGCTAGTAATAGACACCCTTCAATGTTTTGGTTTATAAAAATAAAAAAAAATAAAAAAAAAAAAAAAAAACAATAAAAATTTAGTTTTTATTATTTGTTTCACAACTTCCTCTTGCATATTTTATAATCTTGCATTATTATTAGTCATTTTCCAGTAATGGACACCCCGTGTAGACATTGCTAAAAATGCAATTTCAGTAATGTTTATATTACATAAGATATTGACTTAACTGAAGACCTAAATAATAAATTTAATTTTTAAATTACACTTACCAAAATGTAATAACACCAAAACTTTTATAAATAGCTGCTTTTAAGTTATTTTATATGGTTAATAAAATTTCAATAATTTATTCTTTTTTTTTTAATGTATATAATAACTCTGACTTGCACTTTTTATAATATGGCAATCAAACCAGTCAAGAAGCAAAAAATATAATTTAAGGGCATAGTCAAACAGGGGCTCATAGAGCTTAACCCTCCCCATTTAAATAAAAACAATTAAGTTACAGAAATTGTTAAAAATCTGTCTTAAATGTTCCCTTATTCATCTCTGAAAATATATATATATATTACTGTAATGTTAATTAAAGTTATAGTAATCATGAAACTAGTAAATCTGCAGATCAGTGGCCTCAAACATCAATTCTACAGTTTTATTTTGAGAATTATTTTATTTAGTGTTTAAAATATCCAACTCACAGTATCATTTTTTTCATATTTGTAATATTAATTATTACAAGTAATATATCAAGTAGTCTCTGGAAGTTGTTAAAAATAGTGAGACAAAGCTATTGCTATACACCAATACTCAAAACTTTTTTTTTTTTATTATTATTATTAACTTTTAAATCTCCCACTGTCTCAATAATCTGACAGCTGTAATTGCTTGATATTTAGTATTTTAAACTATCCATCTGAAATAATTAAAATATCTATCTTCTGATAATTACAATAATTGATGCAAACAGTGAATGATTATCACAAATATTTTATTAAATACTGGGATCCTAATTGTTAAATTTATTTCAAAATCAGTGTTTTGTTTCATTAGTATGCTTTCATTAAATTCTGGTTCTAAATAGTCATAAAAACAATTATATCTGTTACTTTTTGTGGGATGTCTATTACTGAAACAGAGAGTGTCCATTACTGGACTTTTGGGGTGTTTTGATATATTTCTGTTATTTAAAATTGAGTTTTTATTCATATTCGGAAATGAAACTATCAGAATGGTTAAATATTGTTGATAGATTAATATAATATTGAAAAAACTGGAATATAATGATTATAATTTATTAATAAAAAATAATTTTAAAAGAAATTTCTTAAGGGTGTCTATTACTGGCACATCTACCCTATTTGAGAAATGTACTATACAGCAGGATTTTCTTTTATTTTTTTTTAAGCCAACAAGTACTAGAGAAATAAATACCAATTAAGATGTTAATCTTAATCCAAAATGTTGAAGTCATTTAACTTAAAAACTTAAATTTGTTAATAAACATCATTAAATTATAACTTTCAGCTAATTAGATTTTTTCAGTTTGAAAATAATACAGACATTTGTTATCTGCAAACTGACTAGTATTTATTATCATCTTTACTATTAATATTATTTTGTCTTAGATGTAATGCAGATAGAGTAGTTTATCCCCCCCCCCCCCTTAAACTGAATAAGTAATAATATTTGATCTCTGTGAATTAAATACTTTCACATAATAAATACTCAATCATACATCCTTACATTACTCTCAACCAGTCACAATGTGAAATGTTTTCAGTATTTTATTATTATTAACATGTTGTATTATACTGAAGAGTAAAAACAATTTTCAAGATAAGACATATTTATAAATGTCACAATATAGTTTCAAGAATTATGATTTAATCATTTTTTAATAATTCATACTATGTAATCATAATATATTTTTACTTCTTCATTGCACGATTACAGCTAGGCTTTAAAAATGAAAATCTGGATGATAAACAGTATTTAATTAATAAAAGTATCTTTACAAATTTATATTTTATCAATTTTATTTCTTACGTGTGCATTTAAAATTTATTTCAAATTAACATAAAATGCTGAACAAATTAATACGTTACAGTTATCGAAAATAACTTATCCACAAGTCATGGAAATTGTTGCTTACTGCAGAAAAATAAGAAATTAAACTTATTGTTTAAATACAGCAGTTCATGTGTCAGCTTTATTATTATTATTATTATAATTATAAATCATCAAATCTAATTCTTAGGGATTAGTAACAAAAAGATATAAAAACTTCATTACTAAATTATTAGAAACTAAATAAATATCATAATTTTACAAAAAGTAAACAAATATTTTTTTAATGGATGCGATAGTATTTCGCTTTCACGAGATAAAAGTCAAAACTGTCAATACCAAGATTCTAATGATATATGACTTTTCTTGTTAATAACTAAGAAAAATTAAAGGTTTTATAGTAGTAAAAAAAAAAAAAAAAAAAAAAAAAAAAGAAAGAAAGAAAAGCTATCTTTCACGATAATACAACATATCAAAAGGTACCGCAACACTGAAAAAAACATTTCACATACCTGTATTTTAAATGAGTATTCCCCTTATGTTTTGTTTTGATGTTAGCTCCTATCTATAACAAGTGATTTTTAAAATCTGTGTTATTTATTTGCAGCACAAAATTTACTATAACAGCATTTTGCAAGCGTCACATGGTTCTTTGCACGCTATGCTACCAAAAGTCCGCCATCTTTTTTTACTACTTACGAGTCTTTTGTACCTCCCGCAAATAGTTATCACGTGACAACCGCAGTTGCGATTGCTCTGCGAGAGTGAAACCGTCCGCACGTTTGATCTGTTTCGTGATTTTAGACGCGCCTCGCAAATCCACGAGGAAAGGGGAGTTACGGGAGAAAAGCGTTTGATCGGAATAGGCGTGTAAGAAAGAGATAGTGCGAGGTGTGCCATGCATAAAGTGGCCTTAGATCAATATGTATTGCGAATAATTTTTATATGCCAATTATTCTTTCAAGTATTTCTTTCCTTCATCTCCAACAGAGTTATGGGAGAAATAGAAGTCGCACATGGCTAATGATATTTTACGTCGAAAGTCATATATGAACATGAATATCACAACAGAAATGTAAAACGAAGCGTTGATAATGATTGCAGATTTCTGATTAAAAATCGTGAACAATGTTCTGAATCAATTGGGAATGCCATCACCTAATCGATCTGCTGTTGCTTCGTTTTATGTAGAATTGTGTCGTGAACAAAATTACAAAACGGGTGATGTTTTGTCGTGTAAGCATGTGAAATATTCCAAAGCTAACGCTTGACCAAAAATGTATTTACGATCAAATAATGCAAACTGTCAATAACCGGGTTGGAGAAATCTTTTTATTAGATATGCCAGAAAGAAATGGTAAAAGTTACTAATTAGATTAATTCTGAATGCATATCGATCCCCAAAATGACATAGACATAGATATTGTGTCGTCCGGAATAGATACGACATTGCTACCAGATGGAAGAACGGCTCATTCCGCTTTGAAATTGCCATTGAATATGCAATTCATTGAAACTCTTACTTGCGGCACTTGCATAGCATCCGACATAGGAAAAGTATTGCAGAAATGCAAACTTATTGTTTGGAATGAATGTACAGTGGCGCAGAAAAAATCGCTCGTGGCTCTTGATAGAAAATTGCAAGATTTGCGTGGAAATATCAGACCATTTTGGATCACATTAATATTAGTTTCAGGAGATTTCAGGCAAGCATTATCTGTAATTCCTCTATCTACACCAGCGGAAGAAATAAATGCTTGCTTGAAGTATTCAACTTTCTGGCGACTCGAAAAGACGTTAAAATAAAGTACAAATATGCGTGTCCAGCTTCAAATCGATCGATCAGCTGAGATATTCCCATATCAGTTTCTGGAAACTAGGAACGCGGATGATCCGGTTAATCTGTCCTTACGAGGACTGAATTTTAATGTCCTATAACTTCTGCAATTTGTTGAAGTCAAAAGAAGGATTTGCTTGAAAAAATATTTCCCAATATTCATACCAATTATAAGAATCACGACTGTCTGAGTGAACAAGCTATTTTTTCAGCCGAGAAGAAAGACATCTACAAACTTAACAATATCATTCGGATCAAACTTCAAAGCGAGGCAGTCACATACAAGTCCGTCAACACTCTTATGAAAGCAGATGAAGCCGTAAATTATGCAAGATAATTTTTGGATTCACTCGAACTGCCAACGATAACACCGCACGTACTGCAAATAAAAATCTGCGTGCCAATTATCACGTTGCGAAATATGAACCAGCCAAAAGTTATGAACGGCATGGAAATTTTAGTAAAAAATTAATGAGCAACGTCGTAGAAGCAACCATATTGACAGGGTCTTTCAAAGAGGAATATGACCTCCTTCCTCACATTCCTATGATTCCAACGGCATTAATCCTATGCATTTTCATTTTAAGAGATTACAATTCCTAATTCGATTGGCATTTGTAATCACCATCAATAAAGTCCAGCGCCAAGCTTTAGAATTGTGCGGTTTAGATATAGACGAGAATTGCTTCTCGCAATAAAAGTCATGTGGGGATAAAAGATAAGACTCAAAAGTTAAATGAGTGTAATATCTCAAGCGAGACTCGTAAAAGGTGAACTCAAAATTGCAGAGCGATATGTGGTTGTTCTGTGCGAGGTGTGGTAGATATTCAGCAATGGAGTTGGTTGGTGATTTTTAACGCAAGGCTCAGGGAAGCTTTTGCAAGTTGTTTATTAGGGTGGGTCGAAAAAACCAAAATATTTACAATCGAAATGTAATAGAGCGGAAAAGTTGCCTTTTGTAATAAAGAATAAATCCGTAAAATATTACACGATCGGTTAATATCTTTTACCGCCGCAAGGCGGTCAAAGTTTCAAAAAATCGCAAAAAACGTGTTTTTTTTTTCAATATTTTGTTTTAATTATCCAAACATACGAATACAATTTCTAATAGGTACAGGAAGATATAAAAAATGTCCCGGTAAGTGTTCATTATGATAAAATTATATCTTTTACTGCCGCAATGGGACCATATATATATATATTTTTAATGTAAAAATTTCAAATTTTCAGTTTTTCTAATTTTTTCTAATTTTTATAATATGTCTAGAAGCAAATAAATTTTCTTTATATCTATTTTATGTCATAAAGTTTCTAAACTATTTGTCAACGATTGGAAAATAAAAACGGTAATCATTCTCTTGACGATCGTTTCATCTACTGCTCTTTTATTGCATATCAGCAGTTCATATGCCACAAATCACAAAAATGATATAAAATGAACAAAATATTTTAGCATTTTATTAATTAAAATACAGCGATGTTTAACCTAAACGGATTAAATAAACTTAAAATGAGAAGTATTTAAAGTAAATGAATTTTATAATATGACCTGCTTTCAAATAAAGCAATTGTTCCTCGAGAGACCGAAATTGATCATATGTGATCCTCACTATGTTCTGATCCACAAACTTTATCAGCACTGCAGTGACTAATTTCACGCATATTTCTACTGATTGAAGGG
This sequence comes from Maratus speciosus, assembly GCA_963932465.1. Lineage (NCBI taxonomy): Eukaryota > Metazoa > Arthropoda > Arachnida > Araneae > Salticidae > Maratus > Maratus speciosus. The sequence continues at coordinate 398,489,544 of OZ010795.1, forward strand.
GACAAATAAAGTTATAATAGTTGGTATCTTTAATCGAGCATTCTAATCTCACCAGCGTTGTTAGATAGTTGATAATCGATAGGCAAACCGTAACAGGTGGCTTCTTTGGTATACAGTTTTGCCTTTCAATTAAAGCCATACAATTTTAAGCTTCAAAATTCAAGTTTGGAATGACGAAATGACGGATGGCATTATTTGTGTCCACAGAACTTCGTGCTTTGGCAATTTTAAATTTTGGCAATCGGCTGATGCAGTACACTTTCAGGATATACTCAATCAGTACATTCTGAAAGTGTACTGCATCAGTTAGTTCACAATTAAAATGAATCCATCATGATTTTCAGATTTTGTGACTATAATTTGGAACCCCCATTACTTACCATATCATCTACGAAAGGTTATAGTTCCTGTAATTTCACGAAATTCCTGTTTCGCAAATCATGAAAATAGCCTCATTAGAATGATAGCATATGAAGGAGAGGATATCAGGACCCCAGCCATAAAGAAATTTTCCAAAGCACGAAGTTCTGTGGACGCGAATAGTGCCATCCGTCACTTCGTAATTCCAGACTTGAGCTTTGAAGCATAAAATTGTATGCATTTATCGAGTGGCAAAACTGTAAACTAACGAAACCCCCAGTTACGGTTTCTCTATAGACTAACGGTCTAACGACGCTGGTGAGTTTAGAATATTCGATTAACGATACTAGCTATTATAATTTTCCTTGTCCCACTCAATCAGTACAAAGATGCGTGAAATTAATCTATGAACTGCTGGTAAAGTTTGTGGGCCAGAAGGAGGGAGGATCACATATGATCAATTTCGGCCACTCGAGGAACAATGGCTTTATTTGGAAGCACGTCATATTATAAAATTCAATTACTTTAAATACTTCTTCATTTTAAGATTATTTAATCCGTTTCGGTTAAACATCTCTGTATTTTAATTAATAAAATACTAAAATATTTTGTTCATTTTATATCATTTTTGTGATTTTTGGTATATGAACTGCCGGTATGCAGCAAAACAGCAGTAGATGAAGCGATCGTCAAGAAAAATGAATGACTACTTTTATTTTCCAGTCTATAACAAACAGTTAACAAAATTTATGACATATTAATAGATATGAAGTAAATTTATTTTCTTATAGACATATTATAGAAATTATAAAAATTTAGAAAAAAGGAAAATTTGAAATTTTTACAGTTTTTAAAAAAAATGTGGTCCCTTTGCGGCAGTAAAAGACACTACTTTATCATAATGAACATTTACCGGTACATTTCAAATATCTTCATGTAGCTTTTCGTCCTATTAGAAATTGTATTCGTATGTTTGGATCATTTTAAAAAAATATTGAAAAAAACATGTTTTTTGAGATTTTTGGAAACTTTGGTCCCCTTGCGGCGGTAAAAGATATTAACCGATCGGTATAATATTTTACGAATTTATTATTCTTTACAAAAGGCAACTTTTCCGCTCTATTACATTTCGATTACAAATATTTCGGTTTTTTCGACCCACCCTATTGTACATTGTCATGTTGAATGTTAAGCTGTATCTTTGGTGATGTATTAAACCTTTTTATACATATTCACAGTTTGTAGAGTATCAGCTTGGATTAAGTAATGCAGTACTCACAATAAAACCCACAGTTTTGGGTGCTCGGCCGGGATTTGGACTATTTGGTTGATTTGAATTTAAATAACGAAGATATTTTGTACTTGAATGAAAAAAGAAAAATATATTTCAGAACTGAAATTTATGATACGAAAAAATTAACTGTTCATCTCATGTATAATGTTTAGAGATGATCCGTAGTCAAGCCTACGAGATAGTATAATATTTTGTTCTGTTGAGATGTCAACAAATTGAATAATGTCCGTCCTGAATAAAGTTAGAAAAGCAGATTTGTTTACATTGTGTGATGACCTAGGTATAGTTGCGCCTCAGAGTTAAAAAATTATAGACTTGATAAAGATGGTGACTGGATCAAATGATTATGAAGAATATTTTGTTAAAGTTCGACTTGAAGTCATTGCTGCTGAGAGAGAAAAAATGAAACAGGTAGAAGAAGAAAAGGAAGAAAGAAGGCTAGAAAAATCAAAGGAAGGAAGAAGGCTAGAAGTAGAAAAGGAAGAAAGAATGCTAAAAGCAGAAAAGGAAGAAAGAAGGCTAGTATCAGAAAGAAGAATAGAGGAAAAAAAATTGCAAATGGAGTACGAAATAAACAAAATTGAGCTTCAAGGCAATATGACAAGTATAAGTGACGGTTCGGTAGTAACTGGTTCAGGTAAGCAGCCAGATTTGTTCAAATTAATGCTACATTTTGACGGGAAGGGTGATATTTCTATCTATTTAGCTTTATTTGAGAGACAAATTTCTAGGATAAAAGAAAATTGGGTAATGCATTTATTAAGTTTAATTACGTTAGAAATTGCTAATGTTATAGCTAAAGAACCAGAAACATTAACATATGACTACGATTGCGTAAAAAACCTGCTTCTTAAAAGTATCAAAATGACGCGAGAATAGTTTAGGATAAAATTAATGTCGCATAATAAAGAATATTCAGCCACTTGGTGCGATCTATCATTTGTGTTAAGAAATTATTTGGAAGAATGGATAGGCGGTCTTGATGTATCTAATTTTGAAGCCTTGAAAGAATTAATAGTAGTACATCAAATCAAGCGATGATTACCTATTGAAATGAAAGAACATATTATCGATGATCTTCCAAAAATTAAAAATGCTGAGGTATTAGTAAATAAATTAGACGATTATGAAACAGCAAGACGTGATGTTAGAAATTCGCACCAATTTGAAGATAGGAAGTCAAAAATGCATGAAAATAGTAATACAAAACCATGGTTACCAGCTGAAAGTTGTGATAATTTAAGAAAACAATAATTTATAAATAATAGCAGCCAAAATCATCGGGGCCAAAACCCGCGATTATCCAATGACAAAGAAGTGAATTACGCAGTAATCAAAGCAACAAACAGCGAAAAGCCGGACCACATGATAGATGTTCGAAATTTATTTATCATCTGCCAATGCTCAGTGTGAGCATTTTTGTGTAAGTTTAATTTCTAAAAAATGGCAACGTTCTTTTTTGTTGACATGTATTTTTATTCTATTCTAAGAGTGTGAAATGTGAAAACAAGAGGGTTTATAATTAAACGTGTGATACAGTTCACTTTGTTATTTATTAAGTGTTGTGATTTATTGACGAGTTTGTGTTTATTTAATTTCAACCAGCGCGCTACATAATTTTTGGTTACGTCTACCGGAGATTTGATTTTTTTTTTCTTTTTGTTAATCGAGTGATAAAACGAACTTAAGATGAGTTTCGTTTTCAAGAGTAATCATGCTATCGTTCCGAAGTTGTGATGTGAAAATAAATAAAGAAGCTGCGTCATTCAAACATCTATACTATTTGGTGAGTCTTTTTTGTTAATATTATCTCATTATGACTGAATTTAAAGACATTTTAGTTAGAAAACGAGTTTTAAAAACTACTGTCACTAAACTAGAAAATAATATTATTAGTTCGATAGATGATGCTGATTCTAGTCAGCTTGCTTTATTCGAAAATAAAATCGAAAAATTAAATGAGGAATTACATGAAAATTTTAATGCAATTTTTTTCACAATGTAAAGAAGAAGTGTGTAACCGGAAAAACTCAAAATTTGCTTTAAATGAATCGAATCAAAATAATAGTCTTTCTAAATCTCAAATACCAGAAGTAAAGCTGCCAAAATAGACACTTCTTACGTTTAGTGGTAATTTAGAAGAATGGATATCATTTTATGATTTATTTAAAGCTAGTGTGGATAATAATGAGAGTTTATCAGACTGTCAAAAAATGCAGTATTTGAAATTGGCATGTAAAAACAGTGCCCTTAAAATTATTCAGAGTCTTCCAATATCTGATTGAAACTATAAGACAGCTTTAGAGTTATTAAAGGAGCGATATTCAAATAAACGTGAGTTAATTAATGCATTAATTAAGAGGTTAATTGGGATGCCTTGTATTTCGGATAATGCACAGTCTATTTTAGAGAGTGTAGATGTTATAAACGAATGTGTGCGTTCGTTAAGTGTGCTTAAACAAGACGTTTGTGGATTTTCGGAAGTAATGATTGTTTATGTAATTACTGATAAATTAGATAAAAATACGAGATATTGGTGGGAAAGAACATTAAAAAAGGAGGAGGTGGGAACTCTTGATAATTTATTATCTTTCTTGAAGGATCACGCTAGAACCCTTCAAAACAGCAAATCCTCAGTAAAGGAAATAAAGAAAGGTAAACTAACGACATTGTTGTCTTCTAATAATAGTTGTTGTGTATGCAAGGAATCACATCCGTTGTATAAATGTCCTAAGTTCTTGCAGTTAAGTGTACATAAAAGAATAGAATTGATTAGAAGAAACAACTTGTGTTACAATTGTCTTTTAGATAAACACCATGAAAATCTGTAAGAGTTTAAGTAAATGTAAAGTGTGTCATAAGCCTCACCATACAATTTTACATATTCCGAGAGACCCGAAATCTTATTCAGATAGTGTAAATGAAACGCCGACTGGCCCTCTGTCTCCGAACGCACCAGAATTTCAGCCGAGACCAACTGAGTCATTAAATCAAACTTCTTGTGCTAGCATCTTTGAATTTCCAAATGAATCTGTATCGGGATTACATTCATTGCAAAATAAGCAAACTCTACTTTGTACAGCAATGATTAAGGTTCGCGACTCACTGTGTAATCTTGTAAACTGTCGTGCTTTGCTAGATAGTGGCAGTGAAGCCTTTTTCATAAGTGAAAATTGGAAGCGTAAATTATGTTTGCCAAGGCAATTTACTAAAGTACAGATTACATGTTTAGATCCTTATAATGCTGAATCTAATGAAGAGGTAAATTTAAATTTTACTCCCCATTTTAATTCTGAAGTGAGATTTGCCACTAGAGCATTTGTGATAAAAAGAATCACATCAAATGTGCGTATAGTTCTATTTCTTCAAATATTGTGAATAATTTCAATGATTTAGTTCTAGCAGACCCAATATTCTTTGAATCAAGACCAGTAGATATCTTATTAGGTGTTAACGTTTTCTTTACATTGCTTAAAGGGGAAGTTATAAAAAGAGAAGAAACTCTACCCTTCGCTGTATGTTCTAAACTTGGTTGGATAATCATGGGAACTACCTCTTTTGATACAAGTCAACGTACATTTTCTGTTAATAATATTCAATTTCAACTAGATGATTTAGTTCAAAAGTTTTGGTCTTTAGATTCCATTCATGACATAGTTCTAATTTCTAAGGAATAACAAGAATGTGAAGACCATTTTAAGAGCAATTATTTTCGAAATAGTTCTGGAAGTTTTGTTGTGAAACTTCTATTTAAAGACTCTCCATCGCAATTAGGTGATACTAAGGAATTAGCCATACAGCGATTTCGTTCTTTGGAACGTAAGCTTTCAAAACAACAGTCTATTTATAAAAACTATCGAGAGTTTATGATGGAATATTTGGATTTGGGTCATATGGAATGGATATCCAAATCGGAAAGGGTCCCTGCATTTGTTTTTTATTTATCTCATCATGCGGTAATTCGTGAATCCAGTTCGACGACAAAATTAAGAGTTGTTTTTTATGCGTCTGCAAAATCTACCTCGGGTGTGTCCTTGAATGATATTCTAATGGTCTGAACTCGTATACAACAGGAACTTTTTCCAATTCTTTTAAGATTTAGAGCTTTGCCTATTGTTGTACTAGCAGATATAGAGAAGTTGTTTAGACAAATCTTGATTAATCCAGATGATAGAAATTTTTTAAGAATTTTTTGGAGAGAGAATTTCCAGGATCCGTTAGAGGAATATCGTTTAAGAACAGTCACTTATGGTACGGCATCTGCCCCGTTTTTGTCTACAAGAGCTCTTCATCAACTTGCCTTAGATGAGAAAAACGATTTTCTTTGGCATCTGCAGCTGTGTTGAAAGATTTTTATGTAGATGATTTTCTCTCTGGCGGCCAGAATGAGGAAGAAGTTGTGGAACTAATTAGTCAATTGACATTATTAATGAAACGAGGTGGCTTTAATTTACGAAAATGGATTTCAAATGTACCTGGAGCACTGAGGAATATTTCTGAAGAATGTAAGGGAAGTACAGAGTCATTGCCCTTGACTAACGATGGCGGGATAAAAATATTAGGAATTCAGTGGAATTTAACGGGTAATTTCTTTTGTTTCATTGCTTTAGACCATGAGAAAAAGGACAGATCTAAAAGAGATATTTTGTCAGAAGTTGCAAAGGTGTTTGATCCGCTAGGCTTGCGTTCCCCCTGTGTTGTTTTCATGAAGGTACTGCTGCAAGACATATGGAAGTTTTCACTTACCTGGGACGAGCCAATTAGTGAAGAACATAGTAAATGGTGGACATCTTTTCGGAATGATTTAAAAGTAATTTCTAAGTTGAAAATTCCTCGATTTGTATTAGCTGCAGATAAGATAAACCTTCAAATTCACGCCTTTTGTGATGAGTCTGAAAAAGCATATTGTGCAGCAATATATATAAGTTCAGTTTCTCAGAATGAGACAATCACCGTAAACATTTTGACATCTAAAACTAAGGTCGCACCCATTAAGGCTCCGTCAATCCCAAGGCTGGAACTTTGTTCAGCTCTTCTTTTGACAAATTTGCTAAAAGTTGTTTTGGATCACTTAAATCTCAAGGAGAGTGAAGTATTTGCGTAAACTGTTTCTAAGGTTGCATTGGCATGGCTTTCTTCAGAGCCTCATAGATGGCAAACCTTTGTAGCAAACCGTGTTGCTAAAATCCAAGAAACACTGCCTAATATTTCGTGGAATCATGCTCGCAGGATTGAAAATCCAGCTGACTGCGGAACAAGAGGTATGCTCCCATCGGAATTAGTGAATTGTAAGCTATGGTTTCATGGTCCTAAATGGTTAAGAGACCCATGGGAAAAACCGTCTAATGAATCGTTTGAAGGCAAGGATGTACAAGAAATTATCCTAAAGGAAGAAAAAAGGAATTGTGTTGTAAATATTTCTAAACTTAATGATGATCATCTGATTTTCAGATATTCTTTTTGGAATAGACTAGTACGAATCGTCGCGAGGTGCTTAAGATTTGTAGACAATGCAAAAAATTCGTTATGAAATCGAGTAAATGGTTTTCTCTCAGCCTTAGAACTTTGAAATTCCACAACGAAAATTCTGAAAATAGTCCAAAACGAGTGTTTCCGTGATGAAATATCTGGTGTAAGTCATCACAAATCTTTAAAATCTTCAAGTAAACTTTTGTCTTTAAACCCATTCCTTGATCATAATTGTATTCTGCGTGTTGGTGGAAGATTGAGACATGCTAATGTCTCAGAAGATCAGAAACACCCAATATTATTGCCTAAGACACATCATATAACTGCATTAATTATCAAACATTATCATATAACTTATTTACATGCTGGTCCACAGCTTCTTTTAGCTGTTCTTCGAACCAATTTCTGGATTTTAAGTGGTCGAGATGCAGTAAGAAAAATAGTGAGGAGATGCTTAAAGTGTTTTCATGCTTCACCATCTGTTGGCACACAAATAATGGGAGATCGTCCAGCCATACGTATTAGACCAAGTCGTCCATTCTAAAACACTGGAATTTATTATGCCGGCCCATTTATGTGCAAGGAGAAAAATCGTAGAAATATCAAGTCTTTTAAGAGTTATATTGCTATTTTTTTCTTTTATCTTTACAAGAAGAAAGTATTGGATTTGTGAAACTTTAGACTTCCGGTTTTCGACTGATTTATACGTTTTAGGATACCCAGAACACGATTTGATGGTTTTTAGAAAATGTCTGTCTGTGAGTCTGTCTGTCACTCTGTCACTGTGTCACTCTGTCACTCTGTCACTCAGTGAGTCTGTATGTGACAAAAATTTTGTGGGCGCTCTATCTCAAGAACTAATGCACGGAATTTCACAAAACTTTATATTTCGTTAGACCTTGATATAAACTAGACCTGATTATTTTTTGGTGAAAATCGCTCAAGAGGTGGCGCTGCTATGCGGCATTTTTCACGATTTTTACAATAGCTATATCTCAAGAGCTACTGCACGGATTTTCATAAAACTTCAGATTCAGTTAGTCCAGGATATAGTTTGGTGGTTACTTTTTTGTGAAAATCGTCCAACAGGTGGCGCTGCTATGCGGCATTGTTCATGATTATCTCAATAGCTCTAACTCAAGAAAAAATACACGAAATTTCTTCAAACTTCAGATTCAGTTAGTCCCTGATATAAATTAGTGCTGTTTAGTTTTTGGTGAAAATCGCCCAACAGGTGACGCTGCTGTGCTGCATTTTTCACGATTTCCTCAAGACCTGTATCGGAAGAACTATTGCACGGATTTTCATCAAACCTCAGATTTAGTTAGTCCTTGACATGAATTGACGTATAAAGTAGTCCTGTTTAATTTTTGGTGTAAATTGCTCAACAGGTGGCGCTGCTATGCTGTATTTTTGCGATTTACGCAATTGCTTTTTTTCAAGAACTAATGCTTGGATTTTCAACAAACTTCAGATTCAGGTATACCTTGATATCATTTAGTGCTGTTTATTTTTGATGTACATCGCTCAACATGTGGCGCTGCTATGCTACATTTTTCAGAATTTCCGCTATAACTCTATCTCAAAAACTAATGCACGAATTTTCATCCAATTACAAATTCAGATATACTTTGATATGAATTGGTGCTAAATCGTTGTTATTTTTTGTACTATTTAAATGATTTAATTGGCGTGATTTATATAGAAGAAAGTTTTGTGATGGCCACAACATACTAGTTTTTATTTGTTTTTCAAGTCGTGCTATTCATCTTGAATTGGTTTCGGATTTGACAGCTTCCACATTTTTGGCTGCTCTGAAAAGATTTGTTGCCCGTACAGGTAAACCAGCTGAGTTGGTTAGTGATTGCGCAGGAAATTACAAGGGTGCAAGTAGGGAACTGCGTCAGTTATACAATTCCGTATCCTCCATTAGTAAGGATCAAACATTACAGAATTATGTGGCTAATGAAGGTATCACCTGGAACTTTAATCCCCCTTCTGCTCCACATTTTGGTGGGCTGTGGGAAGCTAACATAAAATCTGTGAAATATCATCTACGTAAAACAATGGGAAATTCACTATTTACAATTGAAGAATGTGTAAAGCTATATGTAAAAACGTGTAAAGCTATTTAGTTTCTAAAGACTGGGTTTATCTTTCTAAAGATGCAAGTATACTAAAAAATGATTGATGCATTGAAATCGGAAGTTATCGAACTTCAATGTAAATACACGATTAGGAACAATAAAAATCACCTGTGTAAGAACGAGCTATTAAAAATGATGGTATACTATGACTTTTTATTAATTTCTAATAGCATTAGTTTCTCATTACCACCTTATGCGTTTTTCCTATTGACTGGTCCTCGTAATTTCCTGTAATTATATTGGTCATTAACCCTTTATCGGGCAAGTCAATTCTGCGGCTGAAGTGTTGATATGATTTACTGTCACCAGAATACACAACCAGATTCATTTGAAAATAAAATGCGGCTTTTTATAAGCGGCATTATAAAAACAATATATTTTACTAAAAATTCCGGTGCGAACAGACTATTTTTTAATAAAAATGAAGTGGTAAGTATATTACCATTGCCTGATAAAGGGTTAAACCAATCCCTGGAATCCACTTCTCTTCAAAATATGTTAGCATTATCCATCATTTTTTCCGCTGAAGACTAATCGATGAATGCTTCCGAAATCAGTTTGCTATAAGTTCTGGTACTAAAAACATTTTTAACTATTTATAAATACTAATAACATCGTCTTGTATTATAAGTTATGCATGTAATGGGATTTGGAGCCGCTAAGCTGTTAGCCAGTTTTATTTTGTCAAATGACAACAGCAACTTTTGACACTATATTTGATCTTCTGACGGATGAATGTTGAAGGTCGACAGCCGTTCTCTTTTAATACATCTAGATTAATTGTATTAAAAAGAATATTTTTTTATTCAAGTAATATTAATTTAATCCACAGCGTACTTCGAATTGGCGAAAAAGTACTTTAAAAAATCACTTATTGGAAAACTATCGTACAAGTGATAATCTCACAATTTTTTCATTTTAAAATTAATATATATATTCCAAACATCTCATTTAATTTTTCTCAGTTCTGTAATCGATTTGTTTTATTGATGAAACATTTTATTCTGTTTCGAACAAATGAAAATAGTATCAGACATATCTTTTTATTTTGTAATAATACTTCCTTACAAAATAAGATATTGCTTTACAAAAATATTTTCTTGGAACGAAAACGATAAATATTTCATGAGGTAACAAAAAATAACAGAAATAAGAGAAAACAATGATCATTTATTTAGAAATGCAGAAATTTTATACACCGGCCTTTTTTAAGCAGATTTAAAATGTATATATTAATTTCATAGAATTTTTCAGACATATTCTTTAAGTTGTTTCTATCTGCACTAATATTATAAAGAAGTAATTTTTTGCTTGTTTTTTTGTTTATATGTAGGAGGTAATCTCTGGAACTACCAAGCCGATTTCAAAAGTAATGGTATCAGAATGACGGTGTTAGTCCCTGTTCCAACATAGGCTATATCTTACAGCCATGCCACTGCCGCAAAGGGAGTGCAGGAGCAAAAAACGTTCGAAAAAATTATATTTTTGTGTTACTGAAGATCCTAGAAATATGAAATTTGGAGTGGTAGTTACTTATAAAATATAAATAATCTATAAGATCATTTCTTAAAAAAATCGAAATTTAAAAAGGGTGAAAAGGGGTGCCTAAAAAGCGTTCTAAAATACATTCTAAATGGCGATTTCTACGCAATCTCAGGTATTCCCAAACCGATTGCAAAAATAATAGTGTCAAAATGATGGTGACGGTTCTTGCTCCACATAGGCTACATTTTATGTAGGTGCCACTAACTTAAAGGATGTGCAGAAGCAAAACACTTTCTAAAAATGCGCTTTTTATGTTACTGAAGGGTCTAGAAACATTAAATTTGGCTTGGTAGTTGCTTATTAGATATAAAGGACATCTAAGAACAAGGCTTTTATTATCGCATCGGCAAATCGGGACTTTGCCCAAGGGGCCCAAAATCCATATATTAGTTTATGAAATATTTACTTATTTTTGCAATTCCAACTCTGAAAATTTTCAAATACAAATTTTATCTTTAAAAGATTCTACTAAATTTTCTAAAACAAAAATTTCATCTTGAACTCACAGAGCTCAATGCCTTTGCAAAGCTAATCTCACTCACTACTAAATAAGAAATAATATTTTGATTTTAATAGATTGTGTTAGAAATTATATTAAATCACATCTAAACTTTAGGGGTTGAAAATAATCAGTTCTAATTCTCATGAGCTAAATTTTCTTCCGTATTCAAAGGTTTTTCTTTTAACTTAGAGTTAAATATGAAAGCAAAAAAAAAAAAAAAAATTTGCTTAAAAAAAAAAACTTTCTACTTGTGAAGCAGAATGTCTTTGATTCGAAATTATGTTGTGTGTAGTACACCTTAAAAATATGTAAAAGGAAGCAACTGATTAACACATATTTACATGTTAGAGTATTTGACACTCTTCCATAAGTTGGAACTTATCATAAAGTAATATAAGAAGTTACTAAAGTTTAATAAGAGAGTTTTGTTCTTTACTAAGAAAAAAAAGGGTATTTTTATTAATTAACGTACTTAATTTTGAATAGGCGGATTTGAATTTTATTCTATTTAAAATCCAAGGTTCGAAAATATTGTTTATGCATTACACATATGACTGACATCAGTTCTATTTTAATTTGAATAACGTTGCAACGCTTCGAATGCCCCCCCCCCATAATTTATCTTTACCCAGTGCCAAAAATAGTCATGATCGTGGCCTGCTAAGAACATTTCTTAAAAAATCGAAATTTAAAAGGGGTGAAAATGGGCGAAAAGCTTTCTGAATGGCGCTTTTTACGCAATTTCAGGAAGTATTAAATGATTTCAAAAGTAATGCTTGAAATTGATGGTCCTCTAACATAGGCTATATTATATCTCGGTGCCAGTGTCCAAAAGAGGGTGCAGCAGTGAAAAACGTTCTTAAACTGCTATTTTTGTATTGCTGAAGGGCCTAAATATATGAAATTTGGCATGGCAGTTAATTATTAAATATAAATGATCTCTAAGAACATTTCTTACAAAATTCGAACTTAAAAAATGGTGAAAATTCGCGAAAACTGTTCTAAAAACCGTTCTAAATGGCGCTTTGTATTCAATCTCAGGAAGCATCATCCGATTTCAAAAGTAATGGTTAGAAATTGGTGGTCACACCACTTGCTCTAACGTAGGCTCTATTTCATGTCCGTGTCACAACCGCCTGGGGGGTGCAGGAGCAAAAAACATTCTACATTGTGATATTTGTGATACTGCAAGGATTGCAACTTGAAATTTGGCATTGTAATTATAAGATATAATGCTCTCAAAGTACATTTTCTAAAAAAATTGGAAATTTATAAAGGCGAAAATGCGCGAAAAGTGTTATAAAAACGTTCTAAATTGCGATTTCTACGCAATCTCAGGAAATGTCAAACCGATTTTAAAAGTAATGGTTGCAAATTGAGGGTGATAGTCCCTGCTCTATTATAGGCTATATTTTATGTCGTTGTTACTACCACCTGTGTGTTACAGGAGCAAAAAATGTCCTAAATTGCGTTTTATTGTGATACTGAGGTGTCTAACATTTTGAAATTTTGCATGGTAAATATTTAAAAGATGCAAAAGCTTTCTAAGAACCATCGAAAGAAAATTCCAAATTTAAAAGGATGAATTGAGCGAAAAGTGTTCTAAATTACGATTTTTATACAATCTTATGAAATACCAAACCAAATTAAAAAATAATAGTTGCAAATTGGCGGCGATAGAGCCTGCTCAATCATAAGCTATATTTTATGTCGGTGCTACTACCACCAGAGAGTTGCAGCACCAAAAAACTTTCTAAATTGCAAAATTAATGATTGCGAATTAATGGTGATTGTCTCTGATTCCACACTGGATATATTTTATACCGGTGCCGCAGCCACCTGGGTTTCGCAGGAACAATAAACGTTCTAAAAAAGTCTTTTAAAACTTTCTAAATTACGTTTTCTATGCAATATTAGGAAATACCAAACCGATTTCAAAATTAATGTTGGCGAATTAATGATGACAGTCTTTGTTTCAACACTGACATTTTATGTTAGTGCCACTACCACCAGATAGGTCGTAGACCATTAGAGAAGAAGATTGGAATTTGATATGAGGGTTAATTTTAAGACGTAAATGCGTATTAAGGACTGTTTCTAAAAAATTCAAAATTTCAAATGTATACTGAAATGAGCGTAATAATGACCATAAAATCTTCAAAATACTTTCTAAATTATCATTTATTTAAAATTTGTTTTAATTCTTCTTATTAATTTCAGTCTCATTTCTGCCTAATGCATCGAAATAATGAATTTTATTCAAACTTAATTAGTAATTTTTGAATTATTCCTAAAAGTTTAGTTTAATAAAAAATAGACATACAAATATCACTTGGATATTTAAATTATTATGCGAGCAAAGCCTCGGGTTTTGCTAGTTTCTTATAAAGATAGTGGCACATTAAATATTTTAACTGCATTCGATAATATCAGAATCAGAATTCGCAAGTGGCCTGTGTAAGGCATTATAAGACATGTAGTTCGATAGCTCATTTGTTTTCAAATGTACATACGGCATGCGAAGTCCTGTTTTCTGAAAATAACTCGTGAAAGTGTAAATCGAGAATCTTGGAACAAGTATGTACCCATATTAAAATGGCTAAGCGTTATCCCGTAAGACCGATTTCAGAACGCCTCAGTGATAAAATTTATACGTAATCGATCCTATCTCGAAACACATGAGTGATAGTGAGAAAACATCCGTTTCAAAAATACAAAGTTCCGTAAATGTATTATGACTTGATGTCTTACATGTAAAAATAATTCTATTAGAAGAGTTACTGCAGAAGAAGAGTTAAGAGACTCTACATTTTATTGTGAATCACCAGCCTAAATATTCCACTTATCACAAAAGTAGAAGAGTTAAGAGACCCTACATATCATTGTGAATCACCAGCATAAATATTCCACTTATCGCATACAGAAGTATAGAATTAAGTCAGTTCCACACTCACTTATAAAAGTGAGATATGTTAAGGAAGTATGGTTTTTTAAAAACATTCGTGGACGTACCATAGTTAATCACACGACCTGGTGCGTCTTGCAAATTATAGAATAAATTAACGTCTATTCCGCTTTGCTTATTATTTTACTATTACAAGTAGTTTTCACAAAACAAAACAAATATATTTACTATTATCGGGTTCTTTGAAATAATTTGTGATGCAATAACACAAATCACCTTTATTTTCTTAAATATATTGAGAAACTTAGATAAAAATTAAAGCTGTTTCAAACTAGGCAATGAATATTTATACATTTGTAAAATAATATTTTCAGAATTACCTAATTAATGAGAACCTTCATCTGTATATTTTTTTTTTCTCATGAAAGACATGGTCTGTTTTCTTGAATGATGCTTCCAATTACATTTTCACATTCATTGAACACCATTGTAGTGGAGGAATTCGTTTTTCTACCGCCATACTTTATTTTGTTCAGAAATATCATATTTTACGTTAACTATTCTAAATTGTAATTTGCTAAACATATAAATCGAAACGTAGATACAGTATAACTTCAAAAATCCGGCATCATCGCGACCAGGACTGTGCCGGATTTTTAAAAATTACGGATTTTTTGAAGGAATGTCAAAAGTAGTAACTAGGAATATCAAAAGCAGCATATTATATTCTTAATGGTGTCTTTAGCCATAATCTAATTCATTATTCAATGATAATACTGCAAAAAAAAAAAGAAAATTAAATATAAAAATAAACTTACATTAATTGATGTTTTCTATGTTACAAAATAATAATAATAATAATAATAATAATAAAGAGTGAAATTATTTCCCCTCTGTAATTTCGGAAACATCGATGTTGATTTTGTTTGCTTCAATTTTTTTGGCCGTTCTTTAAGAAGTTTTTTATTTTTTTTTTATTTTATACAAATGGAGAATCTATATTTATGAAATAATGTCTTGCTCTCTAAAGCATATATTAATTCCCCAGTCAAATTTGTGCATTTTTCTATTGAATCTTTTCTTATGCCTGTTGTTCATCCTCGTGTTTGAAGCTCTTTCTATCTTTATCGGCGGTTCTATTTAGCACAGCGTCAGAAGAGAGAGTCCAGAACTTGTGTACTAGTCTCCAAGCCGTTGTTGTGCTATAGTGCAGTTCCTAGAAAATTTGTTCAGAAAATAATCGCCTTTGACAAATGAAAAATACATCAGAATTTTTTGTATTTTTAGTTTCGATCTTGAGGTTTTTAATTCAGAATCAATTGCTATTTTTTCATCTACTATAACTTGAATGTGTAGAAGAAAGAGGAGAGAAAAATATGGTTTTCATGCCAGATTTCTGAATGCCGGATTTTTGAAGTCACACTGTATATATTTTTAGAAGAAGTCAAAATTTAATCTTGAATATTTGATGTCTTCCCTAAAAGAGTTTGCAGAGTTCTCAAGAATGCAATTCTTCGGTTCAGCTCTTCTTCAGTATTGCTTGTCACAAATAATACACCTGAGTTTATTGCTGTAGCTCTTTCAATATGATTTCCATTATTCCGCACTGTATGGAATATTACACAGGATCATAATACAGTTTTTTGAAATAATGAATATGCCTCATTCATTTTATTGTAAGAACCAGTTCCCCCTTTGCTTAAATTGTATTCAAGATTTATTTCAGAGTGTCCGTTTTCTGTAACAATTTAGGCGTTCTTGATGCTTGATTTAAGTATCAAGGCTTTGTTTGACTTTAGTAAATACAATACGGTAGTTTTATTTAATTTATATTTTTTAATTTACATATTAAAGTCACAACAATTATGTTTGTGCTTAAAACACCTATAGTAATTTCTCCCATTACATTGCTAAAGTCACCGTCTCATTTACGAAATTGCATGTATTCATCAATAATAGTAATATTACTGTTTTCATTAAATATTTTTATCACATAATCCACGATTCCACTGTCATCTGTAGTTTTCTCTCCGTCATTACTCTAACTGTTATCAGAAAGACAGTTGAAAGAATTTCATATTCAGGGCTGCTTTCTAAAATGTAGAACACTCCAGATGTACCCTGTTTAAAATGAAACGTGCAAATGCGTTTCCATTCTGAAATGCAAATAACTTAAAGGAAATTAAAGAGATAACCCAATAAACGAATAATAATTTTGATTAGTGCCCTTATCATTTTATTTTATAAGTGTAAGTGTCATACTTTGTATACAGTAGCCCGAAGGAAGGTTAATAAAAAAACATTTAAGTATGTTAAATGTGTGCACTATTGGAACACAAAAAGCATGATAAAAGACTACCGATTCTCGGCACATTGCGACATTTTACTTGATTTTCTTCATAAAACATAAATCTTCATAAAAATTAAATAGTTTAAATGGGTTAGTGTTATTAGTAAATGTGCATCTGCTTTCTAATGCCGCAATTCTGAATGCGATTACTAGTGTGTTTCATCTTATGAATCAATATAAATTATTTATATTTCATGGCTTTTAACAAAATCATTTTTACATGTAGGACATCACAATAAGGGTCGCTGGCTTCCAAACATCGCTACTAGAGGCGCTACTAGTACTGTTGTCACGTCGGCTGTAATTACTTTATCGCGCTTGCATGTCTGTATTCTCTCCGGGGTCTTGTACCTTTTAAAAGCGTCGAAAATTAACGAAAAACTTCAAAGTTTGAATAAGCCTATCTTCAAAATCTTTTTATGTATAAACATGAAATTTTGGCTATTGATTAAACAGATTGTGCTTAGTAATATACTACCATCAGAAATTCATTAACACTTTACAGAATTTGTGTATTGTTGAAATCAAAATAGCCCTTTTTTACCCCATAAGTCATTGCGCGCATGATATCATGAGAAAGTATGTATGGATTGTCATGAAATTTGGTAAATATACTAAACAAATATGTGTGTTTAAAATGATCTACTTTTAAGTATTTATAATGTTAATATTTTTAGTTATGCCTATTTTTATTCATTAAAAATACAAAATTTTAATTTATTTTTACGAAAATATTTTTTATATAGTTAATGAAATAATTTTAGCCTAAGAGTTGGTAATTTTAAACACACAAATATGTTTAGTGTCTTTACCAAATTTCATGCCAATCCATACATACTTTCTCAAGATATCATGCGCGCAATGACTTATGGGGTAAAAAAAGTGCTATTTTGATTTCAACAATACACAAATTCTGTAAAGGGTTAATAAATTTCTAATGGTAGCATATTACAAAGCACAATCTGTTTAATCAATATCCAAAATTTTATGTTTATACATAAAAAGGCTTTGAAAATAGACTAATTCAAACTTTGAAGTTTTTCGTTAATTTTTGACACGTTTAAAAGGTACAAGACTCCTTAAAGGAAATAAAAGAGGTGATCCAATAAACGAATAATAATTTTGATTAGCGCCCTTATCATTTTATTTTATAAGTGTAAGTGTCATACTTTGTATACAGTAGCCAGAAGGAAGGTTAATAAAAAAAACCCATTTAAGTATGTTAAATGTGTGCACCATCGGAACACAAAAAGTATGATAAAAGACTTTCGATTCTCGGCACACTGCGACATTTTACTTGTTTTTCTTCACAAAACATAAATCTTCATAAAACGTAAATTGTTTAAATGGGTTAGTGTTATTAGTAAATGTGCATCTGCTTTCTAATGCCGCAATTCTGAATGAGATTACTAGTGTGTTTCATCTTATGAATCAATATAAATTATTTATATTTCATGGCTTTTAACAAAATCATTTTTACATGTAGGACATCACAATAATGGTCGCTAACTTCCAAACATCGCTACTAGAGGCGCTACTAGTACTGTTGTCACGTCGGCTGTAATTACTTTATCGGGCTTGCATGTCTGCATTATCTCCGTTCTCAAATTTTAACACGATAAATTAAAGATTTTATAGGTATTCTATTAAATTGCAAGTATAGATTCTATACTTTAAATTTCAAACATTCCTTAAATGAAGTACACCGTAATGAAGTATGTTATACCAAATTCAGACTAAGAGACAACGACGAAATTGTGATCAAAGTTCTAATTTCTAAAACCACATGGAACTTGAATGACCTTGAAAAGGAAATACAGGTTCATTTAACAAACATGTGTAAAAATTTACATGAATTTTACATGCATATGCAAAAATATAGAAGTTACTTCAATAAATTGATCAATGTTCATAGTTTGGATCCTAGCAGCGTTTCTAATAAAGATCAACTTAAAGACCATTTACAAGTTAGAAAATGGGTCGCAGACATCATCAAATAAATCCAAAATTGGATCAAAGCGCAAGAATTTAATCAATCTTGTTTCAATCGCCATTCATTTAATGTGATTCCACAATATGTGACGCTGAAAATGCTATACGAACACACAGTCTAGCGCAAGTATTAAAAATAGATAAATCTTGAAAAATGTCACGTCTTTTTGTTAAGATTTTATTTTGTATCTACTAAGTTGCAGTATTCTACTAGCTAAAATACTGAGAGCAAATCAGTCGGACTTTAGAAATGAAGTGGCATACGTGGTTGTAAGATATGAAAAAGCGGATTATATTCATTTCATAAGCAAAATGTTAATTTATATTCAATTTGTTTCAGGACATTCAAAAGTATCTACACTGTAAACTGAAATGTCTGAAATTCAGACACATAAGTGTCTGAAACGGAGTGTTCAATTTTCAGACATTTTAAAGTGTCTAAATTTTTAAGACGCTTGTATGTGTCTAAATTTAAGACACTTCAAACGTCTGAATTGCATCCATGTTTGACCACCTTTAATTTCTCTGCAAAAGCATTTTTCCACCTTTTTTTCGGTAAGCCTTAATACACAGAAAAAGAAATCCTTTAAAATATAAAAACTGTACCGCCAATCAAAACGCCAGTACAATTTACGTATTTTAGTGGAAATTTTCTTCAATTACCAGAAATATTTAAATTTTTTTTGGAAATTTCTATATTTAAAAAATAAAAATTTTGCTCTCAAGGAAGGGACATTTCACCCACATTTCAATAGGTCTCAGAGATTTTACATGATTCACTCATCTAATTCATTTTACAACATCAGCAATATTACACTTACCCATCGCGGGATACGAACTCATGATCTTATGGTCCGTAGACTATGCAATAATCCGTCTCGGCCACGCCTCCACAGCTAGAAAGTTCAAATATTGTTAGTTATTTGTGACTCCCAATTTATTTTACGGAAACTGTAAATATTTTGTCAATCTGCTTATAATTTTGAAAGATTTCACACATCTTCTCTCTAGAATTTTGAATATTTTGCTTTTTAATTTCATGCGATGTAGAACCAGTAGAACATTTTTTTACTTCTATCGAAGAAATTTTCAGAACACAAATATTGTTGTTTATCAGAAGACACGTTATTTTTGAAATATTAAAATATTTAAAATGTTTTAACAGTGCGTATGTATATATATATATTATATATATACATATTTAATTCGGTCTTGTCCCGTTTCAGTTGTGTGTGTGTGTGGCGGGGGGGGGGGGGGTGGGGCAACCTGTAAAAATAAAATCAATTTTTCATTCAAAAATAAATGCATTTCTTATTGCCAAAAGCCTGTGTTTAATTTTAATGCGAAGGTATGTGTATATGAAAGTGTGTGAAGGAATATAGTGTTCTGTTTTCTTTGATTATTTCTTCTTTTTTTTTTCGTTTGATCAGTGAATGATATGGTAACATTTTTGAAATTGGACTCATTACTTCCTCCTATATGCTAAATATTCCGAACAAAATTTCTCAGTTATAAATATTATGTATAATTTTTCTGCAAAAATAATAAAAATCATTGGTTTACGGACAAATTTTTTGTCTTCCTTTTTTCCCTCGATCAAAATACAGCGTAAAATTTTTTGATGAAACTAATTTTCCCACGGTGAAATCCTGAAATCACGGTGAAATCATACCTGGAGTAGATCGATACTGAATCATTAGCTAAAAAGTTACATAGTAAGAATTTTCAGAAATATTCCATAAATCAAAAAAAAAAAAAAAAAAAAAAAAAAAAAAAAAAAAAAAATACGTTCGACTTTTCAAAAACACGTTCTAATAAGAATATGTTCGACTAATAATAATACGTTCAACTCAAACTAGATGGCGCTACTGAATTTGGTGTATTCAAGTCATTTTTCTCTTGGGAAATTTTCGTAATTAAACTTGACATTTTCTATCCAGGATTGCGATTTGGAGAAGCATATTTTAGAGGAGTATATGTGCTCAGATCTGGCCCGGTCTTTCTCTCATTTGATTTGATGGGACATGCCAGATCAGGTCCTGACTTTTATTTTTCTGCTGACTGGAGCTTGAATTCAGACACATTTCTTCGGGAGGGATTTCTGAGACTCCGGTGGGGGGGGGGGGGGATTGCACTTTTTGACCATTGAAAACACAAAATCTCAAATTTTCCGGAGGGACATCTCTTTGCTCCGAGGGGAAATTTCTCTCCCCCGGGCCACCCCCTGAATTCAACACTGATAAGTCGTAACCAGCCAGAGGCAGCTCTGAAAAGTTTTAGTGGGTGTAATTCTGAATGCTTTTAAGATGTTAAATAATGAAATACTGTGCTAAAATATATCTTAATTTTTGCGATTTTTTTGGTGTGTTTCTGTATTTGGATAATTTTAAAGTGTGTTTGCAATCAAACAATTTAAAGTTTTATTATTAAATTAGCAAAATATTATGAAGGTTAAAGTGAACAAGAGGTTACACTGTGTCTTTAATTCATAATTAAGTAAATTTCAAACATGCTATAATTTCGAATTTCATTATAAAATTTATAAAAGAGAAAAAAAATTGTGTGACAAAATTAATATCTTTTCAAAAATTCCTATTTTTAAACTTATTAAAAATAATAATAATATTCTTTCATAATTAAAAAAATAACAATATCTAGTCTAGTCTGGGAGGGGATTCAGCCTTCTTAGCTCCCCCCCCCCAATGCACTGGTTTGAATGCAACCAATGCACTGGTTTGAATATAAATAAATAAATCATGTCTAATATACATGGGTTTAGAAAATGCTGATTGCGAAATATATGGATTTGTCCTTGAAAGAGTATATTTTACCTTTTAAATGGAAAATTTTAAATACAGAAATATGCAAAAAATGGAAAATTTTCTGGAATTTAAGAAAGAAAATTTGCATTAAAATACGTAAATTGCCAGTATAATTTCCAGATTTTAACGGATTTTTTTATACTGTATAAAGCTTACAAAAAAAAGTGAAAAATTGACTGCCTATTACCGAACTTCCAGATTGGTCAAAAATGGATGCGATTCAGACGTTTGAAATGTCTTAAATTCAGACGCATACACGTGTCTTAAAAAATAAGACACTTTAAAATGTCTGAAAATTGAACACTCCAGTTACAGACACTTATGTGTCTGAATTTCAGACATTTCAAATTACAGTGTTTATGCCATGATCATATAGTAAGACACTTAAGTGTCTAAATTTCAGACACCTATGATGTCTGAAATTCCATATTCAGACACTTAAGTGTTTGAATTACTTTTTCAGTCACATATGTGTCTGAATTTAAGACGCCCTTATTTGCAGTGTAAACAAAAATTAAGAATGAAAATTTCCTTTAGGGCATGCGTACGAAAAATAGTTAATTTATGAAATGGTTTAAACAACTGTATCAAACAAATTAATAGAAAAAACGAAAAATGAACGAAAAGTTAAAATTTCGAAAAATATTTTTTGTTAAACACAATATGAGTAATTTGAAAATGGTGCCAATGAGAAAATTCAGTAACTTCAATGATTCTCAAACTCAATTCATATTCATGTTTAGGCTCATCAATATGAATTCATCATCTGAAAAAAGACGCAACAAATAGAATCTATGAGTATTTTTCCAAAAAAAACAGCAATATATTTTTAGTTTCTAAAAAACTCTTTGAAATGTAATTCATAAAGCTAATTTATCATAATAATATTACTTGTAGATAAATACTCTTTCAATAATGCGCTCTGTAATTGATGTTGTTCGGATTATGACATTATATTCCAGTACTGGCAATAAGTCTCCCTTGAATCGCAGCAATTCAAGTTTTCCATCTTATTGTACCCACTGGAAGACCTAACAACGAGATTGTCTTAAAAAATACTCGGCTGCAAAATGTCCCAAATGTAATATTTACTTAGTAATTTCTGATGCAAATAACTATTACAAGGAGGTAAATTAGTAGCATTAGCATTCTTCAGTTTGTTGATCAATGAAACAGCAACATCCTTGACATGGAACGTGTTAGAGTAAATTTAAATTTGGCGTAATTCAGAACGTTTCAATCTCGATTCTCCAAAGAAAATGTGCCCCAGTAATGAAAAATACGCTTTCTTCATTCAGTGCCAAATCAGATTCAATTAGTTAACTAAATGCATCTTGATATTCATGTTTTTCTTCAGGAAAATATAGATAACTAGCAGTATTACCCGGCGTTGCTCGGATTTCTTCTGATAATATGCGGGGAAACTTAAATAAATGTTTATTAATTTCTCATACATTAATCTGATATTTCGCAATGAAATGAAGCGCATATTATGCTTTTCCTTTTTTTAATTCGTAATTATACAGTTAAAATGTGTTAATTGCACTTGGCTGTCAAATTTCTTGTCCTATAAAATATATGAAAAAACTTCTTCTAATTTTCTTTATCTTTAATCTTTGCTCCTAAAAACCAACATGTTCTGACGTAGAACATAAGATTTTGTTTCTCTGCTTCTTAAATATCCGTACTAAGAAACTTAATTAGCGGGGAGGAAGTTCGAGATGAAGACTTATTGGAATTTTATAGACTCTATGTTAATATTTAGCTGATAAGCAATGTTCGAATACATACTACCTATTGACATTGTGTTTTATTTAGTTTGTTTTTCCGGTGCAACTTATAATTTTGTTATGGGATATCAAACGAATTAAAAAGTTGAACAAATTTTACTTTTTTAAGCGTAACTTTTTACTTACTGAGTTAACCTTCCGTAATCGGGCCACACTTTAACTGTCGTTTTTTTAACAAAATCAACTTTAACTTTAGGGAATGAACCTATGTTTAAAACAATAAAGTGTCATTCAAGTTATAAGCGAATACTTGTCAAATAATGCGATTACAAAATTACATCCCCCCTCCCTCAAAAAAATCAGATACAGTTTTCAAATGATTTTTTTTTCTATTCAAAGGTGGGAAAACTGAAGTTGTTCGATGTTTATAAGTTATTTAATTTTTGGGTAATACCAAAATTAGTTCCTCAGTATCTCATTTTCTCAGGTCATTGCGACCGTTTATATGACGTTAACGTTACTGGCGGACACATATTCTTATTTTATGTTATAAATGGATAGATAAATACATACATTTGAGACATTACTGAGCAAACAAAATATTTTATTTTGTATATTACTAAGCTTTATTTTAATGCTTGCGGGTATACAATATTGTACGTTTTTCCAATTGGAGCATAAATATACAAATTATTTGGGGTACCCACTCTAGAGCAAGCAACATAGAGTTGTCCGTGCGAAAAGCATGGCGTTTCCAAGTTAACACCAACTACATTTAGTGACTGTCTTTGCGCTTTATTTTAATGCTTGCGGGTATACAATATTGTACGTTTTTCCAATTGGAGCATAAATATACAAATTATTTGGGGTACCCACTCTAGAGCAAGCAACACAGAGTTGTTCGTGCGAAAAGCATGGCGTTTCCTAGTTAACACCAACTGCATTTAGTGACTGTCCTTGCGCCTTATTAATTGTCATAGCGAATGCGACCCTTACTGGGAACTGCAATCGTTTGGAAACCAAAGGTATTTCAGAGTCACTGGGTATCATAGGGATGCGTGGTATAAATACATCTGTACCTTTGCATTTCCTGTTATAATAGTTGCTTGGATCACATTTGGCATTAGTTGCTTTACGCATAACCTGGTTCCATTACACAGTTTCGGTGTATCAATGTTCCGCAGTAGAGGAATTGGCGATCCAATTTTCAACTCAAAGCTTATGTGGTGGCATTCCAGGAGGCTCCAAGGCATTTAGAAACTCCGTAGGATACAATACAGCCTGTTCCAGATCCATAACGGTGTCAATAGATGAGTACGTTGCAACAGTCCCTGGAATCTTCAGCTGAAGTTTAATGTTGATGCTGTTGACATTTTCGTTTTTGGGTGCCAGAATGGCTCTTTCGCATAACCAATGGTGGTTACGAAAATTAACTTATATTTCGGGGAAAACATTATCTATTAGTTCGTCCACAGACGACATCAAGTGACAAAAATCGGCTGTCAAGGATATTAGATTTGTAGCAGACTCAATAGGAAACTTACCATTTCCTAGACGCAATAACTGTTCAGAGAAATCGCGCGCACTTGTATTCTTATTTAGTCGAACTCGCATATGTACTTTAATGACAATTTTTGAACGTGCCTCCAGATACTTGAGGCTTTAAGGCAAGCATTTAATTCGTCTGCTGGAGTAGATCGTGAGATGACAGGTAACGTTTGACGGAAATCACCCGCTAATACTAACACAATTCCTCCCATTAATTTATTAGTTTCCCGTATGTCTTGCAACGTTCGATTCAGTGCTTCAAGAGCTCTTTTGTGGGCAATCGCGCATTCATCTCAAACAATGAGTGAACATTGTTTAAATACTTCACCTTCATCTGAGCTCTTAGAAATGTTACATACTGGATTTTCTGAACGTTCTAAATTCAGGGGCAATTTAAATGCCGAGTGGGCAGTTCGGCCGCCATTCAAGAGAGTACCGGAAGACGCGATCGCGAAAGAAATTTTTCTCTGTTTCCACACTTCCGCAAGAAGCACATTAAGAAGAAAGGTCTTTCCTGTACCTCCCGGTGCGTCAAGGAAAAATATGCCTCCCTTATCATTATCAATTGCTTCTAAAATTGTGTTAAAAGCTATTTTTTGATCATCAACCAGGAAAGGGACATTTTCTTTTGCAAACTTAGCCAAATTATCAGTATTGTAGCTCGTCTCCCTTATCATGTCTTTTCCAAGCTCATTTAAACTATTTCGCGTTGGGGAATCAATTCCTAGTTGATTAAGCTTTTTGCCATTCATTCATAGGCATTTTTCTTCAATCAATATGAGTGATTCGTTGAATATTTGAATATTTGCTGTAAATAATTTACCTCGAGCGTCAGGTTTTGCCTTTGTAA
The DNA here is from genome assembly GCA_963932465.1 of Maratus speciosus. Taxonomy (NCBI): domain Eukaryota; kingdom Metazoa; phylum Arthropoda; class Arachnida; order Araneae; family Salticidae; genus Maratus; species Maratus speciosus. Next base: position 398,515,058 of record OZ010795.1, read on the forward strand.
TTTTCTCAAAATATCTTCGCTAAGGCTTGCTTTATGCTTATGCCAAAGGTTTTTGGGATTTGAAGAAAAGCAAGTTGTCAATATCATCGCAAATAAAGTCCTTAATTGTTCTGGAAAGTGTGAGAGGGATGCTTCTGCTAAAGTTGTATTCCAGTGTTGATCATTCTCCAACAAACCAAGTTTTTGGCAAGCTTCTCGGAATGTTTCGCATACTTCTTCATCGACGGTCTTGAGATAATCGAAAGATTTTGGCCCACGTACTATGTGCAACAGTAACCGTAAATGGTAACATTCAGTGTTGTTGGGGTGCACTGTGTACACCCGACCGAGTGCATCCGATGCTCTTACGCCAGCCTGTCCTGAGACTAGGGCGCCTTTTTTCCGTCTGATAATTTTTTTCGTTTTAGTATCCCATTTATAATATTTTGGAACTTCTGGATACAACAAAGTGCTGGCAAAATTATCGGTCTGGCACAAAAGAAAAAATGCTGTAAGCGTTGTGTTTTGGGTTGAGTAGCTTTTTGTTGCGCATTTGGTTTGTTGAAATATACCCTCTGTCCATTTTTTAGATGCACCTGAGGTGAACAACAGTGGGATGGTGTTCGTGGATTTGAAATTTTAAAACTCGCCAAACGGCTTCGCTAGTACTGATATATCTTCCCAATTGATATTGTGAGATTTCGTCTATTCCATTTTGATTTTCCAGTGCAAAACAGCCATATCGCTGCCTTTGTAGATATATTTGCAAATATATTTTATAGATTTAACGGAGCTACAATATTCTACCTTTATATGCGCTTCAAACATCTTTGAGTGAATGGGGGAATAAGGAACCACCCACTGGTTGTTTACTGTAATATGTTTTAATATGTTGTTAACTTTCACCTCAAAAGACGCTGTAAATCCACCGCTTTCGGGTGGTGATCTTCTTCTGTAGAGTGGATAGCTGTCGTTTCCTATTTGAGTTTCTTCGATATATTGTCGAGGGTATTTCTTACGACAGAATATTTTTGTCTCAAACATGCACGATGAATTTGGGTTGAACATGCCGTGAATCATGTGTTTGGTGACGATATCGTGGAGTACGGAGTCGACTTGGGATCAGGTATCTCGGCCGATATGACGCTGTCAATTTGTGCTGGGCGAAGTTTGTCCTTTAGCCATATTAGAATGTGGGCGTGTGGAAGTCCTCTTTTTTGCCACTCTATGGAGTATATCCAGCATCTAGTTTCTCCTTAAATATGACTTTTAGTAATGACATCAATGAATTTTGTGAGTTTTTGTTTAAAAACTCTTTTCGTTATATCCTGTCGATCAGTAGGTTTCTGACCAAAAAACAACTCTTCCTTTATTTCAGCCCAATTAGGGTTACACGTAAAAGTAATGAATAATTCAGGACGACCGTAGTAACGAACGCATGTCATGGCGTCTTGAGCATACTCATGCAAATGTCTAGGGCTACCTGTGAAGGCTGCTGGCAAAATTTCTAATCTTCCAATTTCGGCTGTATTTTGGTCGTTAGCAACAGCATCTTTCAAATGAATGTATTCATCAACCCGCAGTTGTTTCTGGTTAAGGCGGATATATAAAAGGCGCTCGCTTTCTATTTTAGCGTACATATCTACAATAAATTGGTAAAAAAATTGTCTATACTTTAAAATATGATTACCTGATCCATTCCTGACCATGATGCGATAAACATAATATTTTCTGGCAGACACCTTTTTAGTAGAAGGCTCTCTAGTGGTTGGGTTTGTTTCAGTTATGCTAAAATGATAAACATCTTCTCCTTCCCAAAATATCAATGGATATTGCAGGGCGTCGTATGATCTGTGTGTTTCGGAATTTTTTTGCAAACCTTTGTTTCGTTTTTGGATAATAATGTCACGGCTTTCGAATTTTTCCGAATATAACAATTGCTAGGTCATAAACTGTTGGAGTATTAAATCTTCGTACATGTTCACCAGATGGAGTTTTGTCTGCTCGAATAACTATTTTGTATTCGTCTGTTGGCATTTGTTCTAGAGCTGTTTTAAAAATTTTAACTAAATTATTGTAAGTATGTAACATTCTTTGAAGATCTATGATAATTTCTCGCCTTGTACCAGGAATAACTTTACATCGTCGATCAACTTCCCTGCTTTCTTACCCCATGAAGTAAATTTGTAGATATTGATAATCCTAATTTGGTAATGGGAGCAAAGATCTTGGTGATAAATCTGCCCTTGCACTTTAAAGGTCGACATAAATCCCAACTGGTCTGTTTTTCCTGTTGCTCCGAAAGACGTCATTTGAAAAGTCGAATTGTATTTTCGTATATTGTGTAATGCATGCTTAGATTCTGAAGTAATTCCATATATGTGCGAAAGAAGTGGTTCCGGTGGTTCTTTCAATGGAGGAAGTACGACCTTTCCATTTGAGCAATACATGCCAGTAGGCTCTTTCATAAATATTTTTGCTTGACAGTATTGACATAAGACATTCATTTTTCCGATAATTATTTTTAAATGTGAAGTGTAATTATAATTTGGATTATAGTTGAACGCTGCTAGTCTTAAGTCCACCTGTCTAAGCATTTGAATTTTTGTCGTAAATCTCTCCCGATCATTTTGCAGTCGTACATCTCTTTGTTTTTCAGATTCAGACGATCTCGATTTCTGAGTTCTTAAGCGTTTATCTTCCAGCCGCAAATCTCTTTGGTTTTGCGTTTCCTTAGACCTTAAATCACAGTTTCTAAAACGATTTTCAAACAATCTAGACACTCGTTGGTCAGTCATTTCGGCAGATCTATTTAATTTTTTTCGTTTTGCATCTTGACTTTTTTGTGCAATGCATTGTCCCTTTTTAGGGGGCATTTTATATATAAGTACAGTTTACTAAATTTATAGCAATGAAAAAAAGTTTATTTTCAAAAGACATTTAAACTTTCTTAAAAAAGCAGGATAATTATCTTACCTGTTTATCTCAAATAAATAATGAACGAGTTTTTCTACTAATCAATAAACATTTCCCTAATTCTATCATATAAAAATGAGAAAATGAAATTTGATAAACAACTCTTTCGAAATGAAAAGGATTATGATATTAATACTTTTTTTTGCCAAATCACGATTTTAAAACATATCTGGATTCTGAAAATCACTTTTTTTCAGTTTTAATTTTAGAACGGGCGAAATTGAATTAAAAAAAAAAACTGGCGTTATTTATATGCAATTATAGTAAAATGTTTCAGATTTTAAATTAGAATGCATGTTATCTTAGATGCGTGTAACATAAATATACGATTTCCTTGACAATACGGTGGAGAAACCAATAAATGCACCCAAATGACGTAGCATTAAAAATAAAGCCTCTATTTTATGGATAATAATAAAGGTTAATTTCAGAAAATAGTTTCTACTCATAATAAAACATTACTTTCAAACTGAATCATAAGTAACTACTAATAAAATCTATAATGATTAAATGAAAGTGACGTCATTTTCTATATACTTTTAACTATGACGTCAATGAAAATAAGATAAAATAATGTCAATAAAATAAAGAATTGACTCTCTCTTTTATATATATCGTAGAAAATGTTACCACTGCACCTAAACAATTAAAATACTTAGCTATAATGTATAGATAAACGATATAGATGCAATATAGCATTTAATAGAAAATGACGTCAAGATTAGCAAAAAAAAAAAAACATAAAAAAATATATTTTTAATTGGAAAGTTTGTATTAATATTTTAATATAATATTTTAATATTTTGTATAGATATTTTAATTTAAGAAAACAATTAAATTACGGTGCTACGTCATTTTACCGCTCTTATAGTTGAAGTTTTTATTTTATATATAAATAATGTGCGTTTTCTGTTTAGAATGACGTCAATTTCAAAAATGCAAAAATATAGCAACGCGTTATCGTTAATTTTTTCACATTATTGTGTCATTTTTTAGGGTTTGGCAACAGGAAAGAAACGTTTGAATTAAAACGATTTAAAAAGAGATATTTCTATAATGTTAAATTATGAAAGTGGTAGAAAAAAGGGATAAATAGTAGTCTGATAATTTTTTAAAGCAGACAGGGATCTATTCCACGTTCTAAAGCCTATGTACATGAAGTTTCGTACAAATCGGTCAAAAATTAAAGATTTGTATAAAGGACATAACCACAGAGAACGCCTTTTTTATATATAGATGAAAGGTGAATATGTGCCCATCAAGAATGTCTATTAAGAAAAATGCTGGATTGGAATCCAAACCTCATATAGTGTGAATTTCTGGTATTACCTTCTATAATATTTCTCCAGTTTCGTGATAAAGTGATGCTATGCAGATATATCTCTAATTGCTTGCGGTATAAATATAAATGCAATATATAGAGCAATTGACTCGTGATCCCTAGAATTACATGAATGTCAGCGTCAGAATACCTAATGTCGATTTAGAATCATCAATTACGTTACATACATGATAAACAATTTCTTCATTCTCTTAAAGGGGACAAGATACCTTCAAATTCCGGTTTAATTATTATTTTTTCTTTACTTTAAATACCATTTAAGGGCAAACTATATGCATTATGGCATATATTTATCGCACGTGAAATAAAAAAATGGAGAAAAATAACGAATTTTCTTGATTATTTTAAGCGTTATGAAGAACTTTTTAACATGCCCCATGAGCATTCCCTATGAACTGAAAGCCCAATACTTTTATTCAAATTTATTTTGTATCTACAAATATTTTTTGCATCATATTTATGCAATTAAGTACCTTTATTTTTTCCAATTATATTTAGTTTAAAAAAAGAAGCACAGTTTTCTGACATATATGATATATGAGATCACATGACATATATGATAACAAACAGACATAAAAAAAAATATTGGGGATTATAATTGATATCGAAAGCGCGTGGAGCATTAAGAAAAGTACTTCATAACGCATAAAATATTCAAGAAATTCATTATTTTTCATCCCCAAAAAGTTTTTTTAATTTCATGTGTGATAAATATATGCTATAATGCATATAGTGTGCCCTTGAATAGTATTTAAAGTGTAATAAAAAAAATAAAAAAATGAACTTTGAAAATCACGTGTACTCTTAATAGGACGCTGAAGGATCTTCAATTTTATCAGCTCTTCCTAAAACTATTTTGAAACGTTCAGAATTGTCAAAGCTGAAATACACATATTTTGTACTCAGAATGATTTCATTTCTGCTCTAGTGGTTAATTAGAAAATGGGCTATTGCCTTTTTTGAATATGGCATTCTTGAAATATTTTTTTTAAATATGCAGGTTTCATCTATCCAGAGTCATTGATTGTGTAATACCGTTGAGTGATTTTTCCTCTTTACGTGAATTCATTAGCTTTAATTGATTGTGGCTTGAATCTGTGAAAAACTATATCTAATCTTAAAGCTGACGTATATTAAATAATACGAAACATTTTCTATATTCCATTAAATGTTGAAGAATGTTTACTGTGGTATAGCATGAAGAAAACACGTGAAATTTTCCCTTCAAAATTCTTAAACGGTAAAGCCCTTATTTTCTTTTAAAACATTTTAATTAATACTGACTTGTCTGTTTTGAGTATTTCACTATTTGCCGCACATAAGGACATGGGTATATGAGTTAGAAGGTATGAAAATATCGCCAACAACAATATTTTGTTTTGATGAATGCACTATCAGTCTTAACCTTTGCATTCACTCCATTGCTGAACCTTTTCAACAACTATGAAATGTTTCTACCAGAACCAACTCCGAAGTTCATAATTTTATTCCTTCTGATGGCTTTTTTCGCATATATCCTCCTCCGCAACACTTTCACCTATACATATTTCTCTCGGCAAATTCCGCACCTCTTTAGTAGTCAACAGAAAATTAGATATAAAGTCAGAAGAGCCACTTCCTGAAATAATGTTGTATATCATTTCTTTGTCAAAACCACTATCAAAAGAATTCACAATTTTTTCAATTTCCGTGATCCACTTATGATGACTTTCTGTTCTCTTCGCTAGTGTCCACTTTTTTGTACTTCTGATGACATATTCCATCTATTTCATAACGTATAACTTGTCTGCTCTTAGTATATGCTTTTATAGACTCCTGTAACGTACTAGGGTATGTGAGTATTGTTAAGTGTACTGGTCCAATACTGGATTTCACGCTTGCTCAAAGCGAAGTCTGGACACTGCGACTTAACCCAGCTCAATATCTTGTATAAGGGGCGGAACAGGTTTGGCACCGTAGCATGGGCCGTCGCATTATCAACTCCTTACGTGGAACCCCATAGCAGAATTATGAAGCAAAACACGTGATTTGATGTTTCCCTAATTTCAACACTTTGTATATGTCTGCTGATATGCTAGTAAAGTGTTTTCAGTCTGATTTTTTGAATTTCCATATTTCGAAAAGATCTGAAATCAAAAGAGTTAAAATCAAGATTGATCAAATGATTGCACAAGATACCTGCTATGGATTCTTTTCATAACGCATGTCACCCATTTCGAAACTACCAAATGGTCTGCATTAAAGATTTTCGTTATTAGAAATTTGTTACCTATTCATGTGCAAAGTGGTAATATTTATCAAATGATTAAACTTGCATCTTTTTTTCCATATTTATATCAATTTTTAGACATATTCGTCAATTTAACAAGCATGTCTTTTTTATGACCATTTGAATTCAATGTAGTTTCCTACATTAAATGTTTGATCAAGCGGGTGCATTATTTTTTTCGTTCTTTCTCAGTTAATATTGCTTACCAAAATTATCTTTTTGTAAAATAAATTTAATTTTTGTACAAATAATTGAATTGTTAAAGAAACATTATTTTTGTACAGTGTTTTGATCTCTTTCTTTCTCCTTTAAACGACCATGTTTCAACTGTAATATAAGTTTAATCCCCATATGAAAAATACAGAGATGTATAATTTTAGCATTTGGAATTAATTTTTGAAAGTTCGTAGATAATAACAAGAATTTAATAGTAAAATATTTATATGTTTATATTAGGTTGAGCAAAAAGTTCTGGGAAATTTTTCATCTAATAGTTACTAGAATTTTTATCGCATGTAGGAGTACTAGTGGTATATCTATAGGAGTTCAGGAATTTCGACTCCAAAATGCCTATCGAACAGTATGATTTGGATGTGTTGATCCGTTGTTATTGGAGAAAATGTCTAACGATTCTGAAAGCTTTCGATGGGAATCCTTTAATGAAGTTGAAGAAGCATGTCAAGAGTTTTTCAATTCCAAGGAGCCGTCATGGTACTTCCAGCAACTCCGGAATCTGGCAGAACGATTGCAGAAATTCGTGGACTATGATGGTCACTACTTTGAAGAATTGTCCTTGTTTTTTTTTTTTTTGTTGTTGTTGTTGTTGTTAATTTGCGCATAACAACGCAGCTATCACAAATTTCCCAGGACTTTTTCCTCAACCTAGTATTATAAAGAGCGATATAGAAATTTCAAAGTCGGATCTGCTACACAATTTGAATAGAAAATTATTATTATACAGACCGCATGGAAAATGTCTAATAGATACAGCTGTTTGAATAAAGTTAATATTTATGTCTTTGAATACTTGTATTTTTTTATGACCTCTCAATGAAAACTTAAAAACAGTGAAAAAAAAAAAAAAAAAAAAAAAAGGGTGTAATGAGTATACTTTATTTACTTTTGTTTCGTTATATAGTACTGAAAGTTCTCATACAAAAGTTAAATTATATAACTTTTGTAAATTTTTCACGGTTAACATAAGACATTTATGCATCTACAAATATAGATTGGTTGGTTGTATTTATGACGGCCAATTATCTGCACGAGGGATATAGGCCCTACAAACATGGAACAGAGTTCTATAATTTTCTCTACAAATACTTCAATATATGTTTTACGAAGTTGCTTTGAAATTTTGAGCAATGCACACTCTTCACTTTTTTCAAGTATATTTAAAATTATAAATTCTGAAATAATACTTTTCTCAAAAAAAAAAAATGGTTAAATGAGAACTATTTTGTTAGATGAGTTTTTAGAACAAAATACTATCCGTTATTCAAAAATAATTTTGCCTTAGAAGTTTTCTCCATTTTCATAAATAATTTATTGCGAGTCCATATTTGCACGCCACATAGAAATTTATTTGGAAACCAAGACATATAATGCCTAGCTGAATAGAAACTAGAATATTTTCTGAACTTTTAGATTAGAGTTATTTATTTCTAAAATAAAAAATTCGGGCGTTACATGTTTAAACAGTCTTCTATATTATAAATTTTTATAATAAGTTTTGCATATGATAAACTAGGTTGATAAAGATGGTACAATATCTCAAATATTAATTCCTGTTCATTAGAAGCCATTTTTAGATACACTTTTTCAAATCTAATTAAGTTTATCAAAGAAGTTTCAAAATAATTGCTTAATATCTTTGCCTTTACAATGCCAAAAAGATTACTAATGTCTTTTTAACATAGAAATTTGCTATATATTTTGAAAATAAAGCGTTGTACCTATGGGAAATGTAATAAAAAAATAGATTATCCACAACAATAAAACAACTCTGATCATCTGAATGAAACAATTGAAAAACAAAAAAAAATAATGCATTAGAAAATTTATGTTGTATACTATGATAATATACTATTTGCAATATCTGTTTTGTATTGATATGTTTCCAAAACGAAGAAAACGATGTAAATATATTTACAATTTAATTATACATATATTTTAGTAAAAATTAGAAGTAATACAAGAAGTAAATTGAAATCTTCATTTGGAAAGCATTTGAAGTAAAATAGATCGGTTAATGATCGCGTTGTGTATATGATAATCTACTAGATTCATACCAACTAATTTTACTTACTGTGCTTTTTTGTATCATATTTTTTTATAAGAGGAATCTTGCTTAATAAATTTATTTATATTAGAAATTTTAATTTGTAAACGATAAAAAAATGAATACACTTACAGATTTTATAGTTGTTCATAAATGAATTTTCCGTTTAAAAAAGTTACCTGATACAGAAATCTGGAAATCAACGTTGGATAAGTAGTCATATTTATTTTTAATAGTACGGCGCACACGGTAAATTTTTCTAAAACTCCGGCCGAAGCACCGAAATAAAAGTTATACTATTTTATCCCAACATCGCATATTTGTAAATTAATGTCTTTAGAATATGGATACAATGTAAAAAAAAAAAAAAAGAAAAAAAGAAAAATCTGTAATTCTGCAGATGTAAAATTATACAAATCTGTATGTTTACTAAAATTTAATCTGTACACGGTACAAAAAAAAAATGTAAATCTACAAAACTAGTTTTTGTAAAGCTGTACAAAATCTGTTGCTGCACAAAAGGATCTACCAAAATTACAGTAATCTTACAAAAATTTTATCCTGAACTTGGGTTCCAGTTACGTAAAAAGTTCTCGACATCCCAGTTTCCTAAAAAAATCTTAGTAGCCTTACAATTTTTTTGATTTACGGTGGAAAAGAGTATCTGTTACATGCATTTTTGTTATTGCCGTTACATATAATGTTCTAGGAATCCCAGTTTTCTAGAAAAACTTTAGCAACTTTACAGATTTTTTTTTTTTTTTTTTTTTTTTTTTTTTTTTACAGTGTACTGGATAGTCTTTCATTATTGCAGGCGAATTTGTATATTTTACCTCATCTTTCGTGATATTAATTATTTAGAAAATAAGCGATTTTCAATTTTGTGCTAATACTTAATTCTTACATTGATTCTTTTTTGTATCTTTTAATAAATTGTATTTTGGGAAGTATAAACTCGTCGTTTTCAACTGTAAGTATAAAATAAATTGCAAAAAATCCACCAAATAATGAATAATCTCATTGTAAAATTATTGCTATTCAATCAGTATTTAGTAGAAATGTAAATGCGAAAAACAAATTGGTATTTTACGTCTACAGAACGACATATTAATTAATTTAAGGTGCTTTTTCTTACAAAAATATTTTAATATTTAGATATTTCACTCAATAAATTTCACGAAATAGCTTGAAATTGACCATTTAGATTCATTGAAATACACTTTATGATACTCAAGAAAACAATTTTTTTTTTACAGACCTACACCTATTCCTGAACACGATTATTCATTTTAGATATTAATTTTTTGGCGCAGACATTTGAAAATGATTCGATTTTTGGTGATGTTTTTCGATACGATTTGACATTATAAGTTGGTCAAAGTGTTAAAAGTGGAGGAATCTTTGTATAAACAACTGTAAAGCAGGCGTAAGGAATCTTTGCATAAACATTTGTAAAGCAGGCGTAAGGAATCTTTGCATAAACAATTGTAAAGCAGGCGTAACATATTTTTACAATGTTAAAGATGAGGCGCTTATATAATCCTTTAACTAAACTAGCTGTTAACTTCTGATATAACATTATTTTTTTTTTCTTACACAAAATTAAACTTTTGTGCTTAAGTATTATTATATATCTCCGACCCTTTCTTCTAAGTTAATGTGATCAATAACATTTTCTAGTGAAACTGCACAATAGGCTAAATGCCAACTAAAGAATGTCAAAGGACACAGCCATACTGTTTTATACCGATAAAATTTTTAAAGATTATTTTGAAAGTTTGTTCACTTGGCCAGTAGCCAGTCATTTTTTAGCGCGCTTTGGTTGTTTTCCAAACCGTTAAAGTTTTCATTCAAAATTTCTATCTCAACATTCGAATATTTTAACAAGCAATTAAAAAAATATAGAAAAAGTAATTAGAAAATTGATGTCATTTCAAAAAAATTTTATTGTTTTCAAAAACGTGACTCTTCAGATTTAATTGTTCATTTTAATTCTAGGAAATTTCTAACAAGTCATTTTTAATTGCTTATATTATATATTACATTGCTAATCTTATGTACATTAAGTGCATTTAAGGTTTATATCAAATCCAACGTCCCTGACACATAAGAAAATGGCCATAAGCCATGAATTAAAAAAAAAAAACACAAATAATTTACTTTTCTGTTTAATATTCAAAATTGAAACAATGTATAATTTTGACATTTGATATATTCTTTTTTACCTTTTAATATGTTGATGTTCGACATATAATATAAACAAAAATATATACGGACATTCCACATTCTACGAAAAACTTTTTTTTCCTGAGCATGCAAATTTCAATAAAAATTTAAACCAAAAAAAATTTATAATTTTATTCATAGTTCATGCTTCAGCTATTTTTATATAATTTTGGTGGTCATGCATTCTTCTCATTACATGGATATTACTTTATTTTCTAAATTTTTACCAAATATTTTTTTTAATATTATTGTAGTACATGATCAATTTACGGTACAAATACACAATATTTTGTTTCAAAATGATCTTAATTCGGGTACGATGTCAAACTTGAAAACAAGTGGGTAAGTGTGTTCAGAGATTGCACAGAGGATTTCGTTTAATATTCCTTTCAAAACACTTTAACCTTTTTCAAAACCTGTTAGTTCCCTATTTCGCAACCAGGGGGAGTTCTCTATTCTAAACAAACCTCTATCTGAACGAAACTCCGTTTTACAAAGTACACGTAGACGTAGGTACATTATGTTAGGGAATCGGGCCCATAGCACCCAAGAAATTGAAAATAAAAATTGCTAAAAATGCAGAAGTTAGGGCCCGGAAGGGTAAATAATATAAGACTTTTTCAAAATTTTATGATAGGTCTTTTGATGTGAGGTGTTCAGCTATAAGTATCCAAATTTTCAAGTCTTCAACTTAATTAAGGGCTCAGTTAGAAAAAAAATTAAATTACACAAGTTAGAGCCCAGAGGGGTAAATATAAGACTTTTCCAAAATTTTATGATTTGTCGTTTGATGTAAAGTGTTCACCTATAAGAATCGAAAATTTCAAGTCTTGAACTTAATTAGGGCTTAGTTAGAAAGAAAAGCTTAAAATACACACGTTAGAGCCCAAGGGGGGGAGGGGTAAATATAAGATTTTTCAAAATTTCATGACTTGTCGTTTGATATGAGGTATTCAGCTATAAGAATCCAATATTTCAAGTCTCCATCATGTATAGTTTCTGAGAACGGGCTCTGAACAGACAGACAGAGGAGTGAGACGAATAGGGTTTCGTCAGATGCACGAAACCCTAAAAAGATCGCAAAAAAATTATGTATATTAATTACAAACAGATTTTTATTAAATAAATTATTTTTATATTTTCAGTGAAGAAATAATGGTGCATGAAGTTAATGACCATTTCCAGTTTAATGAAAATGCTTCAAATTTAATGCCAAACAACAATGTGCACATTGCCGGCTAATACATGAAATTGAAAATGAATCTTTCTGCCTCTAAATATTTTTGGAGGTGACAATAATGCTACATATTGAATATTAGTGCACAACAGTTTCTTGTTACAAAGGCTAAAATTGAGGCACGTAACTCTAATTCAAACACAATTAAATATAAATAGACAATTTTATATTAACTTTTAATTTACAGATAAAAGAATAATCCTAGAAAAAAATAAACCACTGAATATATAAATGAATAATAAATTTTAACATTCACAATATAAATTAAACTGTTAATACAAGAAATTAGTTCAGGAGTTACGCAAGTATATCTTGTATTTTAGAAAAATATATTAGATATAGAAAAATAAATAAGAAATGACAAATAATCAATCTTCATCAAATATATATTTATAATATGTTTTATTATGAAAAATATATAAAACAATATTTTAATCATATTCTGTCACTTGATTGTACCCACTGTAATGTACCTGAAATGTAGCCTATCTATATTAATATTATAAAGAAGTAAAAATTGTTTTATTGCAAGAGGTAAGCTCTGGAAATGCCGAACCGATTACAAAAGAAATGGTATCAAAATGATGGTGTTAGTCCCACTAAGGACATACGCTATATCTTATGTCCGTGCCACTGTCCAAAAAAGTGTTCCAAGAGCAGAAAACGTTCTAAAACTGCGATTTTTGTGTTATTGAAGGGCCTAGAATTTGAATGGTAGTTACTTATACGATATACATGATCTCTAAGAACATTTCTTTAAAAATTCGAAATTTGAAAGGGGTGAAAATGCGCAAAAAGCATTCTAAAAAACATTTTAAATTGAGAATTCTGCGCAATTTCAGAAAGTACCCAATCGATTTCAAACGTAATAGTTGGAAATTAATGATGACAGCCCTTGCTCCAACATAGGCTCTATTTCATGTCGGTGTCACTACCACCTAGGGGTTGCAGAAGTAAAAAAACGTTCTAAATTGCGATGTTTGTGTTACTGAAGGTCCTATAATCCTGAAATTAGGCAGGGCAGTTATAAGATACAAATGATCTCTAAGAACATTTTCTAAAAAATAAACCACTGAGTATATAAATGAATGATTAATTTATAACATTCACAATATAAATTAAACTGTTAATACAAGAAATTAGTTCAGGAGTTATGCAAGTATATCTTAGATTTAAAAAATATATATATTACATATTAGAAAAATAAATAAAAAATCACAAATAATCTATCTTCATCAAATATATATTTATAATATGTTGCATTATTAAAAACATATAAAACAATATTTTAATCATATTCTGTCACTAAATTGTACCCACTTCAAGTACCTAAATGTAGCCTATCTATACTAATATTATAAAGAATAAAGTTTATTTTATTGTAGGAGGTAAGCTCTAGAACTACCGAACCGATTCCAAAAGAAATGGCATCAAAATGATGGTGTTAGCCCCACTTAGAACATACGCTATATCTTATGTCCTTGCCACTGGCCAAAAAAGGGTTCAAGGAGCAGAAAACGTTCTAAAACTGCGATTTTTGTGTTACTGAAGGGACTAGAATTTGAATGGTAGTTACTTATAAGATATAAATGATCTCTAAGAACATTTCTTAAAAAATTCGATATTTAAAACAGGTGAAAATGCGCGAAAAGCATTCTAAAAACGTTCTAAATAGCGATTTCTACGCAATGTCAGAAAGTACCGATTCGATTAAAAAAAAAAATAATAAAAATAAAAATAAATGGTGTGAAAACGATGGCGACAGCCCTCAATCCATCATAGACAATTAAAATAATAAAACTTTGTAAAAAATCACCATAAAATAAAACAATACACAGGACGCGCTTCGAGCTAAAAACATAACAGCTCGTCATACACGTGTCCGCAAGCAAACAAGGTCAAAAATGAACTGAAGGTAAAGAATGTTGCAAAGAATCCGACAGATGGCGCTAGCTGAAAGAGGCACATGTAGAAGAGAAAGGTGTTGCCAAAAAGATAGAAGAGAAATTGATAGGGAAAAAATGGAAATAAAAGAATTAAAATAAAATAAAATAAGCAAATTAAAAAATAAAAAAAATAATAATAAAGAAAGAAATATAAAAGAATAACACAAGAAAAAACCAAAAAATCCTTTTTTTTTTCTCAAAATAAAAAGAAAAGAAACAAGAGAAAAGGGAAAAGAATTACAAAAGTAATTTCCACGCTGGAGATAGGAAAGGAGATGATGGGAGATCATTGACAAGATTAGCAGAATTTTTAGAAATAAAATATTCTTCATGAAAATCCAAGTGAGAGGGATAGGCAGCGGAAGAAATAATTTTGGCCATGGAGAAATTGAAACAATCACTGGAAGACCAACAGTGAGAAGCAATCGAAGATTCAGATATTTCTTGATTTGTAATATACCTCTGGTGCTCGCCTAATCTGAATTTTAAAGTTCTTTTTGTTTGACCAATATAACCTAAATTGCAAGAGCAAGGAATATAATAAACACCCCACCGGTCTCTGTAGGAACAGGATCTTTCAGAGAAGAGAATTTAATTTTATTCATAGGTTAGAAGATAACTTAAAAATTAAAACGAGAAAGGATTTTTGCAATTTTGAAACAGAGAAGTGTATAAAAGGGCACAACTATTATAGAATTAAAATTAGGAAAATTATTTGAATCAGAAAAAGGACGTTTAGGCTTATTAAATTTATACAAAGCATTATCAATCAAAGAGGGTTTATAACCTCGAGCAAGGGCAAGAGATTTGAGATAATTAATTTCATTATTCAGAGCAGAAGAGTCAGAACAAATGCGTAACGCCCTAAAAACAAAAGTATAAAAGGACGTCACTTTCTGTTGAGGAGGATGATTTGAAAGAGCATGAGGAGGAAAAGAGACAGCGAAAGGTTTTCTACAAACGGAGGTAGAGAACCGATCTGGGTGTTTTGAAACCAAGACGTCAAGGAAAGGAAGAGAATTGTTATCTTCGACCTCGAGAATAAATTGAATACAAGGATCGACAGAATGAATGAGAGAAAGGAGATTAGAAAGATCCAGGTCAGAGGGGATTAAAATGAAAGTGTCATCAACATACCTAAACCAGAAAGGAAATTTATATAAACTGAAGAGTTTTTCTTCAACAAAATGCATATAAATATCACATAAAAGATGAGACAGTGGATTACCCATGGCCAAACCCTCAGTTTGAGAATAGAAAGAATTATTAAACTGAAAAGAAGTTTGCCTGACACAAATACTAACTAAATGCACGATTTCATCAATCTCAATGGAAGAGTAATGAAATTCGAGCAGCCTCCTTTCCAAACAATCAATTGCCCCTTGACCAGGCACGTTAGTGAAAAGGGATTTAACATCTAAGGAAACCATTATATAATTGCAAGGAGAAAGGCGTTTAATTTTATCAACAAAGTCATAAGAGTTTTTCACGGTGTGAAAGTTAGTGGAAGATAAAGGAGCGAGTAACTTAGAAAGGAACTTGGCAAGTTTATAAGAAGCAGTACCAATATTGGAAACGATAGGGCGAAAGGAAAGGGTAGGTTTATGGACCTTAGGAAGAGCATAGAAACGAGCACAAGTAGCGATAGCAGAGGTGAAAAAACGTTTGGTGTTAAGAAAGACAGAATTTTTAATGACATGCTTGATATCAGATAAATGCTTAATAGAAGGATCATTTTTTAATTTGGAATATGGACCAGAGTTTAACAAAGATTGAAAGTGGGAAATATAATCAGATTTATTGAGAAGAACTGTTTGACCGCCTTTATCAGACTTAGTAATAAGAAGGTTAGGAATGGAATTAAGTTCACTGAGAGCAGATTTCTGAGAAGAAGAAAGATTAGAATTTTTAAAAGATCTGTTAGAAGAAATGACATTAGCCAAAAGGTATCGAAGAGAATCAAGTTGACCAGAAGAAATTTTACTGTTTTTGAAAGAATGTTCAATGGGAGCAATTAAGTTCGAAATAGAAGGCTTAGAAATGCACGAAAAATTCAAGCCAAGTGAGAGAACATCGCGCTGAGAATCAGTAAGAGAATGAGAAGATAAATTGACAACATAATTTTGCTCAAGAGGAGAAATACTTGGAGCTGAAGAATTAGAAGTCAGAAGAGAAGAAAACTTTTTTTCCAAAATAGCATTGTGACATCTAGAATTGAAATCGACGTATGCAAAAATCCGTTTCTCAAGGAAAGGGAAATAAATTACAGTTTTACTTAACTGTAAATGCAAAGAATATAATTCATATTCGATGCAAGAAAGAGAGTAACGAACATCTTGAATGATGGCTCTAAGAATAGCAAACTTACTACTAGTTAAGGGATTTTGAACACGAATGGAAGAAGGAAGCTTGAAAATAATATTAATGAACTTGGGAATAACCCTTGAACGTTTACTCCTTAAAAGAAAATTAAGCAACATAGACAATATTTTATGTCGGTGCCACTACCCCAAAGGAGGTGGAGGAGCTAAAAACGTTCTAAATTGCATTTTTTATGATACGGCAGGGGGCAGCAACATGAAATTCGGCATGGTAGTTACTTATATGATATACATGATCTCTAAGAACATTTCTTTAAAAATTCGAAATTTAAAAGGATTTCAGAATGAGCAAAAAGCCTTCTAGAAAACTTTATAAATTGCGATTTATACGCAATCTCAGAAAGTACCAAATCGATTTAAAAAATAATGGTGGGAAAACGATGGTGACAGCCGTCGCTCCAGCACAGACTGTGTTTCATGTCGCTGTCACTACCCCAAAGAGGGTATACTAGCAAAAAACATTCTAAAGTGTGTTTTTTTTTAATACTGCAGGGGTTAGTAACTTAAAATTAGGCATGGTAGATACTTTTAAGATATAAATGATCTCTAAGAACATTTCCTAAATAATTCAAAATTTAAAAGGAAGGAAAATTGACGAAAAACGTTCTAACTGGCGATTTCTACGCAATCGCAGAAACTACCCAACCTATTTCAAAAGTAATGATTGAAAATTCATGATGACAGCTTTTGCTCCAATATAGAATATATTTCATATCGGCGTCACTATCACCTTGCGGTTGCATTTTAAAGAACGTTCTAAATTGTAATTTTTCTGATACTAAAGTGGCTAGCAACTTCAAATTTGGCATGGAAATTGCTTACTCTGGAAATATAAGTAAAATATAATGGTATGAGATGTAAATGTTCTCTGAAAACAGTTTCTTAAAAATTTGAAATTTAAAAAGGGTTAAAATTGAATAAAAAGAGTTCGAAAAACTTTCTAAATTGCGATTTCTACGCAATCTAAGGTAATATAAACCGATTTCAGAAGTAATGGCTTCAAATTAATGGTGACAGTCCCCACTCCAACATAACCTATATTTTACATTGTTGTCAATACCACCTTAGGGTTACAGGTGCAAAAAATGTTCTAAATTGCGTTTTTTGTGTTACTGAGAGGGTCTAACATTTTATATTTGGAATGGTAATTATTTGAAAGATGCAAATGCTTTCTAAGTATTATCGAAAGAAAATTCCAAATTTAAAAAAATAAAGTTAGTCAAACTGTGGCTTAATTTGTAATATATGAATTATTCAAATAAGTGTTCTTCCAATAAAAAATAGTCATGCAAATAACACTTGGCATATTTCAACTATTACGCAAGCGAAGTCGCGAGGTTTGCTAGTTTGTTATAAAGATTCATTTGTGTAACAAATTATTATATTGACATTCAGTTCTGGTACTCTGTACCTGGAATTTTGAAATAATCGCAGGTGGTGTCAATAGTCTATAATACCTCCAAATATGTTTTATACATTTCATTAATTAACCACTTCAGCCTTTGCCCCGAGATAAGCCTGGGGTAAAAGCATCGTTTCCCTATACTTCCTGCCGCAGAAGTGGTTTAAAACACGGCATAAGAAATTAATTTGCCTAAGTCATCGTAAGACTTTTCTATAGCTGTTATTCTGTCCCCTTAGATTATACATAGTTCCCGCTAAAGTATGGACACACCTTTCATAACTTCTAAACAACGATAGTTATAGCCAGGAACGTGATGTTGAGGATTTGTTCACGTGCTATGAGATACCCCATAGATAGATTTACAGCGCCACAAAGTGCCAAAATAAGGAAGTAACCTTCCTATATCGAAAACTGTATGCGTTAACGGGAAAAGGCTAAAATGCAAAGCTCCAGAGCATCCTCGGCGTAGAATAGAAGGACGACTTACATGGAAAAATATCTTTATTAGAAGCATTGAAGTAAAAATTTGTTATATGCTATCACAAGCATAACTACCTACATTAATTACCTACAGAAACATGACATTATAAGGCAGAGGCACATTATTGCAAAGAAAACCATTTTATATAAGAAAAGTACATTTCATTTAAAAAATAAAATCAAGTTAAATTGGCTCATTCTGCCCGCCATTATAAAATAATAAACACGTTGTGTTTAGATGGTAGAAAATGTAGGAAAACACGTATCAACATAATTTTTAACAATGAAATATGCCAGGTTTTTTTTTTTTTTAATTAATGTCGCAACAAAAAAGAAGTACCTTGTTGTATCATATTCATTAGTGATTCTGAAAAAAATACACTGTTCAAAAGTGATAATGTGTGACGTCTTTGTACGGGTGTATTTTATATTTTTCATTTAAAAGCATAAATTAAATTGAAAAAAAAATCATGCAAAAATGTACACAAAGTCGATCGAGGAAGTGTTAATCAATGTGCAGCATAAAAATTACACTTTCTTATATTATATTAAATGTTTTTAAATGTAAATTAAATGTTTTTAAATTTTGATTCGTGATTCGTTTCCTTGCATATGGCGACGTCGTCCTTTAATGCAACTAAAATATAATGGTAAACATTCATAATCCTGCGTTTTTTATATCCTTATTCAGTTTTTACTGAAAATTTGGTTTTAAATTCGACAGAATAAATGTGAATATACTCGTATTCCATCTCGACTAAAATTGTGCACTGCAGTATAGAAGCCTATCACGGGTTCACTGAAGTACACTGGTGTCCAAAATTAAGGACCAATCACAAATGCAAATCACAAAAAATTCAAGTACGTGAATACTCAAAAGGAAATAATATAATTCGAATAATTACTATCTCTACAGCACAGCTAGTCCATATAACATCTCATTCATGTCACACATGGTCACAAGTGTCATAGTCGCTACGGTGAAGCAAAAAATATGAAAGTCCATACATCTCATTATGAGTCTCAAATGATCGCTATATGTGACTCCACTGAGACGTCATTGTGACTGCTGCTTTGTGTCGAGTCACCATATGACTTTACAATGTAGTTACATTGTGACTGTCATTAGCAGACTCAATTTCAAATTCATCGTGAACGCTGCATTGTGATAAGTTATCATATAATGTCACATTAAAGTCACATGATGACTTTCAAGTGACAGAGAGACTACTGTGAAGTCACCATTGTGCTCTTTTGTGAAAAGTCACCCTGTGACTATAGTGTGATATTATTTGGTGATTTATCATCATGCAACGTCCATGAGGACTTTGAAATTGAGTCTAGAAATGACAGTCACATTAGAGTCACAATGTAACTACATTGTAAAATCACCTGGTGACTAGTCACAAAGCAGCAGTCACATTGACGTCTCAGTAGAGTGACATATAGTGATCATTTGAAACTCATAATGAGACGTGTGGAATTTCCTATTTTTTGTTTCTCCGTAGTGACTGTGACACTTGTGACCATGTGTGACATGAATGAGATGCTATATAGACTAGCTGTGCTGTAGGGATAGTAATTAATTGAATTATATTATTTCCTTTTGAGTATTTGCTTACTTAAAAATTAGCATTTTGTGACTGGTCCTTAATTTTGGACACCAGTGTATATATTTTGCTATGTACATAACTCTTATTCCATTTTTAAAAGGAAACTTTCTAAGACTTAATTGTAGGTGGATGGAAGAAACTGTGAAAATTTTAAACAATAACGAAAACAAAATGTATTGCAAATACAGAAAAAAGAAAGAAATATCACAAGCCGATTGACCAGTCTTTATTCTTCAGAAAGTCGAAAGGCAATACAAACTCCACATTTCACCACAATTTAAAAAAAAAAATACTCTCAGCAGGTTTCGTACAGCGATTTATTATTACATTAAACACAAAATAGTAGCAAATGAAATAAATCCTTTACTAACTAGAGATATGAACGAAAAATTACTTTAATTAACCATAACGTTTCAAATAAAGTTAATTTGAACAAATATAACATTCCAAATAATTAATTAGAAACTTAAATTTATTCAACAATTTATAACTGAGTAATTCTTAAAAAAAATAAAATTTAAGATGGCTCGTCTCCACTTATCCTTTTATTCACCCCATTATATATATATATATATACATGTATGTAAATTTCGCTATTAACTGTAACTGCTTCTTATTCCACATGAAAAGGGATTTTCAATGTAAGTTTTGACGATTGTTTATGTGGATAATCAGCAATTTTCGCCCTGTTTGGTGATAAATTCTCATCATTTCTATATATTTAAACAGTAAGTTTTTCACTTACATGTACCTTTTTTAATGTTTGTTATGTCTGGTTTGTTTAGGTCTAAATCTTTGGGATACGGCTCATTGGGACACGTGAACCATAAGAAAGAAGAGTATTAAAGAAATGTCCTTTAAAACATTGCTTCATATTTCTCAATCAGAAATCAACTGTACTTTATTTATGATGTCGAAATATTACCCCAGAAGACGAGTTGTGATACATAGTTTCACATCATCATTAGTTTCGTTTTCCATTCCTATTGTAATTTTTCTTATTGAATTTATATATTTTCCACTTTGATATAACAGCATTTCGGACAATGGGTTTAATGGTACTATCAATGATTTCGTTCTTTTTTCTGGTTATTTTTCATTTGTTAAAATGTTTTAATTACAAAAAGTATGACTATATATGTAAATATTTCTATATTCCAATGTTTTGTATGCCTTCAACTTCCTGTTCATATTAATCTTTTTTTTCCAAATTTAAAATTTATAATGATTGAATCTTATTTTAAATTTCATTTATAAATGTTTGAATCTTGTCTTAAATGTTCATTAATAATTAATTCATTTAATAATTTGTTGTTCCAAATGTAAAATTTATAATGTTTGAATCTTGTCTTAAAACTTAATTTATAATTTGTATATTTAAAATAGATGATTATTTATAATATTTTACAATGGTTACACACATACACACACATATATACATATAAATATATAGATATATATTAGGGTGGTGCGAAAAACGTCGTGTAGGTCGTCGTGTCGCTATAGTGAGGAAATATTGCAATGGGTAAATGTAAGAAAAACAAACAAACAAAAAAAAACTTCAAATCAGACTTTATCTTCCAAACCGCCTAAAATTAAACAAAATTGAAAATTTCTGATTTTTTCAGAATTAAAAATTTTTTCGTATATATATTTTTTATCACTATAGGGAAAAATATTTGCAATTTGTAATGTTTAATAACAATAATATTTTTAAAAAAATTGCTTTTAGAAAATATCATCTAATCGCACAAGTTCAATAAAAATCGGCAAAAATCCAATTTTGAATGATTTTGATGAATTAAGAAAATAATCAGCTGAGGTCAGTTTGCATTCAAATGTTAATATTTGCATATAAATTTTGCAGGTCTTTGCTTGTTTAGATATTTTATAATATTTAACACTAGAACAGCCGGAAAATTTACTCAAGTGTTATAAAAAGTATTTTGCAAAAGCATTTTTATTTAAAACTATTAAACATATATATTTAACTTATTTCTCCGTGATATATATTTAAATTATTTTTTAAAAAGAGATTTCTGTTTCGAATGGAAATATTTTCATTTTTTACTGGTCAAAATGACCGCTATGGCTGTTGTAGTGTTAAACAATCCAGATCTCACCACGGGGAGATGGCTACACTTCGTTTTGTACCCACACTCCTTACCCCATCCAACTTTGTGAGAGTGTTTGGTTAAATTACTTACATTTATTAACATTACTAAATACATAACTTGTTATTTCATTGTTTTGTCGGACTTTTGGTCGCAACTTCATAATACAATTTGGAAGTATAATCTGGTACCACAGAACATGATTTCAGTGTGGCCCTGATGAATCCATCTCTTGATTGAGTTCCACATACATTAATTGATCCTTCCGTAACCAATTTGATGCAGCGCTTGACAGCATGTAGGTGACAGGGAAATTGTTCAGCATCCAGTCTGGGAAAGCACCTGATTGAACGAAGGAATGTATTTCTTCATTGATTACTCTCCGAAAAGAGGTGAAGATGAAAATTTTGCTACATTCCAATCAATTAATTCTGTATAGTCCGTGCATCGAAGTTTAAAGTAGCAGTCATAAAGTTTCTGATGCCTTTACCTTTTGAAACAGTCTGCGTGGCTTTTAACACTCTTCTTTGACTTAGCTCTCTAATGTTCCTCCTATTCATTTCCTGATTATTGCTATCGATAGATTTTCCGGGGGAGCAAAGAACGAGTTTCGTTCAATTACAGGGAAAACAATTTTCTTCCTGTCGTTACTCAAGTATCGAGATGTTAAAATTTAAAAATAAATGTCACTATGGCATTTAAGGCATTTAAGGCAGATCGGTTTTCCACGCTCACGTAAAGTAGAAAGACTCTATTTGCACAAGTGAGTCATCTGGCATAAGAAATTTGGCCGGGATCACGCTTTCATAAGTTATTTGGAGAGTTTCCACTTTTAATTGCTTCACTTACGTCAAAAAATATTTTTGGTCCTTGCTCATCAGTTGTCTGTCCACTTCTTTAATTTCACAATCAATTATTAACCCACTAAACAAACAACCCAATGCAGAGGTCGTCCGAGATGCACTTCAAGCTGTTTGACTGCACCACCTTTCCATCCAGTATTGATATTTGTACCATCACAGCCTACCAAATCAAAGTATTCTAGTAACACACCTTGTTCAGTTAGACATGATACTACAGAAGCTACAATGTCCTTAGCAGATCCGGGGTTTGGAGACGCGGACGGGGAGGAATAGGTCAGAGTGCGTGCGGCAACTTTAGCACTGTTTTACAACGTGGCTAGCGGCAGTTGGGTGAACTTAATAAAACTTTCCACCCTGCAAAGAAATCTTCGTGGTAAGCTCTATGTTGTATAAAAATGACCTAATATGCTCAACAGTATCAATTTACATTTAAATCTTAGCCTGAGACTGCAGACTGACCTCAGTTGATTTTTTTTCTTAATATATCAAAATCTCTCAAAATTGAATTTTTCCCGATTTTTATTTGAACTTACGCGATCGGAAGATAATCTCTAAAGGCAATTATTTTTAAATATTATTATTAAACAGTACAAACTGCAAAAATTTTCCACTATAGCAATAAAAAAATACATATGTATATATTTTTTTAATTCTGGAAAAATTGGAAATTTTCAATTTTTTTTTTTTTATTTTTAGGCGGTTTGAGGGATCGGAAGATAAAGTCCGATTTAAAACATTTTTTTTTGTTTTGTTTTTCTTGCATTTATCAATCACAACTTTTCCGCACTATAGCGACTCTGAATTATCAACTTACTTTTTTGGCACCACCCTAATATATATATATATATGTGTGTGTGTGTGAGTGTATGTATGTATGCATGTAATTCTTTTCAGCCAGAATCTCTCTGTCTCTCATGTGTCTATATATATAGAAGCTAAATAAAGATTACACATACACAAATACACATATATATATATACATATACGTTCGATAATAACAACTGAACAAGTAAAATACAATAGATGGAAAATCTAACATAACAACACATTTATCAAATAAAATGCGACTATAAATGTTTTCCATCTGTCACAATACACTAGAGAACTAGTACGATTTTAGTGATTCTCGTCTGCCAAAATAAATGTAAAATTAAAGCAATAAGTTAAAGTGGCTTCACAAATTCGAGAGATGCTCATTGCTTCTGTTTCTGTCTTGTTAGTTACACATAAATCACGATAACATAGCTGCGAAATATTCTAAATATAATTTATTTGCGTATGGAAGCTAGCCAATTCGAAAAAAATATAAAAATAACCATTGGCCGACTTCCAAACACTTTGCATTTTTTAAAACATTTCCGATCAAAGCGCTGGAACTTTTAAAATTTAGAATGGTAACAAATATTCCGAAGGATAAGCTTAAAGATTTGCTTAAATATTTACTTGTTTTTCTAAAATTTTTGTTTTATGGTATATATTCAGCACATGTTTTCTATTTCTAAAAGATGTGTGATATTTTGTTATAAATAAATTTCATATGTTTAATTTGATTTTTCTTTTTAATTGAAGTTAAAGTACTCTACTCGAGTCAGAAGTTTAACTACAGGAAGGAATTACTTTACTCACCTGCAATTTTTAAAATGTATTTAAACATTTTTTTAGGAGACAATATTTGTTTAAAAATTTAAATGCATTTTTCTGCATGATGGTTTATATATATATGAAAATACAAAAGAGCGGTGCCGAGCTCGGGCCAAATATTTAGTTGTTTCACCGAAACATGACAAGATTGTTTTGGTCGTGCCGGGCTCGAGCCGGACCTGTAAATTCCGACACATGGAAACGTCTAATCTTTAAATGCAAATAGTCCTTAAATAAAAATTAATTCCAATTCGACAAATAATGTTTCGAGTTATAGAGACTTTGAACTACCCATTTAAAATTTAATAATCATTTATTTAAAAAAAAAAATATCAGAAATTTCAGGATAGGATGTGGCTTTGTTTGCAAATTATATGGTTAATAATCAGTAAAAGAAAAAAAAAATCACCGAACGTGACAAGAGAGTTTTTTGTCGGGCCGGGCTGGGGCCGGACCTGTAAATTCTAACTAACTAAATATATATTTTACATGTTTCTTGGAACACTTAAAATAACATTGTTTCTTGGATGACACGATTTTGAATTTGTGTCTAATCCCTTAAAAATTGACAAATTATTTAAACGGGCATAACTCTATGAGTTTTATAGATATAAAGATGGAATTTTTTGTGTTTAATTCAGGAGTGAATAAGAAAAATTTTCCTAACTGGAAATTTTTCCACCGAAGAGGGCGGTATAGAAATTTAATTTTTGTTTTTCTTAAATAGAGCTTCATGGAGTTTCAACTTATCGCATAAAATTGTTCACCTTTTTTTAATGGAACTTTGCAATTGGAAGTAAATGCCTTGGGGAATTATTTAAGGAGATAGCCTATTGTTTCGATATTTATGAATCACACTGTATACATTCTCTTAAATTAACATGTAGTGAAACGCGGTTAAATTTTGAGTATGTTTATGTTAAATCTTATGTAAAAAATTTAATTTAAATCTTTTCAGAAAATGCACTGATTGAATTATTTCTTGAAGAAAGACATATTATAAATCGAACATAATATAATCTAGTGAGTTTTGATAATAAAAAAAAACATTTTAATTATGAAACTTATTAAAAAATTTATATTAAAAATGTATTCTAAACTTTTATTTAATAAACAGAACAAACGTCGACGAAAGCATCTCTTGTATGCTTAAATTTCCTTCGAATAGTAACTTTTGAAGTTTTAGAAAAGTTTTACTCTTGACAACATGAAATAGTTGTTGCTTAAGTAGGGCCGATGCCCTACCGAAGTCTTTTTTTTTTTTTAATTTACATTTCCAGAAGTGTTGTTAATTGCCATAATGAGGAAATCAAGTATGCTGACTTAGCATCTTGCGGACGGATCACATGCATTCTACAACATTCACAAGCATTCTAGTTAATATATTTACAGCTGGCAAATTTATTTAACAGCACGTTATTTGTTTTTCTGTGGAATATATTTAATTTTTGTTAAGTAAAAATTCTGTTTTACAACATAATAATTCTATCTAATTTAACAACAAAACTATTGAAATTTGGTAACCTAGAACTGCTTTTTTATCATTAAGTTAATCAAACGGATAGTCCAGTACCGTTCAATTTTTTAAATTCTATTGTTAAATGAAGACTATATCAAAATACTGTAAATAGATATAATGTTGCTCACAAAGGCAAATTGTTTGAAAAGATTGCATATTTTTTACATTAAAATTTTGTGTTATATGTATTAAAATTCTTTTGTTCAGAGAATGGTATCCAAGACTTCGTTTATTCCAGTGGGGAGGGATGCAAGCAGGAAATACATATTTTGTATTCGAAAGGTTTGGGCTCTAGCCCTTTAAAATTATCATGTCGCCTTCATTTAACATCATTATCATTACTTTTCTTTTACATCTTGTTGGAAATTCTCCCCCAGTACTTCAATTTCCCCCAATTCATTCGTTTATGTATATCCTGTTCCTCAGAAACTTCTTTAACCTTATTTAATGACATTTTATGTTTCTATCCTTGAATAAATGCCCACTTTTGCATAACAAAAATAAATAAATTATATTAAAACTAGGGGCTCCGCCCCCTACAAGCTACGCTCGCCAACCCCCGTTCAGACACCGCAGAATCTAAAAACACGCTAATCTGATGGGTTTTAAAAATATTAGAGAATATTGAATTATACTGAAAACAGGTGTGCAGATCTCCCTGTAAACGGGTGTCCATTCAATTCCCTTTGATTGCAAAAATTTAAGGGCAAATCAGTTGCTGTTAAGAAATCCAATGGTTGTTTTCGTTTTTGATTAAAGAGGATCAGTTAGACATTTGAAAAGAAGCTAAAATAGAATAAATTAAGCATACAGAGTCTTTGTCTCCTGGTATTTTAAAACTATCTCTATAACAATAGCCTAAGTCATGTGACTAACATCGACAGTTCCAGGCGGACCACTTCGCTTTTTATACTCTAGGTGCCATTTTGGTAATTTAATGTTAGTCAGGCGCAGGTGATAAGTCTCGAAATATTATTCTATCGCCAACATTTCATCTATATTATAATAGTTCAAGTCATCAACTGCCATAAACAAACGTTCATATGAAAGTTTGGCACATATGTCATTTTTGGTGTTAAATCTCCGAATATTGGCGCGATTTTTTAACGACGCCAATTTGGGGAACGCATCAACAGCATAAACAACAATATCCGGCTCACCATACCAAGCAAAATAACGATACTTTGGCGCTAGCTCAGTGCCCGTTCCGTATATGACATTGGCGTCAGAAAAAAATCGCGCAAATATGGGACCGTAAGTTTTCCATTTTGATTAAAAGATAATTTTTTTTTTTCGAATAAATCTGCATAAAATTTGCCATGGTTGCAAAGAATTATTGGTACTGTTACGCTAGCCAGATGAAAATGTCGCCAATAGCTTTTTTTCAACTCGCCAGTTAGCATTTTTTTTTTTTTTTTTCGAGTTTTAATATTGGACCAGATGTTATATACGCACAGCAGGTTTGGCGTGATTTTTTTTTTTTTTTTTTTTTAACGAAAATTTGGTGAAAACCTCGTTATCAAATACCAGTTACATTTGCATTTTTGGTATTACTTAGTTATCCCGTCGACCAAAAATCTATCGCCAAACTATAAGATTAAATGCCAAGAATGGTTGATCGTAAATGTCACATTCATTTGACTTTAAGAAAGTTACACGTGCTTACGTCATCAAGTGATTTTTATTTCGACTTTTTATTTACATATTTATTAATGTTATACTAATTTATTTGTTCTTTCGTTATTTAAAGTAAAAATTATGTCAATTTGTATAATTTGGCGAGTGTTTTGGCGATTTATATAATTTGGCGAAATTGGTCGACGGAATAACTAAGTAGTACCGTATTTTTTAATTATTTTCTATTATTTTCTAAAGGAAATATAAAAAAAAAATAATTAATAATTATAGAACAAAATAATTTATATGTTTTATAAAAAGAAATAAAAGTAAATAAATATTTATTATCAAATAAACAACAATAGCCGGGTTACCATGTCAACCTTTTCTGAAATATGAAAAAAATATTATCTGTTTGATTAAAATTTGATTTGCCATCATTAAAAAAATGTATATAAAATTAGAAAAAAAATTAATATTTCGAAAGCTAATTCGAATATAAAAATACTAATACCAGTTTTGAGATCTGCGGATCAATGCTAATTTTTGGTGTTAATTTCATAGCAAAGTATTCCATATTTTAGGAGAAATCGCTTGAAACATAATCAGTTGTTTAATCAGTCGATTCATATATCCGTTTCATAAATTCGTTTCATATATCCGTTTCATAAATTCGTTTCATTAGGATTTTATATATATAGGGTAGACTGAAATAAGTTATAATATATAACAGAAAATGGGGTTTTAGAAGATACTTACGTGAAGGGTACGGCCAAACAAATGATGGAAAATGATGAAGATACTTGAATTTTTATTGACAGACATATTAACTTTTTTTCAGATTTATGGGCCTAATCAGCCAAATCATTAGCATCCATGCTACAAATGAAATCATTTGGAGGATGTTAGTGGGTTTGATACCCACGCTGTTATTTCGAGGTGAGTGTACAATATTATTAGAATTTTGCATGTACGAGAACGGTAATACAACTCAATTTCCCTTTGAAGGTCCTCCTTGAAAGGCATCCTTTTCTGTACCAATATAGCCAAAACTTGTCAATAATTAACAAATAGCTCCCTCCTTATTGTCATCGCCTTTAAATGTTAATACTCAATGCATCGTCGCATTCAGTTCACGGCTGTAATAAAACATGAAAACTGGACTTATTTTCCATAAGACCTAATTACTGAAGTTTAAATCCCATTTTCAAACTTCCGTATTCAATACAAGTTTTCTTCGCCTTCTTAAAACAGCCTACAAAACACAAAATTGAAGAAATTCACACACATGCGTACCGTGCAATTAATATTTGTTCTGATATCGATTCTCTTTCTAAAAAAATAATTTATTTGAAATCCATATTAAAAATGAAATATTTTAATCGTTCTATTATTTGTAAAGCTGTGAAAAAATTCCTCAATTTCTGCCAGTTTCACACTTGTCCTTATTGAAAACAACTTCGCTTAGAAAACATCGTCATCCTTTACATCTACCTTTAACAACTTAGCAAAAATTTTAAAAACGTTTCATCTTGAATGTTATTTTTACAAGTATTATTAAATTTATACTTCTTCCATTTTATTAACCCATAAATCCGGGGTATATAATGTATCTTTGTAATTATTTTTAATTATTATATATTGGCCAAATTAAACGTGTCTTAATTAAAGGAAAATCTGAATAGAAGAACCACATTGAAAAACAACAATTTCTTTAAATTTGACGTACAAAGTACTTATGATAGAACCATGTCTTTCGTTTCTCCGATACTAAAGTTATTCGAACTTCACCCCATGTTAGTGAACAGTAGTTCTTAGAAAGTCATACCATTTATATTTAAATTCGCATAAAATTGTTAAACATGATTCAAAAGGAAAAAAAATTCTCTCTACATAGCTACTATCTGCTAATCTCAACCGATGGTGAAAGCAGATATCTGTTCTCAAAACTGTAGTCATATAGTGTAATCATTATCTTGATTTAAAAAAATATATACTTTAATAAATTTTCCACTGCCACTCAATTTATTTTTGCTTATGACAGTAAACACGAATAGAAATTCGTGTTATCATGCTGTTATATATATCCTGTTAACATGCTTGATCGTAATTAGAGTTAAATATTTATCGCGGAAAATTGGGTTAGAATTGGTGAAAAATGAGCATAAATCTTTAAAAATTCTGTGAAATTTTCGCACGAAAGAAATTTTTTTTAGTAACATTTTTAATTTTATTTATTAAAATCTTGTGCACAACTTAAAATTTCATTGGTAAAAATCCGCTCCTGGTTTGAGAAAAATTTTGGTGCTCCGTAGCTGTCACGGTAAATTACTGAAAACACTTTACAAAATTTGGAGCTCCATTTGAACCATAGTTGTAGTTGTTGGAATGAGATTGCAATTAATACTATGGTTCAATCGAAGTTCCAAATGTTTGAACGAGATTTCACTGTCTTATGGTAGCGCTACCGAGCACCAAAATTTGCTTCAAACTAGCACAAATTTTTAACTCTGTACCATATTGACTACATAAAAATACACTATTTATAACAATCTTATATATTTATCTTTTTTACGGCATTAATTTTGTAATTTTGACATAAATTAATATATCTAGCTCAGTAAATTTTATTTAGGTTTAAAGTTTCTTCCCGTAACATATTTTTGGTATTTTGAAATTATCCTTCAGTGATCCTGCTATTTCTTCAAACTAAAAAGTCCTGTATTCAGAGACATTCTTTTGTTGAATGTCGTTTGGGTTCATGAAAATATTTCAAGCACAAAATACTTTCAAAGTTTTAAAAAAATATATTTTACTGCCATTGGGAGCGGTTTACGCACGACGGCCAAGCTGCGAAAATTTTAGAGTTCTAAATTTTATTCAAGACGTAAAAGAGAACTTTATCTCTTTTCGAGACTCAAAAAAGCACTAAGCATTAGTTTATTGCACTCACTGATCCCACCCCAAATTTTATCGTATTTTCGATAAGATAGTGTCTTTGAAAATTTCAGATATCAATCCATATTCTATTTCAAAATTCTACGTATTTGACATTTCCAGCATTGCATTTTTATGAAAATTTGCGCTCCAACTTAATTCTTTACTCTTTTGCATTTTAAAATGTTGTTAAAATCCTTATTTTTTTCATTGAGTACTAATATATTTATACCGCTTTAGGAAAACTTTACACAATACAAAAAAAAATAATGTTAGTAAAGCGTATATTCATTATTTTTTATAATAGTTTTTAAACCGTTTTACTACAAAATACAAGAGTTTTTAAATTTTTCATACGTATAACTGTTATGTTTCAAAAACTTTTAATTAGATATTTCAGTAAATATTACATTTAAATTGTTTGTTGCTTTTTATTATTTATAATTATTTGTTTGTAAACAGTTATTTCCTTCATTTTATTACACCATATTTCTCTGTTGTTTCTTTTTTTCATCTTAATTTAATTATGCATTTTCGTTCAATCTTACTATTACTCTTTTAGTTTCTTTATAAAATAAAAAAAGTCAGTATATTTGCCCATACAATTTACATAAAATAAAACATCTTAAAACTAGTTGCTACATTTCACTCATAAATTTATTGTAAGGAAGATATTTTGCCTTTTTCATATAAAAGTGCTTTTATATAAATGCTTAAATGTGAAAGCGAGCTTTGCGAATTACTAGAAAATGAAAACTACTTAATTTGAATTTAGCTTACTCAAAAACGCAGTTGAGTTATTAGCTTTAAGCCCATTTAAACTTTAGTTACCATACAAATATACAGGGTGATCCTGAATTGATAGTACAAATTTTAAGGGTTGGTACAATCGACACTGTAACAATCATTTATTGCATAGGAATGTATTGGCGCAAATGTCGCAGTGATGCACAAACGCAGGAAACAATACATGAAAGGAAAGACAAAGTGTTTATTGACAGCATTGTTCACATGTGCAATGTTTATAATAACTGTTGAAAATTATGTCCACCAATACTGATAGATGCTTGAAAGGACCAATGGAGCGATTGTTGCACACTTCCAAAGATGCCAGGTATTTCACGCACACGTGCAGCAGCTATCGATATTCGAGCATCGAGATCCTCCCGGAGTCGCACGAACGTGCAACCGCAAATTCATTGCGTCCCAAAAGTGTCATTTCGGTAATTGCACACAACAAAGTTGAAATGTGCTAGCACCCCATAATGCTGAAACCATTATTACTTACGAATGGTGATGGGAACATTTTGAAGTAGTTCTGGTAAAAACTCTTCCAGGAAAAATACTATAACAACTTCCTGCTTGGTGGGCTGTTGGACTTGGCCACCCTGATCTCCCGGTATAAGGACCCTCGTTTACTTCTTATGTCAACATCTGAAGAGTTTTGTTTTTGCGACTTCAGTTGATTAACTTGATGATCTCGTCGCCTGAATATCCGTTGAAGGTGCACGTGTACATGAAATATCTGCCGTAATTGAATCTGTACGTTAATCGCTTAATTGATCCTGACAGACATGTATTACTGTTGATTGACACAATTTTGAACATTTATTGTAAACATAGCACTTGTCAATGACACTAACAGTAAACATTCCTTTCATGTCGCGTTCATGTGTTTGTGCCTCCGCATGTCATTTTACGCGCATACATTCCTATGCAATAAATGATTGTTACCCGAGTTACCTGATTGATTGTCCTGTACCAACCCTAAACTTTTGCACCATGAATTCGGGTATTAAAATCTTACAGAGAAAATTGAAAAAGTACAGGTATTTTAATTAATGTAAGAAACCAGAGAAGCCTCTGAGAAAAAAAAGATTTTAAAAATGCAGAAATCTTCACGGAAATTAACACCGCTAAAAAAAAAAAAAAAAAAAAAAAAAAAAAAAAAAAAAAAAAATAAAAAATCTAATCTTAGTTTACAATTAAGAGGATGTTTCACAAGAAATGCATCAGGTTGTAAAGAAATTTTTCAGCCAAAAAATTTCTTAATAAAGTTAGAAAAAAACGTGAAAGCAGTATCTTTAGTGCAGGTAGTAATCAATACCTATATCTATGATTTTCTACAAACGTTTTGGTAGTTTTTCAAAGCCCTCGACCCAGAAACTTGGAGGTCTCGTGTACAGAAACAGATCAATCTCACTTCGGACGCCCTGTGCAGATTTAAAGACTTGTCACCAGCAAGATGTAGTTGCAGGTGTGAAAATGGCAGAAGTCTGAAGGAGCGAAATCTTTGCTATATAGTGGAAGTGGCGAAAATCCCATTCGCGTCTATACATGGTACTAACGTCTAACTTCTTAGCTGGTTCTAGAAAGGTTGAATACTGATCTTCTTCCGCACGTTCTCGCAGATGGGCCTCATAAACATCTGTAGGCAGGCTAAAGCGTTCTGCTTTGGCGCCATAGAATGTCATGTCCTTGTTTTTGAACTTTCGGTACCAAACCTTCACAATGACATATGATACAACAGTACTACCTAAAGCTGTACGCATGATTCGGTGACATTCTGTAGCTGACTTTTTGCAACAGAGCTGGAAGTAAGTGATAGTTCTAATCTGGTAGCGTGATAATTCTATTTCAGACGCCTTGTACCTAATGATAACGATATATATATTTTTAATTTTACAACACAATGTTATAAAGCAAGACTCTTTCTTTGAAATACCAAAAATCGATTAACAATATATGAACAAACGTGACAACGCTAACTGTTTGCACAGACGATATTAGCTGTGGTGGAAAACTTTTGTTACACCCTAATATAAACTTCCTTTGGTCATCTAAAATACATTTTCAATAGTAAACATGGAATTTTTCTTCACTTCTTACTTAAAATTAATATAACTATCATTCGAATTCAATAAATGTTAAACTACATTATGTTACATGATATGAACTAAAAATATTGAAATAGGAGCATATATAATTTTATATATAAAGATATAAATTATTCTTGGACATACAGTAATACTTTTATCTTCCACTGAGACACACTTTTGGAGTTCGAATTTCTGGAAAGTGACCAATGATCATTATTTCCATTTTTTGAAGTTGGATAGATTCCAAATAGATTATTTTTAAAGAGTTCACTCCTGTATTTCTAAGATAAATACTGTTTGGCTTAAACGTAATTTTATCGCATTGTGCCGGGTAAAGCTTCTCAGACAATAAATTTATTTTTAATTCTACATTTTTTATACTGAAAATAAAACAAACTTTCTCATTCCTAGTTTTAATGACATGAAAGATAAATATTGCATTTTAATGAGATACGTAAAAATTTACTGAATTTCATTAATCTCTAATTTATTAAATATATATATATAGTAATGAAATTACGTATTTTACCAATTTTATACACGGTGATTCAATTGTTCCTTTAACCTCATTTTATATCGCTAATGAAATAATTTTATTTACAAAAAATATTATTGAGGTATGTCGAAATTTACATTCGCAATTGGATTTCATTAATCTCTAGTTTATGTTTTAAATAAAATTTATAATAGTGATTCAAATGTTCCTTTAACCTCATTTTATCGCCAATCAATTAATTTTATTTACAGAAAATATTATTGAGATATGTCAAAATTTACATTCGCAATTGAATTTCATTAATCCCTAGTTTATTTTTTTTAATAAAATTTGTAATGATGAAATTATGTATTTCATAAATTTTTATACACTTTGATTCAAATGTCCCTTTACTCTTCTATTGTATCACTGACCAATTACTTTTATTTGCAGAAAACATTAAGGAACACTTATCATGGAGGATAGACAAGCAATAGTTTCGAATCGGCTGCAAGGAAAGATGTATGAACGGATCCAAATACATATGTATCATTAATTCAGAAATCCTGATCCTAACAGGCAAGCTTTTAAGGAATCTCGTGAACAAAGGGCATAGTCGGATAAGCATTGGAAACATGCCTTTCAATCAAATTTCCTGATTTTTTTCCCAGATGTGGCTACAAATCTGACAATATATTTTCCCTATTATCACCCTATAAATATTGATATTTAATGAGATAAAAATGTTTTTTCGATTTTTTAAAAAACGGATTTTCTCAAAAACTGCTGCACGGAATTTCATGCCATTAACTGGGGATATATAGATACCAGAGATGCATAACTGGTAATTTTTGTATAATTCTCTGTTTATAAAAACTGCGTGAAACAGCGAAAAAAAATAAAAATCATATGTTATGATTATCCGAAATTCCCATTTTCTTGTAAAAAATCCCCATATGTGCCATATATTCTATATAAATGCCGAAAGTTTGCGTTGCGTAATATATATATAAATATTTACAAAAATGTATATTAAAGTTATTGAAATTCATTTTAAGGCGTTTTTTGGGGCGGAGCTACTCATCTTCGACACTCGAAGAATTTTTGGAATAAACAGTTACAGAATTGATGTATTTTAAATTTTAATTAACACATGAGCAACATTCTCAACGCGTGTCGATATCAAAATGAACATGAAGTTGAAAAACATGGCTTATATGCTTAATAAAATCTAAAATACATCAGCTGACATGTTGTCTGCTGACTTTGTTCCAAAAAGTCTTCGGATGTCGAAGTTGTGTAGCTCTGCCCCAAATAACGCCTTAAAATGAATTTCAATAATTTTACTACACATTTTTGTAAATATTTATATGTAGTACCAAACACAAACTTTCAGCATTTATATAGAATATACGGGCACATTTGGGGAATTTTTTACAAGAAAATGGTAATTTTCGGATAACCATAAGATATGATTTTTATTTTTTTGAATTTTTATCTCGCTATTTCACACATTTTTTATAAACAGAAAATTATACAAAAATTACCAGTTATGCATATTTGGTATCTGTATATCCTCAGTTAATGGCGTGAAATTTCGTGCAGCATGTTTTGAGAAAATCCGTTTTTTTTTTAAATCGAAAAATCATTTTTATCTCCTTAAACATCAATATTTATAGGGTGGTAATAGGGGAAATATGTTGTCAGATATGTAGCCACATCGGGAAAAATCGGGAAATTTGATTAAAAGCCATGTTTCCAATGCTTATCCGGGTATGCCCTTTTAAAGAACGGAAAGTGTTACTCACGCAGCTCGTTCTGACAGGACAGCGACAGCACCAGAGACCATATTAGTTATACATGATGTTCAAACTAAAGTCCAAATGCATCAATTAGACTCTCCTAAATTTATAGTCTTGAACATTATTGTCTGAGGGGTTTATAAAGTCGCTCGAGTAGGTTTACAGCGATTCAAAATTTACATATTGTACTGTTTCTGTTTCCACTTAAGAATGTAAAACATTTTCCATGTTGATCACAAAAAATTTACGACACAAGTAGATGACCCTATATATGAAGGTAAATGTTAGTTTGGTAACATTTGGGCCCCATAAAAGATTGCGTGTTATTAAGTGATTTCAAAAATAAAAATAAAAATTATAAATAAAATCCATTTTTTAACATGTATTGTAAATTTGAAGTTAAGTTATAAGCTTTCATATTGAATGTAATAACAAACTTATACGTCAAAAATATTAAACAAAGAAATCAAGAAATGAATTGCTGAGCCACATACCAACGATAAAAACATTTTTAGATCAATTTTAATTTCAAAACTAAATAAAGAATTTTTTGTAAGTTAACGTTGTCTTTTTTCTTTGCTGTAAAAGCTAACGATATAAAAAATGTTTTTTCCCAAGAAAAAAAGAAATCACTGCAAGAATTCAGCGTTTGTGAAATGATTTAATGAAGTAGGTGTTAAATGTCTTGCTCATAAAAAGAAAATAAAACTAATAGTAAATATATGTATTGTGAAACCCCAATAACTAACACGATAAGGATTCTTTCTTCTTCAAATCACTATTACGAAATTTTTAATCTTTTTTATAATTATCTTTGTTTTTTAAAATGTACTAGCGGTAATTCAAAAAATATTTTTGACAAAATAAAAAAAATACACTTTTTATTATTGTCAGTAACTGTAGTAATTAACACCAACCCTTTTCTTTTGAAAAACAAAAAGCTGAAAAATAAGTTATGAAAGTTGAAGCAAAAAAGTTACCGTTAGACAACAGTACTGTACAGAGTTTTACAAGAAAATGCTTATTTGGGTTAAATTTTTGGTGAAGTGTCAGTTACTGTTAAGTGTCGATATTTAGATGTTTCTCTCTATGTTATAATTTAAACTAATTATTTTAACTTAAATAAAGTAAAAGAATAACATATTTTTCCCAATAAATGCACATTTTACGAAGCAAGTAAATGTTACATTTTTTTCTATAAAATAATCGTCAAATGTAAGACGTTAAATATGAATGTGTATTTCATCAATTCATATTTGTAATTGCAGAAATTTCTTTATCAGCCTTTACACGTTTTACATTTGAAAATATTGGAGTGAAGCCAATTATTTTATTATATATTTAGAGGAAGTTGGATAAATTCCAAATACTAATAAATCATGTTTAAATGGATCATCTTATTTTTATAGAACATGTAACATTTGTTTAAGGAAATAATATTTAAAGCAATAAATTTTCTATTAACTGTTGATCAGTGAATTGATATTTTTATAGTATTGTACATTTTTATGGAAACAATTTATTTTATTCTAAGAATAAAAACACAAAATTTTTACTCAAACTATTAAATTAGCATTAACTCTATTTTAAATTACTTTTCCACACACTATGTATGAAAAGTATGAGTTATTTGAAATTAATTTTTATTGAATTTTACCTCACCTATGCAAATTTATAAGTGACACTATAGATAATCTATAGATAATTATATATGTAAATTCTGTATATTTTTTTTAGCAGCGGTGACATACGTATTTTATAATGCAGATAAGCAGTTAAAAAAATATCGGAATTAAAAATGATTTAAATGTTATAAATATTTAGTTATACTAAGGAATCCTTTTGTAAAGTTACCACCTTCTCAGTTTTTAAACGATATAGGGTTTTATATGATTCAGTGTTTTATATACAAGAGTTATTTATTTCTAATTATAATTTTTGTATACAGATTTGTTGCTCTTCATGAGCCAACCCCAAGACTGTTTATTGTCCCTCATTATTCTCGTTTATCTATATTTCTCTATACAGGTCTGTGTTCCTCTATACATCTGCCTATCACTATCACTAACCACATTTTTCTGCCTATATGTCTCGCTCTCTACATGCATCTCAACTTATTTGTTTGTCTATCTACATGTTTCTCAACCTATTAATATGTCTGCTTCTCAACATATTTGTCTCTGTACACATCTATCTGTCTTTCTAGCTATACAAATTTTAATACACACATTAAGTTTATTCATAAATTTGTTTCGTATATTTCATTCATATATTCCGTATCATGGATTTGTTTCATATATTTGAATTCGTTTCATTTAAATAATTCGTTATACAACTCTATGTCAAATTCTACATGAATCTTTTTATAAAATCATTTTATTCGGATTTTTTAAAATATTTGGTCGATTAATGCGGGATGGAAAAAAATACTTAAACTACGCAGTATAAAAATGATTAATTGAATGCACTAAAATTTTTAAATGATAAACTTATTATTTCTAATAGTGCAGCCATAACCTTAACCAATGATTACATTTATAATCATTTGATTATCTATATGTGTACATGGTTTTTAAAAACAAAATCATACATTTAAATAAAAGTATATAGATAAAATTTTTATATGCTTACTTTGAATAATCGTGGGGCAATACATAACGCACATCTATCAACTTTTCATTTTCTAGTGTTACTATTATTTATTCCATACTGACGAAAGTTAGCAAAATAAAAATAAAATACTCACAAGGAAGGTCTCCATACTGGGCATACTCAGAATATTTTGAAAAAAAAAAAACTAATTAAACTACTTATGTATATAATAAAGGATCAGTCAAATTTAGCGGCGGAATTACAGTAGAAAGTCTGTAAAAAAATAAAATACTTTCGAATATTTGGCGCGAAAAGACCAGAGCGTCACGCTATTTGGCGAGCAGTACTTTTCCTCGCAAATAGCAAACGATTTTTAATGCACCTGAAAATTATTTGCTAATTGATTTTTAGAACGTGTGTAAAAAAGTATTTAATGAATTTAAACATAAAAAAATGTGAGAGTTTAATAAATGCATTTCTTCGTATTACATATTTATGCTGCTTGTTATTTCATTTTATTACTTTAAATACAATTTCTTATATAAAACATACTTTCATATATTTAAGCGTATTCCAAAATAAAGGCAAGATTCATTTACCAGTTATTCATTTCAGTATCAAAGAATTCGTCGTTTCTATAGCAACAGAACTGAATCGAAAGTGCTCAATTGGACTTAATTTTGAAACATTGAAACAATTTTAATTTATTTTAATTTTGCTTTAATTCATAAAATTTGATATTTAACTTTCATTATAAATATATATACATATATGACAAAACTATAGTTAAATCAATCTAAAACAGACAATACTAAAGTCATTTACATTAAATTTATTTAAAAAGTTCAATATGAAACAATTTTATCTTAAAGAGTATTCGACATAAAAAAGTATTTTTCGAAATTTCATTTCATCGCCAACCGATGATAAATCGCCAAATAAACGAAATTTTCATTATTTTTGACGAACGTTCTATAGAGGTTCCGCCAAAAAAAATTTTATAAACATATATATCCACATGGTAAGAACACTCTGTAATTTTTTCAGCTTTTTCTGAATATGCCCGTATGGAGACCTTCCTTGTCAGTTATAATAAAAATCTAAGCTCGCCTTTTTCTGTCTACGATGATAACCTCTGAGTTGAGTGTACCCGATTTCCTTTAATAAATGTAATGTTAAAATATATAGTAAATTTATCTTAAATAAAGCTTATTAAGGGGAGGTTCTACTTCTCTAGATTAATTTTTTCCCTTACATTATTTAATCCCTCTAGAGTGTCGATTGTTCCCCTAAAGAAGCTTCATGATATATCAATTCCTTACGGTATATTTTGCTCATTGATCCTAATGCTATTGTAAAAATTTAAAGTCGCTTTTCTGGAAACGCTGCTTTTCAAAGTGGTCGACCGTTTTTCTCGGGAAAGAAATCTAATCACAGTTTCAGGAGTTTATTAGGATGATCGAAGCGAATCCTCTTCTAGTCTACACAAATTACATTTTGTAGTACACTTAAAAAAAAACTATTCAGTATTTTGACTTGAAATTAAACATAAAAATAAATTATGATCTGTAGATTTGCACAATATTATTATTATTATTTTTTTTTTACAGAATAAACTTATGTAATTTATTATTTTAATTAATTTATTTTAAACATTTTTCCATTACGGAATTATTTTTGCAAATATAAATACTTAAACACGTATATTTTCAGAAGAAAAAAATAATAAATCATGGTTGGTTGGTTGTGTTTATGACGGCCAATTATCAGCACGAGAGATATAGGCCCTAAAGAGGGAAGAGCCCTCCATGGGCGGTCTTTCTAAGGGAACCTAACCCGTATTTATGCTTGAAAAACAAAGGTTCGAAGAAAACCACGAAAAATCTGAACGATTAGGCCGACGGGCGCGATTGGGATCGAGCCCAACACCTCCCGTCTATCAGCTTCGAAATAAATCATGGAGTTAGTACTTTTAGATAGAATCATGATTAATTACATAAATAAAATATATTTTCATTATTCCGCCAAAATAACTCAAAAACTGTTTTTTAAAATTTGACTAGATGCTTAACCTGTTCTATGCACGGGACTTCATGAATTTAATTCTAAAACCAAAATTAAAAATAACTATTCAATTTAGTAAAACATTTTTCTACTACTGCGCTTTTTTTTAATAAAATTCAATTTATCATGTTACTATTGCAGCAGACGATAAAACTGTATCTTTGGAATAAGAAATAAACAGAATTAAAAGTGTTATTAATGTTTGTGATAAAATGTTTGCCTTTATGTAAAAATAAAGTTGTAATAATAAAGCGAAATTAAATAATCTCTAATTATTTGCATGTGAGGTAAAAGAATTATCGTAATACCCGCTGGAGCTTTTTAGTATTGCAACGTGGCATACGCAATATGTATATCTCTAATTATTTGTATGTGAGTTAAAAGAATTATCGTAATACCCGCTACAGCTTAAAACTTTACTTACATTAAAATTTCTTATATTAAAAATATATGTTATTTGAGAGGAAATTATTCATTTTAATAAAATACTTTATTAAGATTGGTTGGACATGGCGCATATTTCTGTGCTCATTCCTTTTAATCATATAATAGTTTCACGATTTCTTTTATGAAATTTTTAAAATACTTTTTTAAGGAAAATTATAGCATATTTTTAACGAATTAAAATTTATGAAAATTCAATTACTTACATTAAATTAAGTATTTTTTAGTGTTAAGAATTCAAATACACAATTTATTCGTATTACGTGACGTCATTTACGTAGACGAAACTTACGCATTTTAAAAGAATTATATTATGATTTTTTTGTTAAGTGGCAACAAAAGAATTGTAAACAAATAAAATTAATTGTTAAATTCGTTATATAAAGTGCTATTCGAATTCAAAGTTTGAAAATTTAACCGAATGAAACATGTTTACTATTAAGAAGTAATAACTATCAGTATTATTTTTAATATGTTTTCCGTTTAAAAACAATTTATGGAATGTATTAGTTCTATTATAAAGAATGCCGAGAAAACGTACATTCAATGGTCGAAAAGAACGCAAACCTGGTTTAGCTTTAAGGCAAGGGCTAAATATCAGCATAAAAAACGGCGGCATGACGAATCCCTTCTGAAAAAGAATGCAAGTGCTCGGAAATATGCTTTAAATTTCGAAGATGCACAAAATAAATAAATAAATAAATAAAATATTTAAATTTATAGTTTTGTAAAATTTGTCATCGTTGTTGATTTGACAAGCATATTCATTCTTACGGATATCTGAAGATGTTACAGAATTTTGTATTTTATTACCTCATTCCATAGATATTATATCACAGTACATCTTTGTTAGAAGACAAGATGGTGAAGAATTCAAAGATTTTATAGTAAATCGTGAAAACGTTAAGTCTGCTTTAGAATATCTAAAGGAAAATAATCCTTGTTATCGATATATTACTATTGATGAAAATAATTTGCAGAGTTTACCCGAAAATGAAAATATTTTTCAGTGAATAATACTCAGTTAAAAGCAATAGCAGATTTATTTACCATCAGTTGAAAAAACTTTGAACCCTGTAGATCAGAGGTTTCCAAATTGTGCTCCATGAAGCCCTAGGGGTTCCACGTGAAATTTCCAGGCTCCGCGGCGCTTTAGGAAAATGAAAATTAAATTAACGAAACCAACTCATTTAAAGATTTTTTTTATTTTTTTTATGTGAACAGATTTTTTTGTTACAAAAATATTTTTAAATTGAAAATTATCTTCAACTATTTGACCTCTTTTAATAAACTAAATTTTATTTTCATTAAAAAATATCGGTGCTAGTATTAATTTATACTAGCACTCTATTTTTAATTTTTCCGATCGAAAATGTGGTAAATGAATAAACAAACGTTCATTTAATGTAAGAAACCGAGAAATTATATTCTGAAACAATATTTGAATACTATTTGATTTTCTCAATTCCTTTCAGTATCACATGAGGCGCTGCCATCGAAGTACTCAAGGCCAGAGGACACGAGTGAGACGTCGTCACTTATCGACCGACTTCGCACTACTGTTGGATATCACACCGGGAAACTCTGAATAGCAATTTTTTTAATATCTATAATCGTATAAAACAATAATAACTATATAAACTTACTGGTGATAATTTAGAATACCCCAATGAAAAATCAGCCAGATGCGGCAACACTGTGACATTCCGCATCTGGCTGAATTTTTATTTAGGGATTCCGGATTCTCACCAGTAAGGTTAAATTGTAATTATTGTTTTATAAGATGACAGATATTCAACAAATACAATAAAGAAAATTGCTATTCAAAAATTTCCGGTGTGAATTTCAACACTAGTGATAAGTCGGTCAATTAGTATTTCGATGACAGAGCCTGAGGTGAAGCGTTATCCAATAACTTCATGTTTCGTGCTCAACTGCGTCATCCTTCTGAAATAAACCATTCTGATTTGAAAGATAAACCGCCTGATTTTTCCAATATGGTCAAAATAGTGTATGTATGCTTCAAAAGAAACTATCACAGCACTTGTTAACAAATATAAAATGTTCTGGACATAGGGACAGACTTCACAGGGGCGAAATAGGCAATAAAATACACTTCTATCACTAATTTAAAATTTTGATTTTGTTCCTGTTACTCGCTATGATTAATTAGGGCAAAAATAATGTTCTAAAATTAGGGATGGAAGTTTTCCCGGTTTGAACCCATCTTCCTTGTTAAGTAGGCACCTACGTGAACGTTTAACGAGTAATTTGAATTCGTGAAGATCATGTAATTACAGACACTCTTAATAAACCTTGTAAAATTGATATTTTCAAGAATTTGCTTTATATATATATTTTTTTTAATTTAGTGTCCAATATTCACTTGTCAAATAACATATATATTTTCTAATTAATTATATGATTGGAGGCGAAAATGATCACTTAACTGCCTCTTCAAATATACTAAATTTGCACTACATACGCATGAATCTACATGTGTTAATAGATTAGCAGTTTTATTGACAGTTTTCAGTCACACATACTAATATCCTATTACGCTAGGGCAGTTAAGATCTTTATTTTTTG
This sequence comes from Maratus speciosus, assembly GCA_963932465.1. Lineage (NCBI taxonomy): Eukaryota > Metazoa > Arthropoda > Arachnida > Araneae > Salticidae > Maratus > Maratus speciosus. The sequence continues at coordinate 398,558,729 of OZ010795.1, forward strand.
AAACGGGCACCCGGGTCTAGATTTTGACATTTCTGTTACTACGGTGCTTGATAACATTAAAATTAAGTGCCTTACTAACGCTAGGTTGAAAGTGGTTTCCCAAAGCTATCAGGGTATGTTTGTAGATAACTACAAACCAAAGCAGAAATGCACCAAGGAACGAAATGCTTTTGGATTAAAACATAGAATAACACATATGAACCTGAATGTACAGATGATGCGAAAGCAATGATGGGTCTCAATGCTGGATCTATTGCAAAAAGTAAAGAGATGGCAAAGCACTGTAACCGTCATCTATCGCGCTTTTATAGAAATACGCTATCCCCCCCCCCCAAAAAAAAAAAATGTCTTCTGAACTTATGAAAAGGTTGAATGTTGTCATTAAAATAATAAACTATATAAAATCACGAACTCTTAAAAGAAACTTTTTAAACTTACGTGTGAAGTTATTGGAAACCAACATCCGCCCCTTCTACTTCATACCGAAGTAAGATGGTCATGTCGACGAAGAGCGTTTGCACGTTTCTTGCAACTACAGAGGTGATATTAAAAGAACCATAACTCTAGTCTGGCAAAACTTTTAATTAATGAAGATTTTGAATGCATATTGCATATTTGACCGATATGGTTTGCAAAATGAAATAAATGTATCTATCACTGTAATGATTTTTTTTTTTTTTTTTTTTTTTTTTTTTTTTACAATTTGCGATGTTTTTACAAAACTTATTTTAATTTGAAACGAAAAAGATATAACCCTTTAAGACCCAATGCATTTGTAAACAAAACTAGTCATGCCTGTAGAAAGTACAACATGGACTGCAACCGCTACCTGTTGATAAAAATTGATATTTTACTCTATTTACAAGCCAGAACAATCGTTTGATTCGAGTTTTTATTATATACGACTCAGAAACAAAAATTTAAATTAATGTCTAATCCGCTCGATCCTGCGGGTTGGGTCTTAAAGGGTTAAAAAGGAACGCGAGCGCCAACAGATTAAGCATAAATAAATAAATAAATATTCAGGGGCATCATACATCTTTGAAAAACTCGTTTAAAATACATTTTTCAATAGCTAAATAGGAAAGGCCTTTGTCAAATTTAAATGTGTTCTGAATGTTTCCGCGTTATAAAAAACATACCCACTTTAAACTTAGTGAAACACAAACCCTCGTTGATCTGACATCTCATAGCAAGTGAATGAAGCTCTGAATGTACCTTCAGCCACTTATTTGGTGATACCAAATGAAAATATTTCGATTAGAACCAGAATTTTTTTCTTAAAATAAATAAAGTATAAATCACACAGAAATAAGTTAAATGAAACGGTTAAATAGTTTTAAATCAAAATTCTAACCTGAAATATTTTTATGAAACTTAAATTCCTGGTATATATATTTAGTATTAAAGATCTTTCTTTAAAATCAATATCTATCAGATAATCTATATTATTTGCCAGATGAATTTAGAACTTTGTATAAAAAATCAAAATCAGTTTTGCTGACTTTCTCAACGAAATGTGTTTGTGAAGCAAGATTTTCGACAAAAGCAGCCAACAAGATGAAATACAGAAGTATTTTAGATACAGAAAGAAACATTCGCCTGGAATTATTATCCATTGGACACAAATTGAGATATTCGCACAAAACTATTAAAAGTTTATGCGTAATTGTTCTTCACTCTAATAATGTAAAATTTATTGTAAAGCAAATGTTACGACTTCTTAGGTTTTGAAGTTTGTTTTAAATATGTAAACTTTTGACAATTCATCTGTATTAATGATAATTGAAAATAAATTCAGTATGTGGTAAATGTTTAAAATATAATTCAATTTCTGGGACAATGTACATGCACAATTGTTTAGAATACTTTTCCTTCCCTCTTTCTGTGCTCGGTAGCATCGCACCTAAAAACATTACCTTGTAACATAGGGCATGGTAGGCTTCAGGAGCTTCGTCATAGAAATTCATTCATTTCATTTTAAATATGTAAGCTTTTGACAATTCCATCTGTATTGACGATAATTGAAAATAAATTCAGTATTGCGGTAAATGCTTAAAATATATGTTTATTTCTGGGACAATGTGCATGCACAATTGTTTAGATTACTTTTCAATCCATCTTCCTGTGCTCGATAACATCACAACTAAAAAACATTACCTGTAAATTAGGGTAAGGTAGGCTTCGGGAGCTCCGTCATAGGAGTTCATTTATTTCATTTTAAATATGTAAACTTTTGACAGTTCTATCTGTATTGATGATAATTGAAATTAAATCCCGTATTGCGGTAAACGTTTAAAATATAATTCTATTTCTGGACAATGTAGCATCGCACCTAAAAAAATTACCTTCTAACATAAAGTATGGAAGACTTCGATTGCGCCGTCATAGGAATTTTTTTCTGAAAAAGGCTCAGCGAGTCAAAAAGTTTGGGAACCACTGCTGTAGATTATCAATCTCCATGAAAAAATAATATATATGTATTCAGAGTCCCAAATGTTACTTTCCGATGTAATCGAGAGGTAATAGTTATATGTTAGGTATTAATAGTTATATGTTAGGTATTAGTAGCTATATGTTAGGTATTAAAGTAGGAGACAATGAATGCAGTGTCATTCTTTGGCCTCAGATCGATACTAAGCCTATAAATGAATTTTTATGCGGTGGATATATTTGTAGAGCTTTTCCAACGTTACTTCCAACAAGAAGAGGGGATCTTAGAAATACTAGAGTTCGTAAAATTACACCAAAATAATACTTTAAATTTCTCATGTTATATGACGATGGAAGATTTGCACGGCATCCAAGATTTAGATTCTTTTGCTTTCAATAGCATTACAAAATGATGGAATTATTTGTATTAAAAAAATTCTCTACTACATGATGTTGAAACAGTTGAAAAACTCCAGGAATGGTTGCAGAAAGATCCTACACTATACAAGTCAATTTTATCTTTAAATACTAATTTAAGATCATCGAGCTCTTATTGGTTTATCAGATCACGAGAGTTGTTAGACGTCGTTGAGGAATTGGGAACTCCTATTGTTTTCATTACACTTAGTGCAGCTGATTTATACTGGCCTGAAATTTATCGCATCATTGAAGCAGACTATGATTGCACTAATCGTAAACAAAGTTCTGCATTCATCAGATAATCAAAATTGTTGATTTGTAATCCTTTAATCGTTGCTTACTTTTTTCATAAGCGGTTGGATTTTTTTATGGAACATTTTTTCAAGAAATATTTCAAAGTCAAGGACTTTTGAATTTGTATTGAGTTTCAACATAGAGGTAGTCCTCACATCCAGGTTCTTTTGTGGTTTGAAAATGCTCTTGCTGTAAACAATCTTTGTTTAAATGATGATAAAAAGATACGTAAAATTGTAAAATACATTGACGAATTCATATCGACTTGGCAACCAGGTCCTAATCAAGTATATGATATACATCCATCTAAATTTAATTTTATAGATTTGCCTGATGAAGCTCCTGACTATAATCACTTAATATGCGCAGTACAAATGCATAAATGCTCTAAAGCTTATTGTAAGAGAAAGATAAAAGAATCTTCTGAAGTCACACGCCGTTTCAAATTTCCCAGATAATGTTCTCATGAATGTAAAATTCAGTTCCTTAATAATGAAGACGAATACATTTAAAAAAGTCCTTCCGGCCAGTGCCGGGAGGAAGAGGTAGCTTTCATATTCCTTATTTTTAAAAAGCCAACTTATATTATTCAAACACACGAAGCTCAATTTAGTGGAAACCGAATATAGGAGATTCAATACTAAATCATTATGAATGAGAAATTCGCGAAATTAGTCAGCTTTATCCAAGCTGCTTTTATTTAAAGTAACTTATATTTGGCTGCCAAATTCGTCGATTTCTTAAAGTGCCTGCCATTTTAAAACAACATGGTGGATGAGGCTAATCAGTGAACTTGGTCGAGACCTTAGTAATTGCTGTGCACATGCTCACTCACATCGGAATCGATTGATATATACGAGTGCTGTCGCAGGCAAAAAATCAGATTTTTCAAAATGTCACCCACATTAGATATTGAAATTGCTATATCTAAACCATTTTTTAAGATAAGGACAAACAAAAAATGCTCCAGAATCCTTATATCAAGGTCAAATGCTTAAGAAAGAAACCTTTTTCAATTTCTAATTTTTTTACACCTCACTTTAAATATAATTTTTTTTTTATTTAATGGCCGCCATTCAGAAACAAGATAGCTGATGAATGTGGCCAGCGAACTTGGTCGAGATATTGATGTATACTATCCACATGCCTTCTTACATCGAAATAGAAGAATACGTGCGTTATCGCGTGACAAATACAACATCATTTCAAAATGTTAGCCATGCTAGAAATTCAAAGTGTTATAATTCAACCATTTTTTAAGATATAAACAAAAGAACAAATTTTCAGAAACAAAAACTGCTCCGGAATCTTTGTATCAAGGCCAAACACATAAAAAAAAATTTCATTTTCTAATTTTTTAACAACTCATTTTAAATTTTATTTTTTTTAAATGGCAACCCTTTTGAAACAAGATGGCGAATGAAGCTGGCCAACAAACTCGGTCGAGACATTGGTGTGTACTATGTACAGACCAAGTTACTTCGAAATCGGTTCATAAATACCCCTGTTATCGCGTGACAAAAATCAGGTCGTTTTAAAATGTCAGCCACAATAGAAATTCAAAATGCTATAACTCAGCCATTTTTATAGATATAGACGAAACAAAAAACTGTTCTGAAATCTTTGAATTAAGGTCAAACACATACAAAAAAAAAATCTTTTTTATTTTTCAATTTTTCGGTATCTCATTTTAAATTTAAATTTTTTTTAACTTTTTAAATGGCCGCCATTTTGAAACAATATAGCGGATGAAGCTGGACAACGAACTCGGTCGAGATATTTGTATGTACTATGTACACACCAATGTACATGCAAATCGGTTCATAAATACGCCCGTTATCACGTGACAAAAATCAGGACGTTTCAAAATGTCAGCTACGCTAGAAATTCAAAAGGCTATAACTCAGCCATTTTTTAAGATATAGACGAAACAAAAACTGCTCCCGAATCTTTTTATCAAGATCAAACACATAAGAAAAAAAATATTTTTTCAATTTTCAATTTTTTGGTACCACATTTCAAATTTAAATTTTTCTTAAAAATTTAAATGACCGCCATTTTTAAACAAGATGGCGGATGAAGCTGGCCAGCAAACTCGGTTGAGACGTTGGTATGTACTATGTATAAACGAAGTTACATCCAAATCGGTTCTTAAATACGCCTTTTATCGCGTGACAAAATTCAGGACGTTTCAAAATGTCAGCCACGCTAGAAATTCAAAATGCTATAACTCAGCCATTTTTTAAGATATAGACGAAACAAAAACTGCTCCGGAATCTTTGTATAAAGGTACAATACATAAGAAAAAAATATTTTTTCATTTTTAATTTTTTGGTACCAAATTTCAAATTTAATTTTTTTTTAATTTTAAATGGTCGCCATTTTGAAACAAAATGGCGGATGAAGCTGGCCAACGAACTAGGATATATATATATATATATATGTCAATTTTGAACGGAGGGTTGTTTCGGGGTCTGGGGGTCATGATCGATGAAAATATACCAAATTTTTTTGAAATCGCTTTCCTCCGAACGGCTGCAATATGTAGCTTTTAGGTAGCTTTCATTACAAAAATCTACCTATTGCAGCCGTTCGGAGGAAAGCGATTTCAAAAAATTTTGGTATATTTTCATCGATCATGACCCCTAGACCCCGAAACCACCCTCCGTTCAAAAGTTGATATATATATATATATATATATATATATATATATATATATATATATATATATATATATATATCCATATATATATATATATATATCTGATCTTTGTCATACTGTAACTCTCGTATTTATGAACCGATTTGGATGAGACTCGGTATGTACATAGTACATACAAATGTCTCGACCGAGTTCGTTGGTCAGCTTCATCCGCCATCTTGTTTCAAAATGGCGGCCATTTAAAATTTTTTAAAAAATTTAAAATTTGAAATGCGGTACCAAAAAATTTAAAATTGAAAAATATTTTTCCCCATGTGTTTAACCTTAATACAAAGATTCCGGAGCATTTTTTGTTTCGTATATATCTTAAAAAATGGTTGAGTTATAGCACTTTGAATTTCTAGCTTGGCTGATATTTTGAAAAGACCTGATTTTTGTCACACGATAACAGGCGTATTTATGAATCGATTTCGATGTACCTTCGTGTATACATAATACGTACCAATGTCTCGACCGAGTTCGTTGGCCAGCTTCATCCGCCATCTTGTTTAAAAATGGCGGCCATTTAAATTAATAAAAAATTAAATTTGAAATGTGGTACCAAAAAATTGAACATTGAAAAATATTTTTTGTTATGTGTTTGACCTTGATACAAAGATTCCGGAGCAGATTTTGTTTCGTCTATATCTTTAAAAATGGCTGAGTTATAGCACTTTGAATTTCTAGCGGGGCTGACATTTTGAAACGACCTGATTTTTGTCATGCGATAACAGGCGTATTTATGAACCGATTTGGATGTACCTTGGTGTATACATAATACGTACCAATTTCTCGACCGAGTTCGTTCGCCAGCTTCATCTGCCATCTTGTTTCAAAATGGTGGCCATTTAAAATTTTTTTAAAAATTTAAAATTTGAAATGAGGTACCAAAAAAATTTAAAAATGAAAAAGATTTTTTTTTGTATGTGTTTTACCTTAATACAGAGATTCCGGAACAGTTTTTGTTTCTTCTATACTTAAAAAAATGGCTGAGTTATAGCATTTTGAATTTCTATTGTGGCTTACATTTTGAAACAACCTGATTTTTGTCACGCGATAACAGGCGTATTTATGAACCGATTTGGATGTAACTTGGTGTGTACATAGTACATACCAATGTCTCGACCGAGCTCGTTGTTCAGCTTCATCCGCCATCTTGTTTCAAAAGGGCTGCCATTTAAAAAAAAATTAAATTTTAAATTTAAAATGAGTTATCAAAAAATTGAAAAATGAAAAAGATTTTTTTTTATCTGTTTGACCATGGTACAAAGATTCCGGAGCAGTTTTTGTTTCGTATATATCTGAAAAAATGGTTGAATTATAGCACTTTGAATTTCTAGCATGGCTGACATTTTGAAACGATCTGATATCTGTCACGTGATAACACGCGTATTTATTAACCTATTTCGATGTAAGAAGGCATGTGAATAGTATATCGTAATGTTTCGACCAAGTTCGCTGGCCAGCTTCATCAGCCATCTTGTTTCAAAATTGAGGCCATTAAATTAAATAAAAAATTATATTTAAAGTGAGATGCAAAAGGATTATAAATTGGAAAAGATTTCTTTCTTAAGTATTTGACCATGATATAAGGATTCCGGAGCATTATTTGTTTTGTCTTTATCTTAGAAAATGGCTCAGATATAGCAGTTTGAATTTCTAATGTGGGTGACATTTTGAAAAATCTGATTTTTTGCCTGCGACGTAACTTGTATATATCAACCGATTCCGATGTGAGTGAGCATGGTACACAGGAATTACTAAGGTCTCGACCAAGTTCACTCGTTAGCCTCATCCACCATGTTGTCTTAAAATGGCAAGAACTTCAAGATATCGCCGAATCTGGCAACCAAATATAAGTTACTTTAAATAAAAGCAGCTTGAATAAAGCTGACTAATTTCGTGAAATTCTCATTCATAATGATTTAATGTTGATAAAGATTAGGATTGAATCTCCTATAATCGGTTTCCACTAAATTGAGCTTCATGTGTTTGAATAATATAGGCTTGCTTTTTAAAAATAAGGAATATGAAAGCTACCTCTTCCTCCCGGCACTAGCCGGAAGGACTTTTTGTAATGAAAGCTACCTAAAAGAAATAGTCATTATTTAAACAGTCAATAGCCCACAAATAAAAAATAATTGACGAGAAAACATGGATTCCTAAGCAGTCATTTCCATTCACGCAGTTCTAAAATATATTGCTAAATATGCTAGCAAAGTTGAACCTCGATCAGAAGATATGAAAGATTTCATCAGACTAACAGTTGAAGAATCACACGATAATATCAATGTTCAGCAGATAATTCTGACGTTTTTAATAAAATTGTATTCTGAATGTGATTATTCTTCCCAGGAAATACTTTGGGTGTTAATGTGATGGCCTTTGTATAAGTCATCTCGTCCTAATGTCACAATAGGATAATAGTAATTTAGCAAGGAACGCATGGGAACAATTTGTTATGAATAAGCAGGATAGAAGCATATTCGTTTGAAATATTTTAAAAAAGTACCAGGAAAGCCAAGTGAGATTTGAAAATATGTCCTTGCAGAATTATTTCACAAACTTTTATAAACGCGGTGAAAATTTCTGTATCAGAAAAAAACTATTTATCCTCAGAATTATATCGAAATTGAAATGATCCCAATAATATAAATAATGAAGATTTCTATAAGCAACAATTTATGTGGCAGATTCCTTGGCGTGATTTTCAAATTATGAATCCAAATATTACTTCATGGAAAGTTATATATGAACAGCATTTTAAGAATAATGAAATTCAGGGATTGGATTTGTAATATCTTTTGCAAAATTTAGAAGATGAGGAAGAATTTGAAGAAGTAGAACCTACTGAAATAGATCAACCGTTTGACTCGATGAATGTCGCTTCAAGACAATATAAGGCACAGGATGAATTAGATTTCGGCAGAAGGGACATTGATATACAGTATAACTGTCATACCATTCAAAGTCAAGATTTGCGCAATAAATTACAGAATTTTATTGAAAATGAAAAGAGGAAAGAGAATGAAAAAAGTGGTTCTGTCACTGTTCCTTCTAATTTGCCAAATTTCATCTTTTCCCATAAACAGAAAAAAATCATAAAAATTTTTGAAGAACAGCTCAATTTCTTGCAAGGTCATAGGCGAGAAAAGTCAATAACAAGAATTGTTGTCCAAGGAAAAGCAGGTTCTTTAAAGAACAGCTCAATTTCTTCCAAGGTCATAGGCGAGAAATGCCAATAAAAAGAATTGTTGTCCAAGGAAAAGCAGGTTCGGGAAAAAGTACTTTAAATTACTTCACTACTCAATTAAATGAAACATTTGGCCCATCTTCTTTTTCAGTTGCTTACACCAACTGGAGTTGCTGCAGTCAATATAAATGGATCAACGATTGATTCAATCCTTTAATTGGGACTAAATCAAAATCTATGAGATCTTAGTCCATCTTCGATTGGTCAATTTCAGGAGGAGTTTTGAAATTGTAAACTCATAATTATAGATGAAATGAGTATGATTGGATGCAGTCTTTTGCGAAAAATAGATTTACGATTACGTAGTGCTGTGTAATCGAAACAAGATGAACCTTTTAATGGAATGTTATTATATCTATTTGGAGATATCAAACAACTACCTCCAGTAAACGACATGCCTCTTTACAGTGACAAAAATCAAGGAAGTGAGTTTATTTTGGTAGGACAATTGTTATTTTCTTCGACTATTCAAAACTATTTTTTTATCATCATCCTTCCGGCAAGATGAAACTCAAAAAATATTTTGTAGCATATTTGATCGAATTAGCAATGGAGAATGCACTACTGAAGACTATGAAATATTAATGACTCGAATCTTACAATCTCTTTCAAAAAGCGAACAGCATTTATTTAAAGATGCAATTCGGCTGTTTTCCATGAATAAAGATTTAAAAGAATATAATAATGAAAAATTAAAAGAACTGCGTCAACCTCTTGACTTCATTCAAGCTCTTCATAAATGTACTAAAGCAAAGTTGGCCGATTCTGAAATGACAAACGGAATTGAACTATTTCTTAGTTTATCAATTGGGTCTAAAGTAATGCTACGTTCTACTAGACTGAGCAAAAAGTTCTGGGAAATTTGTGAAAGTTGCGTTGTTATGCGGAAATTAACAACAAAAGCAACAAGGACTATTCGAAAGTAGAGACTATCATAGCCCATGACTTTATGCCATCGTTCTGCAAGATTCCAGGTTTGCTGCAATTACCGTGGCGGCTCATTCGAATCAAAAATCTCATGTCATGCTTCTTCAACTTCATTAAAGGATTCAAATCAACGGCCCTTGAAAAAGGATCATTGATTAAAAGAGCATTGATCAAAAGAGACCATAATCGAATTCCTGGACTCCTAGTATAGATATACCGCTAGTACTCAAACATACGATACAAATTCTGGTAACTATTAGATTAAAAATTTCCCAGAACTTGGTTATGCTCAACCTAATAATTTGTGGACCGAAAAAAGGTTTAGTAAACGGGGCTTTAGGCTATGTTGCAGATATTATTTATGAAGAAAATTACGGTCCACCAGACCAGATGCCGCGAATAATCATGGTTAAATTTGAAAACTACAGTCATTCAACTTATGAGAATGGCTTTCTTCCGATTTGACCAATAACTAAATTCTGGAAAAATATTGGGGATAAAGAGACATCAGCTGGCTTAACGTACGTAGCGTTGTTGAAAGTGAAAACTCTTCAAGGTTTAGCATTCAATAGAAAATTTCTACAATAGAGATTATATACAATAGAGAAATAGAGATTCTACAATATCAAAAAATCTCGCATAGTAACATGCAGAAAAAAAGAAGGAATTAGAATGAAAAGTTTTAAGGTTTATAATTTTTATTATCAACGAGAGCAGATTTCTAATATTTTTCAAGAAAATAGGATTTTGAAGAAGTAACTTTCTTCAAGTTTTCATCGAATATATTATTCTAAGATTGCTATCAAAGGTCATTTGATGGGAATTACAAAGATTGGAAACATACCTATTCCAAACCATTTGAGAAAACACCAAAGGCTATTGTAAAATGTAAAAACATCTTTAAAAGAACCTTTATTTGAATATTTTGTAAAATTTTGCTTCGAAAATATTTTTATTTTTAAACAGTCTTATATCATAAATAAAGGATTCCAAGGAAATTCTTAGTTATTTTGCTGAACTTACATTTTTGAAATTAAAATGCGCCAGAACATAAAATAACTTTTTTGCTTAATAAAGTTGGAAAAATAATATTTAAAAATATTGTTACTTTCAAATATTTATCTTATTAAATAATGCATCGTGAATCCAAACAAAGCATGGCTTTGAAAATACTACCGAAAGATATAAATTTCATTGATTAAATTATTTTAGAACTCGCAAAATGTTAAACAAGAAAGAAAAACCATGTATCGAGTATAGATTATGAAATACTAAGAACACATTCAGAATACTGTTTAAAAAAATTACAATTTAATAAGGTTTCTAAGAAATTATTTAGAACATGCAAAAATTTCTGCAATTACCACAAATGGTAAGAAAATTTACGATTTTTTTGTGCAAACCTTGTTATGGTTCATATATTCATATGTATATTACATAGCATGCTAACAGTTAATTCCATTAAAAGCAAAGCACAGTTGAACATTCCCGACAATAAATGTAAATGCACTTGAGATCTTTTGTGTATACTTGTAGGATAAATTGGATGAAGATGCCGTAGATTTTTACTTTATTGTTTTAAAAATTACCTGTTGTTTTTATTTGTTATTCATTGATTTCTTGTTGAAGTTTGCACCCTTATGTGTCATTTAAAACCTTATTTCTTTTTAAAGATATTATATTAAACTTTAAAAATGTTGTTTTTGTAAACACTTGCATTTCGGCATCTTACCCATACCTATGGTAAGATGACCAACTATCTAGGGGTAAGTTGCCTTGTGAAGTTTCAATGTAAACAATAACTTTTGTGAAGCAGTATAAAACACAATCGGACGAATAAAAGTAATTTTAATATTTTAGACATACTAAAATTGTTAACTTACTTAATATTAGGAAATTTTAAAAAAAATGTGAATGTAACAAATTTTGGCAATTTAATAAAAGCACAAACAAATATTTGAAAAAAAAAAAGTTATGTTTTACTTAACATTTAAAAGAACTGTGGCTTTTAAGTATGCCTATTTTTAAACATTATAAAAAGTTTAAATACGATAAAGACACTGTGATTAAGTGTTTTAGAGTACAGATATTTTGTTAGTGTTTTTCATATGCCTCTTTCTTCTTTTCAGATGTAATTAAAATCTGCCACAGACTGCACATTTCTTTAGGCACTTTGAGCAACATTTATATAACCAACAGTTGCACTGAATTAATTTGATCCAATCACATTTTTCAGAGGTTTTATTGCACTCTGCTAGACACTCTTAACACTGATTCTCATTCACTTAAAAAAAATTCCTCATCTTCTGAATGTTGGTAGGAAATTTAACCCGTTATCTTTTCAATGCAGATCAAATTAGCGTGTCTTTAGAGTCTGCGGTGTCTTGATGGTGGTTGGGGAACGTAGCTCGTAGGGGGCAGAAGACCCTAGTTATCTAAAACTATCATGGAAGACGGTAGTATTCGAGTGACTCAGCCTTAAGCCTAAAATCGTATCGTATCGTATCGTTAAAATCGTATCGTATCGTATCATAGAATTCGTAGATGGCGGAACTCATATATACAGCTAACTCGACATCAAAGAAAACGCGAAAAGCCGCCTTTTAATAACTCAGCAGATATATGTCTTATTGTTCTGAATTTTCTAGAACAGTCTTATATCTTCAGTCTAATCGTATACTGAAATTTTTACATTTCTACGTGCAGTATATTTTGAGATGTAAATAGCCATTTTTAAAGTGAAAACGTTGGTATGATATCGAGGTAGTTCCTAATTTGAAAATCTCGAAAACGGTTCTAACGATTATTTTTAAATTGATACATAATATAAATGTGATTAAGGCGAGGTGAATAACACTTTTCTTTTTCCTGGGAAAACTCTCGTTCGTTCAATAATTCGATTTTTTTTCTCTCGAAAATGACACGGGCGATTTTTTAAAAATCAAATAAATATGTTTCAGATGAACCAAATAACAATTTACTTGTTTCCAGCAAGACTCTTGTTCGTTTTATAATGCGCATGAAAAATCGGACTATATTTCTTCGCCATTCTATGGAAATTTCACCGAAAATGCATGACACTGTATTCATACTTATGCTTTCTTTTTAACCACTTTTGGGGAGAAAATTTTTGTCTTCCCACTGGCTGAGTGGCTAAGGGCCATAGTTTACTGATCTTAAGATAGGCAGTTCGATACTCTCTAGTACGTGTTTTCACATGTGCATGTGTTTTTTTTTTAAGTCTGCTAGTTGACCATTATTCTCAGTTCCTTTGTAATTTTTTAAATTGCTATTAAGTTAAATAAAATTACAATTATAATGACGCCAATTTGATGATGATTATTTCTTGGCAATTTTTCAACAATAAAAATATTACCATAAATTTTATAAATATATTTAATTTCAATCACTTTACAAAAAATATACATTAATAATTATTATTTGAATATAAATCACACGATCAGAAACGTAAAAAAATAATTCATTTCAGCTCTTCTTTTTATAATATCATTTTATATTATTATGACGGTCAATCAATATATAATCACTGACATCCATAATAATATTATTATTATAATTATTATTTTCCTTGCATAAAAGCTATTGTGATGTAATAATTCTTTTATAATAAATAATTTAGTTGAAATGTTTTATTTATAAATATTAATGAAGTTTGATAACCCCGAGACAATTGTTTTTATTTAACTTTGCAATATTTACAGTTTACATAATAAGCATATCAGAATTCTGGTGTCGCCATCTTTTGACGCAATTGCATAGTATTATAGAGAAATGTTTGATAAAAACATTGAAGTAGACAGTTTTTAAATCGAAGAATTATTTTAAGAGATATTTAATGTTAAATCTGGATAAAATTGTCTCATTAAAAAAGTCTCATAGGAAAAAAAATATATACATGGGAATTTAATCATTTTCATTCAATTTAATCATTCAATAGAAACTCGAAGTTTGCAGAGTGCATTTATTATTTTTAACTTGCCTAATTTTTTGACGGTTTATTTCAATTTTAAATTAAAATTTTCAGAATTTCCAGAGATATTTTTTACATATTTTAGAAAAGGTTATTTTAAATTGTTGCCAATTGTTAAAACAGCGCAAAGAATAATATATCCTTTAAATTAAAAATTTATTCACACGTGACTATTATAAACAGAAAAAAATGCTTTTAAATTAGAATTAAATGATAACGTGTTAAAAGCAGGAAAATATTAAACATTACGTCATAAAAATTGTTTTTACACATGCTTACTTAAAATGAAAGAAAATTATAAAATAATCAATTATTTTTAAATTAGAATTAAATGATTACGCATTAAAAGAAGGAAAACATTGAAAATTACGTCATAAAAATTATATTTACACGTGAATATTAAAAGAAAAACAAAATTTTAAATAATAAATTCATTGAATATGTGTTAAATTCGTAAATGGAGGAAATTACGTCATATTGGCCAAAGTGGCCAAAACAGTTTGCAAAACATATTGCAAAACATATTGCAAAACAGTTTAAATTAAAAAATATATTTATATGAGAGATTTATTTCAAATTTCGAGATGATATTTTTAACTATAGTTGCCAATTTTAAGGTAGCGCAAATAATAATATTATCTTTCTAATAATAAAAATATTTTCAGTTGAATGTTACAAAGAGAAAGGAAAGTTTGGTGAAAAATTATGTCAGATTTAAAACGTTACATTTAAAATCTCTTATTAAAAATCATTTTCTTATAGCGTTGTTAAAAAATATCATAAAGCAAAGACTCTGTTGACTTAGTTTCTTTTATATTTGGTAATTTTCAAATGTTTAACTAATCTTATTTAATCAAGCACGGAAACAGCAACTAACATCAGCTGATTGGGTTTTGAAATCCCTCAGTAAAAGGGAAACCCGTTTACAGTAAGATCGCCATTGATTTTTTAATTATACAGAGCAGCCTCGATTATCCGAGCTAATTGGGACTGTTAGTAAATCGGAATCGGAAATCTCGGTTAATAGAAACTGTGCGTAAAAACTCGCCGTGCTTGCGAATTTAACATCTCTTTTAAAAAAATATATAGAACGTTTTTTAAATAATAAAAATAAATATATGTAAAGTTCTGTTTCACAGCTTAACAAATTTAAAAAGAAAATCAACTACCAGTAGTAAATTTTAAAATGCAAATTGAAAAATTTACGAAAGTTCACACAGCCACTGGAAACAAAGCATTGTTCGCTATTGACTTCTCAGGGTCCAATGTTTCTTTGGAGTTGAGTGCTTTTGGGGGCAGAAGGGCCTGTATAGCACGGACAGTGAGCTAAAGAGTGTGGTTATTTTTAAGGCTCATTGAAAAGGGAAAAAAAATCAGACTTTGTTATCGGCTCGGTTAACAGAAACCTCGATTAATCGAAGCTCGGTTAATCCAGGTTCTACTATAATTCAATCTTCCGTAATCTTTTTAAAGCAGATCAAATTAATGGACTTTAGCACAAAGTCACATAGCTGATAACTGCCATGCTTGTTGGCTACCTTTTTTTTCAAAAAGTTTGCTTCGCCTTATTCAATTAATGAGATATCTCCGATAAAATAAGTCACATTTTCCCGTTCTAAAATACTGGTATCCAAAAATCGTAGCATGTAACTGACACTACAAGTACTCATGGAACTAGACTATTTTAAGTCTGATTTTTATTATAGACTATATAAAATTATTAAAAATATATATTATGATAGGAACTAGCGGGCTTCGTCCGCTATTTACGTTATGGATATAAAAATCATGTTTTTTTTAGGGAAAAAGAAATAAAAATCTATTTGACGATAGGTTTATAAAGACACATTTTGTATTTGTTATATTTCCGGGGATGAGGAGGGGGGGGGGACTATTTTGATTAGATATCGCAATTAGTCTACATGGCAGATATAATTATGATAGACACTAGCGGGCTTCGCCCCTCTATGGCGCCTTATTGGTCCAGCTTCCATAACTCAGAAACTACCTTTCGGACATCAATGCAACAGATTCCAAACGTTATAATTAACTTAATAATCACCCTATATAGCATTAAAGTAAATTTATGAGTACTGCATACTATTTTTTTATCGTAATTTCTGAAGAGAAAAAATTATTTCGGTTCCATTCTTAGGTACTGGTCTGAAAATTTTTGAAAAAGGGGGGAAGGAGGGGACATGAGACTTCTGTTTGTCAAACAACACAACGGGCTCTGGCTTATTCAACTTGGTTTTTGATGACTTCAATTGGAAGGTGGTTTGTTTAAAAGAGTGCGTTCCCTGCCCCATGAAAATTGGAACTATTGGTGCACCATCTATATAAGGATTTAATAATTATAAATTGACATTTTGGATTTATTAATTTAAGGATAAAGTGTTTTTAAAGGAATATCAAATGAAACCCTCTGTGCGATCTGCGATTATACTTGCCCAGTTGTTTTTATATACAAACTGCTATAAGGAAAATTGTAATAAAATAGTAAAAATTAAATCTGCATTAAATTCCATAAGTATCTTTTTTTTTAATCATTTTATCACTAACCTCAAAAAAGTAATGATATCAATGCAAAAACCCTTGACGGGTTAAAAGTTTCTGACGCAGCACTTTATCTTATACTCTAAGAATTTTAAATATGGAACTTAAAAATACTGATATCAAATTTTGAGTGACGTTATGCTATTTCTTAAAAAATATACTTGTATTTATTTCATCATTTTATTTTTGTTTTATTTATAATCGCATGTGCAAAAGTTATGTTCAACATGAAAAGCTGCATAAAATTTTATTCGCTGTTGCTTTATCATTTACATCTCTCATAAATTCAAAATATGAGTTTTAAAAGATATGATATAAAATTTAAGTGACTCCTTGATGTGACTTTAAAAGGTTTGCTTTAAAATTCAATTTAAATTATTTTTGACTTGGTTAAAATATTTTTTTACATCTACACAATACTTTTAATTTTCCAATTCACTGTTAAATATATCACTTTCATTGAATCTATACTGTGCATTGAAATGTATTTATTTCAATAAATTGATTTATCTTTTGTGTCACGCTATTCAAAATCCACTAATCAATTTCATGGCAATATGACTATACTTATGCGAGGTAGAGCAGGGACGAATAGACAGACTCAGAGGCAAACCGAATTCATTAACACACAAAGTGTAAATAAAGGGAGAAAGGTTGGCCATTTTTCTTGAATTGAGCGCTATTTTGCCAGAAACCAACTTTTTAAGCTAAATGTTGGTATAAGCAACAGAGAAATAAATAACTTTTCATAATATGATGAGGAAGATTGTTTGGGCTGGTTTGGACCGGAGAAAAACTGTCACCTTATTGGAAATCCATGGGGCGCATCTGCAGTCGCACAAGACATATTAAAATTAATTTCTTTTAAGGAAAAAAAAAATATGTATTTAATTAAAATATCAATAAATCCTTCTCTTGTTAAGGCCATTTTCTATATTTCTCCAAATCTGCTATAATGGAAAATACCTTTTTTACAGTCCCAATTTACCCAAGCAGAAGATCAAAAAATCATAACGCAAGGATAGATTATGAATCACTTTCGACTAGAATTTAATCGCATTATTTTACTTAAGTTTATTCATTGTGTCCGAAATAGAACTTTCCCAAGTCATCCTCGGTTTGCACCTCCTACGTTTTCCTTCCGGGTTCCACTCAAAGAGATTTTAGAAAGGCGGTTCCTTTTTCATATTGCGGACATGTCAATGCCAACTAAGCTTGTTATAATTTTATACTCGACTATATTAACAACATCTTGTTTGACTTGCATGATTTCACGTATTCTTGGATCTTTAATTTTTTCCAGTCTAAACTTTTTCGCTGATCTTCGTCAGAAGTCCATTTCGGTAGAGAGGGCTTTCTTTTTCAGACGGAGATTTAATGTTTATGTCTCTGCGCCATACAGTAAAATACGTCGCCCAAAAGCATTATAAATTAATCGTTTAGTTTTAGGGAGAATATCACTACTACACAGTGCAGAATTCATCGTTGCTATAGCTTTTCTGTCTGCACCAATTCTTCTTTCAACATCTCTTTGGCTTGCTACATCCTCGTAAACGATAGATCTAAGATTTGAATTCCCCTTCTGTTTTAATGTTAGCATCATTCTATAAAGTATTAGTTTTCTGACCTCTAGTAAAATGCTCAGGTTTACTCATATTTATCTTTAATCCCCATTCCTCATACGTGTCCATTAATTTACGAAGCATGTACATGGTGCGTCTTCATAGCGCACGTCACGCTCACGTCTTCTTCATCTTTTGCGATGATGACTTGATTATGTGCAAACAATAAATGATGGATACATTTATCTCATTCAGTTTCAGACCCATTTTATGACATTTCTTCGTCCATACTCTGTGGCACACATGAATATATAGTTTAATTAACGTTGATGAAAAACAGCAACCTTGCAAGTAAATACATAGTACTCTAAAATTTACATAAATTTGGAAATACAATGCCCAGTTGTGAATCCCCCTTCAGCATTTTTTGCCAAAAAAGCAGAATTGGACTCGAGAATTTTTTTGCTGCTTTATATGGGATCTATAGAATTTATATACACCAAGTATAGCGAAAAAATATGAGAAATCCCCCCCCCCCCCCCCTCCAAAAAAAAAGACCAAAGGTTGAACCTTTTTCTTGCATTCATCACTATTTCGTAAAAATATAATTTTTAAGCTGAATGTTAGTATAAGCTTCAGAGAATTAAATGCTTTTTCATAATATGGTGACCAAGATCGTTTGAGATGCTTGATATCGGAGAAAAATGGTCGCCCTATTCCAAGTACATTGCGCGCGTCTATAGTCACACAAGACAAAATTTCATTTTATTTTACAAAAACAATTTTATATTTAATTAAATTGTCAATAAATAACTATCTTGCTCAAGGTCCTTTTCTCTATTTTGATAAAGCCTCCATTATGGAAAAAACCCTTTTTGCAGTTCAAATTTACATAAATAGAAGAACGGCAAAACATGTGTTAAGCATAGATTATGAAACACTTTCCAAGAACCCTAGAATAATTTAACAAAATTTCAACGAAGAAAGATGATGTCTCAGTAAATAATTTAGAAAACGGATAACATTTGTAAAAAAAATCTACAGAACATTATGTCCTATAGTATACTAAAATATAGATTAGTTAGGAAACGCAATGTATAGTTGTGTATCACCCTTCATCAAATTCCGTAAATAAATGGAAATTTACTAAATATCTTTTGTGCTGCATTCGTATCTTCTATATAATTTATACACACCAAGTATAGTGAAAACATAGTAAATTTATACTAGAATTACCATGTTTCTTGTGTATATGGAACTACCCATATATGTCACAGTTGACCAATATCGATAGGGTCATGGACTTCCGTGATGTTATTCTTGTTTCCTATGAAAGATACAGACACACCATAAAGTTCCATGATTAATAGAATGATTTATAATTAATGATTAATAGAATTTAGCTTCTAAGATATTATATAATATAAAGTTTAGTATATACATTCCACCAAAGAAAATTTACATTTATAATTTCAGAATTGTTACTTTGGATTTTGACTGCTTTTTCGAATAATAAATTTGAAATTAACTATATAAATTTCGTAATAATGTTCTGACAAATGATTAAGATAGTACAACACAATAAAAATGAAATACATAGAGATTCTTCAATTTTTACTGACATTATACTACTTTCTATTTAAACAATTCTCACAAAATGCTATGGTTTTTTCTTCTGTTTTTCTGTGTATATACCAGACACAGATTGTAAACATTTTTCAAATACAGTATTTCAAATAACTTACAATAATGCATTAGAATTATTTACATTTTTTATTTTTATTTATTTATTTATTTATTTTTTAATGAAGCAAACTATGTTTCTATAGATCTTTTTGTTTAATTTGTCTAAATACTCTTGTAAATCGTTTACAAAAAAGCTATAACAATCGATTTATTAAAACGGTTTTTAAGTAAAAACGTACCTAAATTTCGTGATACATAAATTTCCTAATGTACCTTCAAACATTACGAATTATAATTATTGGGTGGATCAATTTCTCTATTCAGAATTTTGACGTTAAAGTGTTAATTGTACATTTCAAATTAAGAAAGTGTATGAATAAAAATTATGAAATGCACGAAACTATTAAACTATCGATTGTGAAATGCATCGTAGATTTCTTGGAAAATATTAATATTCTATAGCATAATAAAACTTCAAAGTGGTATTTTACAGATAACATTTAACAGGAATAATCACAGCAACATAATTTTAGACTCGTGTTGGCTGGATAATGATCGATATAACTTTGATGTTTTGAAAAGTCAGTCTATAAAAGAAATTAAATATCACTCTATGAAGTTAAGTTTTAGTACGGCAGAGTGGATATGTTTAAGGTCGCGAATTTTAGAAAGCAACATGGTAGAAGCAGTAAAAATTTTCTTTTCAAGAGAGTTAAAAATGAAAATTCTATAAACATAATTTTTGTACTAATAAGTGCTTTCAGTTAGTATCATATATATACAATTATAAGATTATTTGGAGTTCATTACAACTATTATTATTATTAATTTTAATCCTTTTTCGATTTTATTTTAAATATAGAGATATAAGAATTTTACATAGGAATTTTCCTTGCATGCGTTTTAATATCCACTTTATTTCATTTTTAGATTAAATATCAACACTGTGATAAAACATTACGAAAAAGTCTTTATTTATATATATATAACATATATATAACCATTATATAATTACAAATCATCATATATTTCCAATTACTAAAATTAAAATAATAAATTTAGTTTCAATTCATAGCACTGACATTATACAAAATAAAGATGGAACCTTTAGCTTGTAATATAAAATCAAGCCCAATACCACTAATTCACTAGCACATTACGGACGATTAATCCATATAAAACATGTGAAAACCACCTAACTTTTGATAAAATAACCTATTAAAGACAAAAGATACAAATAACCAGCAAAATATTGTTGAACAATTAAAAAACGCATCGTAAACAAATAATAGATCAAATGGATGGATGTAGCCGGAAGCTTATATAGCATTTCACTTTTTCAAGGGTACGTGAGATACAAATATAAGCAAAAACATAGTCGATTTCTGTAATAGAATCCAGCAATAAGCTAAAAATTGAATTCCATTATGTACCCGATCGACTATACACCAGAAAGTATAAATTTACCATGCCACATAAATTGAATTAAAAAATATTAATTAGTGCAAGATTCGTAATAATGAACAATATGAAAAATTGGATCATTAAATTTAAGATATACCCAGCAAGAGAATTTGTATGTCGACCCTATTACAATCTTAAACATGTATCCCATTTTAGCACAGCAAAAATCCCGCCTAATTAAATGGTACAGTTAAAAGCAAATCCTTACGGTTGCAAATCATCGCTGCTTGCAAATAATATTAACATTCTTATAAATATAATAATTATCATTAACTATTACAGTCTATATAATAAAAATTATTTATGCTATTTTAATAATCCTGGAATAAATTATTACTAAAAAGTGCATAATGAAGTATATGTTTAAAATTAAACATGTAATAAATGAGAGATATAATATAATATAATAAAGTATGGCAACATTATTATTTTAGAAATTATTAAATAATTATTTAATGCTGCCATCTAATGGAACTTCAAAAAATTAAAAAGTAAAAATGTCTATATGTGACCACAACCACGTCTAAAAGAAGTAGAAATAATTTGTAGTGGTGCCATCTATTGGAGATTACCAAATATAACTGTAGAAAAATGGCATATATATATATATATTACAACATATTACCTAATAATTTGAAATAATACAAAAAAGATAATAATAATGAAAATTAAATTTGTTATAAGCTGGCAAATTTGAAGATAAAAAACGGGGAGGGGGAGCTGGTTGACATGATTGCAACCCTTCTCGTCATCTCAAACAAACAAACAAAAAGATTCTTAATTGATAAGATTGATGTTATAGACTTTAGGCGAAAAAAAAAATTGTAAATTGACGGCTGTCCGAATAAAAAAAGGCTTTTTCAACTCTTTTTTTTTCATAATTTATTATTTTTTTAAAATAGTAAAAATAAAATAATATTTTTTATATAAAAATGGTAGGGGATATAGAAAGTTACACATTGAAGGATGGCGCATAATTTGAAGTAATTTGATTAAACAGAACTTTAGACATCATGTCAATTATGTTGAAAAAATAAGTTTTGAGAAAAATGCGTTTAAAGTTTTCAACAAAAGTTTTAGGCAGCTGCAGAAGTCTAAGTCACAGAGCGGTACGGTAAATATACATTTTGTTAATCGTCGATTCCTACTTCATAGTAGTTCTTCTTAGACATCAATATATATATTCGGACGCTCGTTCTGAATTGCAACCGTTCTAGTTTCCTTAGAAGGATCAGAAGCTGGTTGCCCGGAGTGGTCAATCTGACTATTGTCCCGTTGAATAGTGATGCGACCATCTTTGGCGGGGTTTTATTTTTTAATTCAAGTTTTAAAAACTGTTAGTTATGTATAAAGTTTTATTAGATGTGTTTGTATTTAATGTCGTGTCGTGAGAAAAATAAATATTTGATGTGCAGACTTCAAGCATAGTGCTGATTTAAATAATTTACATATGGTTTCCTTGATGACGAGTCAAGTCGTTGCAATAACAGAAATGGTCGGGTTGTCGGACATTGTCAACTGTATATACACAGATTTGCTTATATGCGACGGGCTTACTTGCTGCGTCATTAAAATAGCTATAACTCTGTAAAATACATTGATAAACAAGAAATTTTTTCTTGGAAAATTTTAACAGACTTAAGTAACCATACCCTTGGGAATTTAGGAAACATTCATAAAAAGGTGAAGTTGGTTTCCGTTTCAGTGATATCTGTGTTTAAATATTATGTCATTATGTTATTTTATTGTCTTTTAGAGTACTTTGTGGCTACAGTCTAATGACTCTGAAAGTGAACAAATATCTCTTTTTATAATAAATCTAGGCGCCAATAAGCTGTGTTTCGTCCATGTGAAAAATGCAGAACAGCAGCGCTGACTGTTGAGCGATTTGCACCAAAATATAATCAGTACCAATTCATATGAAGGACTATTTTAACTTTGTATACTTTTTACAGCGGAAGGAGACATCAGAAATAAAATATGTATAGATAGAATTATACAGAGTTCGTACACACTTCTTTAAATAAAAATCAAGGACTTTCAAGGATTTAAAAAATAATAATAATAAGGACCTAAAAATTAAAAATAAATAAATAACTTAACTAATAAATTATAATATGCATTTTTTAATAAAGGATTTATTTTTTGTAAATACAATTTTTAAACATTCAAATGGCCGAGAAGGGGGGAGGGCATTTCAGCGTGTGGCAGTAAAAATTTAGAAAATTTTAAAATAACAAATACAACAGACGAAAAATGTAGTCGGATGTGCCAATATCCAAACTTTCTTCTATGTCATACATGTTAATACTTCAAAATTCACTATCTGAGTGCCAATATTGAATGGCAATCTATGCCCATCATGAAGATTCCAAAGATGTGAAATTTCGTGATTAGTTCTTGAGATATGACTATTGCTAAAATAGAGTAAATCCTGCTAAATGCAGCATACCAGCGACAACTGTTAGGTTATTTGCACTAAAACCTAATCAGCAACAGCATGTGTTAACGTCTGACTGAATCTGAAGTTTGATAAAAATCCATGCATTAGTTTTTGAGTTAGAGCTATTGCGAAAATCGGGAAAAATGTGCACAGTAGCGCCATCTATTGGGCGATTAACACATAACATTATCAGGAACAACTTGTATCAACGTCTAAATGAATCTGAAGTTTGATGAAAATTCGTGCATTTGTTCTTGAGATAGGGCTATTGCGGAAATCATGAAAAATTCAGCATAGCAGCGTCACCTGTTTGGCGATCTAGACCAAAATATAGCCACTATAATTTTCAAGGTATACCTGAATCTGAAATTTGATGGCTTTCGTTTAAGGAAGTTGTGCAGAATTTCTTGGGGAATAACAAAGCTACAAATTACAAGTGTATAGCTCAAAATATGGTAAAAAATTAAAAAGCTAAATAGTCACATGTTATTAAAGCTTCATTTATTGCATTCTCACATTGACTTTCTCCCAGATAGTATGAGAGCAATTAGCGAAGAGCATGGTAAACGATTTCACCAGAAAATGGCTGCTAGGTGTCTCGTTTCGATCGCAGTGGAATGCAGCAATGCTTGCCGATTACTGTTGTTTCATCAAAAGAGAAGATACCGAACATAAATATAAATGTAAAAATGGGTACTAATGTACTCAAATTGTATGCAGGTGTGTAAAATGCGTATAAACAGTGTACAAGTATATATACTGGTAAATTTAATATTAATGTATTATTAGTATGCATTATTGTAGATCTCATAAATTGTCATATATCATAATAACCTATAAATACGTATCATTCGTTAAAAAAAAAAAGAAAAAAAGTACAAATTTCTAATATCATTTTGATTTACTCAAGGGTATATATAATTGGAATATTAGCTTTAAATTTAAGAAAAAGTTAAAAGTCAATTTTTGTTTGTCAGTGATTTTAGAGTTTTAAAATTTCCTCTCGGTGATATATTCTTAAAAGTCAATATTTTAAGAATTAGCAAAAAGAAAAGATTTTTTTTTGAAAATTCTAGACAGAATATTACTTAATAATTATTTATAACTCAGATTATTTATAACTGAGAACTTCACATTTTAGGTATTATCAAGTAAAATTAAATAATGCCCAGAATAATTTAGTTACCGAAGATCAAACGCATCTTGAATTTAATATTTCAAATTTTAGTTGCTTAAAAGAAGTAAAGCTAAGAGTGAAATGTATTCAAGCTGGGAATCGCTTGTAGCCTTGCCAACATATGACAGTGAGAAGTACCAGGCTGGGTATCGTTCCTAATGATTCAGTTAGTAGAACGTCGGTGCTCTATACCGAGGACCCGGGTTCGATTCCTGGCTTGGATACTTTTTCTCTCTGTTGGCTATACGCCTTTTAAGCAACTAAAACCTGAAATATTATTTGAATGCAAGGCGTGAAAAAATGTATTCTGAAAACATTCCAAGATATATATAGATTTATATCTTGAATCTCCTTCAAAATATCGTATTCTGTAATATAGTACTACTTCATTGTGTAATTTATCAGATAATATTTAACAGAGATAATTACAGGAATCTCCTCAAAATATTAGTATTCTGTAGCATAGTATCACTTCATTGTGTACTTTATCAGATATTATTTAACAGGAATAATTACACGATCGCAAATTAAGTCTTGTGTTAACTCAATAGTGTTGGATATAGTTTTGATGCACTGAAAACTGAGTATACTATCGAAATTAAATTTCACTCTAGGAGGTGAAAGTAATGCATGGCTGACAGAATATGTTAAAAATAGAGTTGTTGCACGAAATATGTGTACGATAGGAACAAGAATATTTATTGATCCAGAAAGTGTTTCAAATCGTTCCACGAAAGCTATTTTGATCATCATTTCTGGTTTTACGTTGTGCGTTTCAATAAGTCGAATTAAATCGACTGTATGCAACTATTAAATATATTTATATAAGTTTCTACTATATTCGATTATTCATTAAAATTTCAGATATAACATTCAAATATTCATTTTACAGCTTATTTTATTACTTGGTGCTTTATGATCCACAGAATGTTTAATTACTATTAAAGTAATGTGATATATAATTTATTTATTTTATTAATGTATTTTTTTATATAAAAGTAGATTTTTTTATACATAATACTTTGCTGAATCACATTTAAAAGATACAAACAGTCTATGTTAATTATTTTTCAAAGAAATTATTTTCTCAGCCGTTTAAATTGGCGTATCAGGTTTCTTATTAAAGCATTTTACATGAGAAGCTTGAAACTATAAAAATATTTTTACTAACATATAATATCGCAATCGCAATACATTTAATTATATTGTTTTTATAATAATACGATATTTCTACAACAGTATCTTTTTAATTAATATATATACAGCCGGACCTCGTTATCCCGACACACGGATTTCACGTCACCCCGCTTATTACGTCTGTTTTTCAAAGTCCCGATTTTCTGTATATGATTTTAATGTAAATAAACTCCGGATTTTACGTCGTTAAATAATTTACCCCTCCGGATATTCCGACGGTTTAGGAAAATTGTTTATTTTTCTTAATCCATCTTATAAGTACGGAAATTAAGCGGTAAGAAATATCATAGCCAAGCTTCATACAGACGTATCAGTGTACTCGCGGTCTTTTTGTTTTGGCCAGGCGGAGCTTTTTGAGGTTACACGTCGTTTTTCATCTGACTAAAACCGATGCATTGCATCGCATTGAAACGATCAGAAATTATCTGACATCCATTTCTGAAACAACGAATATTAATTACAATTCTTTGTATAATATTGAAAATAAGAATTGTAGGAAGCACATCTAGGAATAAGCAAACCTTAATTCATAAGTATTTCGTGCAACAATAAAAAAACAAGTCATGATTAATCTGATTTTTATTCTTTTCAATTTTGTTTTTGTGTTTGTATTGTTTAATAATAATGTTTTATTGTTTAAGACTGCAAGAATAGTTATGAATTTAAAATTCTCATAAATTAATTAAAAATATAGCTTTTTATAGACATGTTTTTATTCAACTCCGGTTACCGCGACACTCCGCTTATGACGACATTTTTTTCCGGCCATTAGAGTGTCAGGATAACGAGGTTCGACTGTACCTAAATTTCATAATATTATAAAAAAATTCTAATATACCTTTAGACATAATGCATAGAATTATTGGATGGATCAATTTCTCTAATCACAATTTGGGGTATAAAGTGTTAATTATACATTTCAAACTTAAAAAGTATTTGAATTAAAATTTTGAAATCCTCTCAACTATTAAACTATCGATGGTGAAATGCCTCGTAAATTTCTCCGAAATATTAACATTCTATAACATAATAAAACTTCAACGTGTTATTTGCCAGATAACATTTAACAGGAATTATTACAGCAAAGTAATTTTAGACTCGTGTTGGCTAGAGAATGATCGATATGACTTTGGTGCTCTGAAAACTCAGTCTATAATGCAAATTAAATTTCGTTCTAGGAAGCTACGTTTAAATATGTCAATATGGATATGTTTAAGGTCGGGTATTTGAGCGTGTAACGCGTTAGGGACAGCACAATTTTATTATTCCACATAATTAGATTTTCGTAGTAGAGTATTAGAAGCGATTTTTCCAGACTTTAAGGGTGTATTCGAAAAAAATATTTTTCCACCCTCAACAGCTCGAAATTTTCTGAGACATTTTCGGACTCATTTTTAAAAGTAAAAACAAGAAACTTGCTGGGGTGATTTCTGAAGACATGTTTAACATGCCGTGTGATTTCATTTTCAGCTCAATTAATTAGAATTTGATTTTTAAACAATTATTTTCTCAGTATGACCATTTTTTTCATTCCCAGATCGCCCGCTTCGGAAAATTCGGTTCAAAACGTCAACTTTGACAGCGTGTTTTACAGTATTTTCTGCATTTATCAAAAAATTAAGAAGCACGGCACATTATATAGTTTCTAAATAAAAGAATTTCCCAGTTTGATGCGGTTGAGACCAAAACTGAATTTTAAAATGAATCATAAAATAAGCAGTTTGGATCGGAATACACCCTTAAGTTGAATATCGCAGGTGTGAAACTACAAGATTAATTGGGCTTTATGGCAATTATTATTATTATTATTAACTTTTTTCGATTTTATTTTAAATACTTGGATATAAGATTTTTATTTACGCATTTTAATTTCATTCCTTATAATTCATTTTATTTATTTTTAAATTAAGTATAAACAGTGCGATAAAACATTACGAAAAAGGAATTTATTGTTAATCTGGTTTAATTAGACGGAAGAGTATATAACTGAGACCTTTCAAATTTTACACAATTTCAAGTGAAATTATAAAACGCTCACAACAAATTAGTTACTGAATATCCAATACATCGTGAATTTCTTTCAAAACGTTGATGTTCTATACCATAAAAAAAAACTTCATTGCGTAATGTACGAGATAATTTTTTTACAGTAATAATTACACAATCGTAATTTCAGACTAGTGTTTGAAGAGTGTTGAATATAAATTTGATGCTCTGAAAACTGGGTGTATTAATAAAATTAATAAGTATTAATAAAATTAAATTCATTAATAATAAACTATTAATAAAATAAAATTAACAAAAAGGAAGTACGCGGAAGTAATGCATGGCTGACAGAATATGTTTAAAATTCAGTAGTTGTACGAAAGGGGTGCACGATAAGAGCAATAAAATTTATTGATCTAGAAAGTTTTCGAAATACTTTCTTCACTTGCATTGTATGTTTCCAGTTATAGGATGAAATCGAATGTATTGAATTATTAAATGCTTTTATATTAGTTTCTACTGCATTCGAAAATTCTCTAAAATTTGAGATATATCATTTAAATATAAGTGGAAAAAATCTTTTTTAGTTACACTCATTTAGTTTATTTTTACTTAAATCTTGCATTCATTAGTAAAGCAATAAAGCATAATACAAGTTTTGTTCGCCTGCTGCAAGTTATTGATTTGAACTTCTTAAAAGAACATTTTCTAAATAGTAGATTAATACTTGAAAAGCTCGTCAATAACAATTTCAGACACCTCGGGAATTAGATGACACCCGTTTAAGACACTAAAGATGTTGAATATCTTTTAATTCTTAGGAAACTCACAAAGAAAATATTAAGTGTTGTTTAAATTCGAACTTTTATTTTTTAAAGGTTGAGATCCAACGCATATTATACCCTTTAAGATAACGGCAGTATATTGCACAATCGAATACCTCCGATTGTTGATGTGATGGATTTATTTACATGTATAATTAATAGTTAAAGAACCTAATTATTTTTTAAGGAAAAAATATTATCGGTTTAAAACTCAATCGTATTTTATTTTTTTCTGCCTGATTAAAAATCCTAAAAGTGTAATCTATTTCAATAAATTATTGGTCGACATAATAAGAAATTCAAGAAGAACTGATATATGAACTATACCTACGTTTATAGTCATATTTGCGAAATTTTGAATTTATTAAGCAACTGTTAATGTTGAATTGCATCGTAAACCTCCTTCGAAATATTAGTATTCTGCAATATAATAAAACTTTGACGTGTTATTTACCAGATAACATTTAACATGAATAATTACAGCAACGTAATTTTAACCCGTATTGGCTGAAGAATGATCGATATAACTTTGATGCTTTGAAAACTCAGCCATAAAATAAATTAAATTTCACTCTAGGGAGCTAAGTTTGAGTGCGGCAGTGGATATGTGTAAGGTCGAGTATTTGAGAATATAACACGATAGGAGCAGTAAAATTTTATTAATCCAGAGAACTAAAAAGAAGATCTTAAAAAGCGACTTTTGTAGTAGTTTGTCCTTTCAGTTCAATATCATACGTATGAGATTATAAGATTAATCGGTGTTCATGGGAATTATTATTATTATTATTAACTTTTTTTAATACATAGATATGAGATTTTTAACTAAGCATTTAGCTGGCATTCGTTTTAGCCCACTTTATTTTGTTTTTAATTAAGTCTTAGACACATCAATAGTGTATGAACGCATTACGAAATAGCGCTTTATTGATTCTGGTTTAATTAAACGGAAAATTATTCAATTTAGCTTTTATGTACCAAATTTTGTACAATCTCAAGTAACATTATGAAGTGCTATCAGTACGTTAGTTATCGAAGATGAAATACATCGTTAATTTCCTTCAAAACATTAATATTCTGTAACGTAACAAAACTGCTTTGCGTAATTTACCAGATAATATTTAATAGTAATAATTACACAATCGTAAATTAAGTCTCATGTTAAATGAAGAGTGTTGGATGTAATTTTGATGCACTGGAAACTGACCATATTAACGAAGTTAAATCCCACTCTAGGAGTCTGAAGTAATGCATGCTTGAGACGATATGTTTAAGATACAGTAGATGTACGAGAGAGCAGAACGATATGTGTAGTAAAATTTATTAATTTTAATTAATTTTTCAACTACATTTCAGCAGTGAAATTACGCTTGAAATTATTGAACATTAATGATGTCAATTATCACATTGCTACAAAGCGTAAACCAACTAAGTGAAAAATGTCCAAGCCGGGAATCGAACCCGGGTCCCTGGAATTGATCTCCAGTGCTCTAGCACTAAACCACAAGGACGATGTCCAGCTTGGCATTTCTCACTTATATAAGTCGGTAAGGCTGCTACTGCAGCACAAGATAGAGAAGTCTTCTTGAGCACACATTCTAGTGGCGTAACATGAGACGCAAATAAACCCAGCATCGGTGAATATACAATTTTAATTAATTTTTCAACTACATTTCAGCAGTGAAATTACGCTTGAAATTATTGAACATTAATGATGTGAATTATCACATTGCTACAAAGCGTAAACCAACTAGTTGGTTTACGCTTTGTAGCAATGTGATAATTCACATCATTAATGTAAAATTTATTATTCTTGAAAAATTTTCAAACTGTTATACCAAAACTATTTTGGGAATAATTTCTTTATTTACACTGTGTTTTTCACTTTATCAAATTCATTCGAGTGTTTGCAAGTTATTAAATATTTTTATATAAGTTTCTACTCCGGTCGATTATTCTCTAAATTTTGGGTTATAGCATTCGAATATTACAGCTATTTTTTGGTTATAAAATTTAATTAAATCTTACATTTATTAGTAGAACAATAAAGTATATTATGAGTTTTGTTCTACTTTGGAAGTTGTGTAATTGAAACGCTTAAAAGAACATTTTCTAAATATTAGCTGTATACAAGAATAGCTGGTAAATAAAAAAAATTAAAGAATTTAGGAATTAGATAATGCGCTTCCAAGGCAACAAAGGAATTAGATATATTCAAATTCCTTTATAACTCACAATAAAAAGCTTTAGTATTGTTGAAATTCGTGCTTCTTTTAGTTAAACGTCGAGATTCTACACATTTTATATCCTTTAAGATTACCGCAGCAGATTACCCAATTCAATACCAATGATTCTTGTCCGTTAAATACAGACGGATCTCGAAAATGCTCACTTAATGATACAAACGAATAAAAAATAGGCTTTCTACATAATTAAGACATAATTGATGACTTATACATATGTGATTAATAGTTAAATAAACTAATTATTTTTAAAGAAAGAAATATCTTGGATTTTAAAATAAACTGTATTTATTTTTTGTGCTTGAGTAAATATCCTAAAAATTTAATCTATTTCAATGCAATTTCGGAGGATTTTATTTGAAATTCTAAAAGAATTGATCTTTAATTATACTGTTTTAGTAATCTTTAGGAAATTATTATATGTTTCGTTGAATGAGTTCGTTAAAAACAGATGAAAATTCATACATGTAACAAATTTTGTAAAAGAGATTATTACTATAATTTTTTTCGAAATAATGTGTGCTAAAAAATGTTCCTTTTCCATTTTGCCCATTAATATGAAATATTCAGTTGTAACGCGGCTCAAGAAATCTAGGAAAGTTATGATTATTGGTTCTGTGAATAACAAGGTTTTTTTTATGCGCATTTACATTATGTATGGATAGAATTCGAAATAAATCTTGTTTGATAAATATGCAATGCATTCCATTCAGTTCAATGTTATCAACGACGTTTCTTTTTATGTATTTTTTTTTCATATTGAATTGGAAAATTTATTGAATAATAGATATTCTTTTCCATTGCATAAATATATAATGCATTGCTTTTTTACATTTTCTAAATAAGTCAATGCAATTTTATGAATAACTGCATTTATATATGTGTATATATAAAACAATAATACATTGGAAGATCAAAAATAAAAGCTACCTGTCATGTAGAGTTTATATTATAAATAGCTGAGTTTCCAATTTATATATGGTGATTTGAAAACAATTACCATATCTATCTTGCAACTTTGGATAGGTGAAAGTAAAGTGAAAATTTATTAGATTTTGTGTTTTAGAATTAATTTGTTTGCTTTGGAGAAAAAAAAGTAAACAACCCCTAATAAATCTGCAACTAATTATAATAGAAGAAAGTTACTGGTACCAGTCGATTGAAAATAAAGTATTCTTTTAAATAATGCAAATAAAATTTGCTTAGGGGGTCATCTACAAATGCAAACCAGACCAAGCTTCTTTATTTTTTTTTTTATTATAGCAACAACCAATTTTAACAATATATATTAAATCTGCTCAAACTATGCCTAGAAACGAAATTTACAGTTATTTGAATAATAAGTTTTGAATTATAAACATTCAAAATTTAGGGCTTCTAATGTTAAATTACATTTTCATATTTTTATTAATAACTGCTGAAATTCTAATCCTAATGTGCAAATTTTGTTTGTGGTTATAATAATAAAAAACCCAAACATAAATACATTCATTTCGTAATGTTAAAAATTTCATAATATTAATTATGAATTAGGAAATTAATATTAAAAAAATATGAATACAGAAAAATATGAACCGACAATTTTTTTGACAGATTTATATTTAAGATGTCCTGCTTTATGCGAATTCTCAATGTAAAACTTTCTTTCAACTAGTTTTCGAATTATCATTAAAGAACGTCAAAATGATGGTTTGTCTATGATGTACAGAAAAGCATAAATTGAAGAAATATATTTTACTCATTTTATTGAAATATTTGGACTGGCAATAGTCGAAACATATTAAGCGAGTGAAATGTTCATATGTTCAAGAAGTAATCCATTAATAGAAGTGACTCTGTACTCTGTAGAAGTCATTCTGTTGAATTTCAACAATCAAGTACGAACTTCAATTTGGATACAGCCCCTAAAATATGCTCATTTTAATATAATTAAATTCTCGGAAACTAACCGTACGAATTTCATGAAATTTTGGTTTTAGGCTATTTGAAGGGTGTAGAATTTTTTTATGGTGTCAAACTTGGTTATTGCTATTTAAATGAAAACAAAGTTTGGGTTTGTTTTGATATTTAGATGGCCCCTAAGCAAATTTTATATACATAATTCAAAAGTAGACTTTATTTCCAATTATTTGGTACTTGTAGCTTTCTTCTACGATAATTTAACGCAGAGTTAGCAGGGGGTGTTTACTTATTTTTTTCACTACTGCACATTACTATCTATTATAGCAAGAGTTGCAGAGTTCTATATATTTTAAATGATGTAAATATCCATTAAATTATTATCTATTAAATTATAATACAATGATTTGAATGATTTTATAGGATGTTTAAATTTACAAATGTTTTCCAATAATTAAATAATTTAATTTTCTCGAAATCCCATTTGTATATCACAAATTTCTTAGAATAATTGTGTATGTTACTTACTTTACAAAGATTACCCGATATTCAGTACAGTTATTCATTTATGCAATATTTTCTAAAAGAATGCCTATAAAAGGAAATCATTTTAAATGTGCTTAATATTTAACAACAGCAAATAAATCTCTTAATTACTATGTTAAATGATAGAAAGCGGACAACAGAAGCTTCTGTACTCTGTAATCTAGATAATCTAGAGTTAGGTTTTCCAAACCGCAAAGTCATTTAATGCGAAATTTATATTGTGGTTATAAATGTATTAAAAAATTGTGTAACTGTAAAAAAGATTGTGTAACGTTACTCCATAACATTAGTGGCAGTCATGTGCTTAATATTTAACAACAGCAAATTAATAACTCTTTTTTACTATGTTAAATGATAGAAAGCGGACAACAGAAGGTTCTGTACTCCGTAATCTAGATAAAATAGAGCTGGGTTTCCCAAACCGCAAAATCATTTAATGTGAAATTCATATTCTGGTATAAATGTATTAAGAAAAAAAAATGTGTAACGTTACTCCGTAAAATTAGTGGCAGCCTTGCTGCCTAACATTTTAAGGAGTATTTTAACCGATATAGCTGGTGTTACATCGCCTGATGTGTAATATTACACCAGTTATATCAGTATAAATTACACCACTATATATATGAAAACAATTACTCCAAAAAATTGGAGGCCACATGCTGTCACCAATTTTATGGGGTAACGTTACATATTTTTTAACAGTGAACTACAGAAGTTAAAGTCTTAGTATCATTCATTTATAATTTGTTTAGTCACACAGAATCTCAAAGTGAGTCTTAAGTAGGTCTTAGACACAAAATCCAATCTAATGTCTTTATACATATTTTCGAATAAAACTTTTGGTGAAATATGTGTATGTAATGACTATCAGAAAAATTCGTCTTTATACATTAAATTGGCCGTCATTTATAAACGATAATTTCCGTACTCCTAGAAAACATGCTTTTTCCTTCAATTCTTCCCTGAAGTCTGAAAAAAGGGAAAAATTCCGTTTATTCCTTGTACACATGCGTATTGGCGGTATTAATACAAAACTTCGAATTTATTTTTAAAATGAAAAGCCGAAAATTCAATAAATTAAACTTTCTAATTTATTTAGAAACAAATAAACAAAAAGAATACTGTCGAGTTTAATAATTAACAATTTTCACATTCGCTTAAAATTATTCGCAATTTATTTTTTAGAGCATTAAAAAAAAAAAAAAAAAAAAAAAAAAAAAAAAAAAAAAAAAAAAAAAAGATTTGCATGTAAAATATATTCTAAATTTGAAACATTTGACATTTGAAATCCACCGAAGTGAGAATGCTTTGGGGCCTAGCTACAATGGCTGTCGCTTCGAATGATCCTTATTATACATTGAAAACACAACAAGTCACAACAACTTTTATTATCTATTATATATATTATATAACTACAATGGGACATTCACAATTACATCCATTTCTTACCCAGGGACTCGAACCCGGACCCTCGGGGTGACAGCAGCCTCCGCTTTATAGTCTAAATGAACACATAAAAATAATACATACTACTTCAATCAAGTTAAAAAAAAATAGATTAAAAAAAAAAAATCAAACATTTCTTCTCGAATCTCGCTGGGCGAATGGTTAATATGCTGGATTTGAGACATGCAGACCCGGGTTCAAATCCAAGCGGATCCACCGAAGAACGGAAAAAGAATGGAAATATCTTCAGTTCACAGAAATAAACCGGCAGTAGTGCTGCCAGGAATATTTCCGTTACTTAAAAAATTATTTCAGAGAGTGTAGTGAACATACTTCGTATGAAAAAATACTGGAAATTTTATAACATAAAAAAAATTTAAACATACTTAATGTTTTATATAGTTCTTGAAACCCTTGCCTCATATGCAAAATTTTTGCACTGTTGTGAGAAAATGTATAATTTTAATTTTTCTTCAGAACTTTAAAAATATTATTAGTTCATAATAAAATTTAAGGTGAAAAATGAAGTTTTTTTAATGAGTGATTTTTGCATTATATAGCATATTTTTCCAAATCTCACTTTAAATCAAAAATCCTGAGCATAATGTATTGGATATAAAAAGCAGAAACTCTGTTGAAAATTTCATCCATATCCCTTATAAGGAATTTTTGATATATCCTTTCAAAGTTCACAAATCTGTCTATTCTAAGAAAAGGTAACTAACGCTGTCACCGCCGCCGCCGCCGCCGCCGGTTTTGAATTTTTTGTGACAGGAGGTCAATAAAACGTCGCTCATATTAACTTCATAAAATTTCGTTAATATTAAGAAAATTATTGCATAAAAAAATATTAAAATCTAAAAAATATTAAAATTATAAATTAGTATTATAGAGAAATGTTTGATAAACACGCTGATGCAGACAGTTTTCAAATAGAAGAGTTATTTTAAGAGATATTTAATGCTAAAGTTGGACAAAATCGTTCCATTAAAAAAGTTTTATAGGAGCAAAAACTATACATGGGAATTTAATATTTTTTAGATCAATTTATTCGATAGAAGATTCTGGTGTGCAGACTCATTTGTGTTTTTTAATTTGACTCATTTTTTGATATTTATTTCTATTTTAAATTCAAATTTTCAGCATTTCGAGAACTATTTTTTACATATTTTAGAAAATGGTATTAATTTAAATTGTTGCTAACTGTATAAAAAACGCAAACAATAAAGTTTGCTTCAAATAAAATAGTTATTTACACGTGACTATTATAAACAGTAAAAAACCTTCAAATTAGAATTAAATAATTAGGTATAAAAAGCAGGAACTTACTGAAAATTACGTCATAAAAACTATATTTATACGTGAATTTTAAATGAGAAACTACATTGTAAAATAGTAAACATATTAACATGCGTTTGAAGTATTAAATAGGAGAAATTACGTCACATTTACGTCACATTACACTTATTACGTAAAATGAACAAAAAATAATTTTGCAAAATAGTTTAAATTTAAAAATTACTCGAGATATTTATTTGATATTTTGCTGTGATCTTTTCAACTATTTCAGCTCAAATAATGTTTCATTTCTAACAAAAGTATTTTCACTTAAATATTAAAAAGAGAAAGAAAAGTTTGGTGAAAATTACGTCATATTAAAAGTGATACATTTAAAATGTCTTATTAAAAAGAACTTTCTTTTTGCTTTGTTAAAAAATACCGGGTAACAAAAATTCTGTTTACTTAATTCATTTTATATGAGCTTATTTTGAAATGTTTAACTGATTTTATTTAATTAAAGACGAAAACAGTTATTGTATCTTTTAACAGCAGCTGATTTGCCTTAAAATTCCGCAATCAAAGTGAAATGAATAGAAACCCGTTTATAGGTAGATCGTCACTGTTTCTGAAATTATAAATCAATCTCCCGATATCTTTTTAAAGCCGATCAAATTAGCGTGCTTTTAGAGCATGCGGGTTTCTGAACGGGGGTTGGCGAGCGTAACTCGTAGGGGGCAGAGCCCCGTAGTCATGAAAAAATTAATTTGAAATAAATGAAGTTAAATTTTATGGCTTTGGTCGTGTCGCGCGCAGCACCAAAGGGCAAAAATTTTTATATCTTCTAATGTAATAACGATAAAAGCATAATTTTTGCGGTATTTAAATCTAAAAACTCTGTAAGGTTTTCTAAGCCAATAAACAAAATTGCATTTTTTATTAAATTTTCTGATTTAATTCTCCTTAATGTGGGACTCTTATAATAAATAACCATGACATTTTTATCCAGATGGATCTTTACACTGGGGCCATAAATATGCTAACATATAGTTGAGTAACAGTAAAAAGCATTACCATCAACCGGGACTACTTTGGGCCACTTTTTCCTGGTTCCAATCACATCTCCATTATTAAAAAATATTATATATGATTTTTCAACATCAAAATAGAGTTGTAAACAATTAACATGAAACAATGAAGTAAACTCTGTGGTTTTAAAGATTAAAAAAAAAAATATTTATTTATTTTTTAACTATTTTTAAATTTTGGAACAAAGTAACCCCTGCTCGGGGCTTCTTTCGTCCATTCACTTAGTTTGATATAAAATGAATGCATTTCATACGTAAATGAATAAATTTTTATCGAAACTACTTTGCAATAGCATTTGCTAATACATTAACACTGCAGACTCTATAAACAAATGTTTTTTTTCTTTTTTTTTTACATTTAAACGCAATAAACCAATTGTTCATATTAAAGAAACGAGAAGCAGTTTTCGTCATGTTATCCTCAGCAACTGGAACAAAAATAATTAATGTAACATTTTTCTGCAGAAACATTTGAAATTTTTTTTTTTTACTTAAAACATGTTTTAAGAGATTTGGTTGTATATAAGGCATTTCTATGTAATTGGGGCTTTTTTCGGACAAAAAAATGTCTGGTACAAAGAAGTCCCGAAATACTAGTTTTCATGTTAGTTTTATTGAAACGTAAACATTTCCTGTCAAAATAAAAGGTAAAGGAAAACTATGATCACACATGGGTTACAGGTTACTAAAGGTAATATTTTGTCACTTACCTAATATTTTGTCACTTGTAGCTCTTATCCAGATTGTTTAACTTAAAAATTTTGTAGAGTTAAAATTTACACACAAAAACAGTTGTTTACAAACACATCCAGTATTGCCACTAAAAAATTTTACATTATCACCAAACTATTCAAATACCCTATAGTAGAGTATAAAATATTTTTCAAGGGCAAAAGCTCCAAATTATCTTGTATTGTTTGTTTAATACAAATAATAATACCTTTTTTCTATGGGATGGACCGAAGTTACCCCGCAAGGACCAAAGTAGCCCCGGTTGACGGTATTTAAATATTTGTGTAAGAGATATATTATTACTTTATGCAATTTGCGAATCGGTACAAAGTAAGAAATATTCACAGTGACATAGACTCTTCTCCGTCTCCGTATAACGTTAGAATTTTTATATTCGCACAAAAACATTCATAAGTTTTTTCAAGTGAAAGAGAAAACTTTAAATAGTTAACCAAATTATGTATTAAAAAACAGAACAAGAGTTTTTAATTAATATAATTTATCCTGAACACTGATGTTAAAAATCCAGAATATTAATATTTCATATCTTTATCAGCAAAATGAATTCCGGAAACTTGTAGTTCGGAATCTTAAATTTAATTAATAACTTACTTGGCATTAAATTACATTTACTAGTTTCAACTTTTTCATTTACTATATTTATTCAAAATTATGTCTTGAATAATTATTAACCTGTGTAAAAATTACTTGCAAATGTAGAGCTTACTGTTTAAACACTTCTCAAAAACAAAGCTGAAAGTATGAATAATTGTAACTATCATATAAAATATTAATTATTATAAAAATTGCTAAAAAGTAATTAAAATATATAAAAAAATTGAAGTGTGAAAATATATCCAAATAATTAGTTTAATTGCTAAGAGTTGAATTTCATTTTATTTCATTTAGAAAACTTATTCTATTTAGTAATTTATTCTTCAATATTTTAATTATAAGTGAACTTAATAACCTGATAAGAATTTATTTTTTTATATTTATAATTAGCATCATTAGATTTAGTAGAAAAGTAAAAGCTCTTGAAATGATACAAAATCAAATAAATAAATTTTTGCATATATTTTAAAACATGTTGGATTTTAAATATATTTATAAAATTAAATTAATTTTTTTTTAATTTTATACAATTTTATAATAAATTAGATGAAAAA
Source organism: Maratus speciosus (assembly GCA_963932465.1). Classification (NCBI taxonomy): domain Eukaryota; kingdom Metazoa; phylum Arthropoda; class Arachnida; order Araneae; family Salticidae; genus Maratus; species Maratus speciosus. The sequence goes on from OZ010795.1 coordinate 398,598,041, forward strand.
TATATGTAGAATATCACACACTTAAACAAAGCCGAATCGCATTTAGGTACACTGATATTTTATGAGAAAATGATTAAGTGTTAAAATAACGTTATTTCTATCAATTAGTGACTAATCTTTTTCGTGGCAGACGTGAAATCTGCTGACGGTAAGTCAATGTGCAGCACACACCGATTGAGAAACAATGATTTACGTCATACAGATAGCATCTGAGTTTAATGATTTTAAAAATTATTTTTCAAACATTTTCAATTTTTTTAAACGCTCAGATGCAAATACAATAAATTCTGACGGTATTTTCTGAAGGCGGCTTCTAAATGCGGCTCACTCCGGAGCACCCTAACCCAAGGTGAGGCATATGCCTCTACAGTGGTGAAATTTCACTTTTTAGGACAATTCAGATCCCAATTAAGATCACTTTTTTCAAATCATGTCAGTTCTTTTTTTCGGGGATGTGGGGGCGTCTTATTGTAAATGGGTAATACTGTAGACAAAAATAAAACTAAAAATAGCGCAAAGTGCTAAACGAAAGTGTTCTTTATTGAATTTTCAAAAAGTTAAAAATATAAATTATACCGAAAAAAGGTTAAAAATATATTTTATACTGGAATTTAAAAAAAAATATCTACCTTTTTAAACCTATTTTTCTTCTTTTTTTCGAAATTTTAATTTTTTTCTGTTAACTCATCGTATTTTATAATTTTTTTTTTCAAAATATTTCTTAAATGAGTATTTTATATGTTCGCATTCATGTGTTACATGAAGAAACTTTTACATGTGAAATTACTTAAAGGTGAATTATCTATATCTGACTACGTTGAACAAATTTACATAAAAAATATTTCAGATGGCTGAACGAGGTTCAATACAACTTATAAAATGTATAAAGGCCAAATATTCGTACAAAACTGTAGATCATTTACTTTCATGTCATAATGCTTTTTTGTGGAACTCGATACTTCACTAAAAAAGATTTATCAAATTTAAACAATCGATTTAAACGGAAAACTGTGGATTCTAAATTTCTCAATATCTTTCATTAAATCTGTTCAAAATTGCCCAGAACATTTAGCAGAACTTTCAAATAAATTTTATAATTTGTTTTAAATTATATGCTTACGACTTTCTTTAAAAAAATCTTAATATTTTACTTTCTCACTTTTAACAATTTTTCAAAATCATTTTTTTTCATCTTTTTTTAATTACCCGACTGAAAAGAAGGGTTATGTGTTTCACGCGTATCTGTGTATGCGAATTTCTTTATACCCTCGAAACATCCCAAAGGCTGGATGGATTTTAATGAATGAGGTGTCTAGCAATTTGTCTTAACGGCCAGATGATTATAGGCTAGGTTTTATTTTTATAAATTGAAAATGGCGGTAGAGACGAAACAAATTACGCAACTTATTGAGTGGCATATCATTGGATAGGTCTTTCAAAATGAAGACTATGTTTCATTGAGTATTTTACAGTCAGCAGCTCCGTTAAAATATTATAAAACCTGGAAGTTGTGTATGTATTGTGGATCTCTAGCTTTACTGCAACTATAACTATCATACACATCTAAAGACCTCATCGAAACAGTGTTTATAGATAGGAGCTAACAATTAAACACAACTTAAAAGTTAAACACACGTAAATAAAAACAATAGGTAAGTAATATAAACAAGTAATATAAAAAAAAATATTTTAAGTCAATTCCTACCTAAGTCAGTAAGAGAATTTTTTTCCTCCCATTCTTCTTTCCTCTTGAGTGGCGCTTAAAATGCCTTGATCAAGAAGAGGGCTCTCTCGACTATTGAAAATTAATTAATTTAATTTAATTAATTAATATTTGAAAAAAACTGGATTAACATCGAGTGTCATCCACTAGAAGTTTAAAAAATTTTATTTGAGCTTGATTGGATGAATAATAAGTATTTTATTAACGATTGAAAATTTGAACAAGATATATATAGGGAGAGTGTGAGCTAATAGTAGGAATTAAAAAAAATAGTTTCACATTGATGAGTAATGATTTAATTAATCATTACTCATCAATGTGAAACTAATTTTTTTTACTAAATGCATTCACTTTTTATGCAGTCGGGTTTTTTGATTTTTTTAATTTAATCGTTTATTTTATGTTCTTTATTCTCATGTATTTCTAAGTGTGCCAAAAAACAAAATTCAAGAAAATCTCCCTATGTTGACGCAATATTTTATTTACAAACTAGCTTTTAGTGGGATGAATTTAATATTTTTCCCCCATTAAAATATATGAGGACTATTATGGATAAGAGTTCTATTGTAAATACTATAGAATGATAATATAAAATGCTTTATCTAGATGGAAATTATAAAATCATTGGACATCTAACTTAGATGTAAGTCTAGTATGAAGACTTTATATTTGTGAAAGTATCTATTTTAAACCAAATTTATCAAATTTCTGTAACAAATTAAGATGTTTCGCGATTGAAAGTTAAGTATCCTTTTACGGATAAGATAAAATCTCCTCTAAAACGACATACTTATGTTGATGAAATTACAGAATTAAACGAAACCGTATATAAACTCCTATCAAGAAATAGTAAAATTACTGTATGCAGTGTTGCCAGATTGAGAATTTTTTTAATTCAGATTATTTGACTGTCACCACTTTTTTAAAATAGTTTAATTGGCCTTGTTTTTCAGAATTTTTAATCTATTTTGAAATAGGCCGAATACTTCTATTTGAAAAAAAGCGGTGACAATCAACAATCTGGGGACAAAAAAGTCCCCAATCTAGCAACACTGACTGTATGTTGCAAACTCAAAACAAAAGTGACAACAGAGACTTTTCTGCGACTTTTAGTTACAATACTTCTCGTATTCTTCAGTACATGATCATTTCTTCACTTAAGTTTTTGGTCTAAATTTGAATTCTATGTCTCACTGTTTTTAATAAATCTTCAGAATAAACTTTGTCATGGTCGAATTTATTCTTTAATAAAAATGCTTTAAAAACGTAAAATACGTTTTTGGTATGTGTATTTGCTTCCTAAGAGGTTATGATGGATTAATTTTCGATTTTTATATATTTCTAAATTAAATATACCTTGAAATTTTACAAGCATAATTTTCATATTTTATCTAAAATCAACTTATCAAAATATAACAGAGCATTTCACAATTTATACATATAAAATAAAACATATATTCTAAATATTGAATAAGTTAAATCGCAGAATATCCTCAGAAAATATTTTTAGCCTTTGGGGTATGGTAGAAAGGTGGAATCTCGTCCAACCTGCAAAGATACAGCTTACGTCATATTTCTGCTCAAAATTTCGACACAGGTGCAACTCGTCTTATTTCGGTGACAGATGACTTTATTTCTTTTTTTCTTAATTTAACCCCTCCAAAATTCTATCTTTTCCCAGGCAAGCAGACACGGCAAATTAGGCTTTCAAAAATCCAGGTAGTCATTCTCCACACTATGGCGTTCGGAGGTGATGTATAAACTCCTAAATATCGCACATTTTCAATTGTTACATCATCAAACAACGAAAAAGTTGTACTTTCAAATGCAATTTGCTTGAAAACAGTATCCCAATTTACTTGAAAATTTTATCGCAATTAACTCATTTTTTATGGGTTTTAAAATAATTTTCAAGCGTGAATTTTTTATCGATCTCTATTACGGGCACAATGTTACGCTACAATTTACGTACACGGACACATCATTTGTACTTAAATTAATATAAATAACCCAGCATTTGTTTCCACCTTATATCCCATATTGAAATTAAAACTTCATAAATCACTAATAAAAATATAAATAAAACATAAATTTAAGACTTGCAATCGAACTATGTTCATAAACCACTGACATGAACCGGAAAAAGGTTGATGCAAAGGCCCATGTCTTTGGCGAATTCTTCGTTAATTGGTTAAATTACTATATTAGTTAACTTCCGGCACGAGGACAATATGAAAGTATCCCTTTTAATAAATTGATAAAAAAAACTTTATTAGAATGCATAATTGCTATTGTTTATATAAATCATTTTTGTTATTGTTAGTGGGCATTAAAAAAATATATTAAATGTAAAAAGTCTGTAAAAAGTCTATTAAAGCTTTCAATTAAACTATGGTTTTACCTATATTCTGTAACCTGGGAAAATAGGGATTATCCCCTTGTTATAATAATGTCTAATGAAAACAGAAGCAATTTTAAGAATATGAATTGTCTTGTGTTATTCACGAAAATACTGTATTTCTTTCTAGACATAAACATTATCATTATCAATACTTACCAAATATATTAGCAGCATTAACGTTTAGCCGTCCGGTGACAGTTTCGAATATGTTGCTTATATACAAATGATACAATGGTTTTCCAAATGCTAATAGTCCTGTCACAAAAACGCACACAGCACTTTTCTGGTATGTGTTGCTCTATCGATAGTAGTGATCATTAACCACATTTTGTTCCTTCATATCGCCGTTTGTTTTGCTCCATGGACAGCGGTTTATGACCTATTGCAAGAACACAATATTTTTTTCTTGGTAGGAGGTTTTTTTCTGTTTGCTTCGTTCAATGTGAGGTCGTTTTTCTGTACCTTGTGATAGCAATTATTTTGAATTTTTTTCAAATAAAAAGGAGGTTTTTCATAACGTGAAAAGGAATGGGGTTACATTTATATACATATTCCGCACATTAATCTTATATAGAAAAAGATATCAAAATATTCTCGAATATTTGATAGCTAATGTAATGTATTACTATGTTCTAATTTTAAATGTAATTCTCTTTTTAGTTTTAAGGACACACTTATAATACCTCGATTAATTTGCAACGATATTTTGATACAGTTAATTTATAAAATAAACTTTTAGCATTTTGAAGACTAGTTACATAAAAGAATGAAAATTTCATGAGTCAGAATCACAAGTCATTATCATAATTATTACTTCTATAATTTACATAACTTCTATGTAATACAAGCATGCTATGAATTATATGTTATATAATTTGACATTTCGTAATAGTTCCAAACTGCTGTAAATCATTATTTTGCATTTTTACTTTATTGAGCAATTTTGTATTATTTTATATAATGATATGTCATACTGGGTATCAAGGACCGATCTATAATAAGAAATCCTCTTCTTAATTGTAATAAATATATTTTAGATAAATATAAAAATAAAAATTAACTAATTCCTCAAAAGAAATTTCTTTCCAATTTATACTTTCGTGTGACACTTACATATTCATAGAAATTCTCAACGTTAGTAATTTTAAATCCATCTATGAATAACCATATATCCTTACAATTCGAATTTTTAAAGATACATGAATAATGAAACATACATTAATGTAAAATCATGAATAGAAACTGTTAATGCATATTTAAGTAAAATTTTCCATAAAACGTTTTGTTACAATTTTTGAAATTGCACGTCTTTCAGAGATTAATTTTTTAAGCATAAAGAAAAATTTCTACATCGAATATATTTCATAAGAGATTTATTTAGTCTTCTTAAGTTATTGGGAAGTAATGCATTCAGTAGAAATTTCTGAATTTTTCATAGTAATGTAGATTATTCATTTGTAATTTAGTTGAAATAAGTAGGCAGATAGTTCAATGGATAGTAGGAAAATTTTCATCGCGTGAAAAATAAATATGAATTTCGAAATAAATCTTTTGAAATATGCATTCCATTACGTCAATTTTTATACCACTGAAGAAATTTCTTTTCATAATAAATTTCATATTGAAATCAAAACTTTCTTCAAATAACACTGCATGTTAATAGCATTCGTTGTCTGTCCAATAAAGACGTGAACTGGATTACATTCAGTGGATTTTTAACGTGTTCGGTCACTTGTGTTTTTCAATCACCTTTAAATCTCCGTAATGTTGCTGATGAGCTAAAATTATGTAAATTGTCAATCCACACGACTGTAACAACACATTTGGTGTTGAATAAATTGCATGCGAAAATCACTTCAATGTTGCTGATGCATAAAAAAAGCTGATAATGACTTACTGCTGCATCGACTGCAACAATATTACATAGGAATTCTAATGGCGACGGCTCAACATGGTCATAGGACTTAAGAACTCTTATGAACTCTTGGCAAAGGCTTGAGAATAAAAACAGCTTCATCGCGATTTTTCAATTGCGCCCTATAATCTTTCCAAAAGAGATACGTCAAATGGATTTTTAAAGTTGCATGTATCCCAAAATGCGATACCTGGTGCAATATATGTAACTAACGTTTTTAGCGATAATGTTCTTACCAATTTAATCATTAAATCGCATTGCAAGGTCCCGAATATATGCTTTTTCAGTATGCACGAGGGATCATAAGTTTCCATACATCTATTTTAAAACTTTTTTTGATTTATATTTCAAACGAGTGTTGAATTCAGACTTTTTCTCCACTTCCAGAGGTATATTTCAGAGATCGGGTAGGAAAATTGCACTTTTGTCCATTAAAGAGAATGAAATCTCAAACATTCTGGGCGGGACATTTCAATGTTCAGGAGGAGAGTCCCCCACTCTGAGGCAGCCTTTGAATTCAACGCTGTTTCAGATACCCTAAACGTGCGTTGGAGTAAATAGTAACAAGCAGAAATTGTACTGCTGCAAAGCTCAACTAGCAGCCATAATACTCCAATAAAATTTAACAGAAAGCAGGACGTAAAAGAGAAATACAGAAATATATAAAAAGTATGAACCATATTTTAACTACAAATATAATCTGCCATTCAGCACTTTTTTTTTTTTTTTTTTACTATTTTAACCCATTAACCGCCGAAACTATAAGGGTTTAATTTTTTTTTTATACAAATGATATTGGATATTCATGAACATATATAACATTAATTTATAGTGGAAATAACAAAATGTGTGTTAGCTTACGAAAAATCGAGTATTGCGTTCACGCAACGTCAGCGGAATAAGAGTACTGATGTTTAGTGAGTTCAACTGAGCATCAGCGGGGTTTTATTGCCTATTTGGGTACTGGAAGATTTTTTTAGCTTTGTTACAATTTAGACAGCAAACAATCACTTTAAAGGTAATTAATTTATTATTAAAATTTAATTTTTTTTTCTTTCTAAATTACTGATCATATCCAGAAAAATGTTTCAAGTATCAAAATATTTGCTACTCTAATGATGTAAAACAACATCAGAAATTTACTGCAGCGATAAACATTCTAGCTATGGCATTGTTTACAATGCAGTCTTCTGCTGTCATCGGACTTGTAGATTAACTCTTTCAGTCGCAGTCGTGTATTTATGAAACCAATTAATTTTATTTCCCAAATGCCACAATGGCGCCAGAATTTTGGTAAAGTAATTTTTCTTTATTATGTAATTGTTCGTAAATTTTGGTGTCATTCATTCATTTCAATATTTTAGAAATTGAAATGCTGTTCCCCGAAAAGGGTTAAATGTCCGCGTTCTGGCTTTTGCATGGGTAACTTACTATGTTTTTTGTGGCTGATCTGTTTAGGGCTAACTCATTACATTCAAAGGGAGTTTGCAAAGGCACAATGCAACTTCACATCTGAAATCTAAGTGAGAGTTTTTTTTTCGAACATAATCATTATATCTTCCCGCATTTGTCAAGGTTTTATTTTTTCTTCATTTTTTGGCTGAGTCATGATAAATATTTCCATCTTTATCCACTTCAAGTCTCCAGTTTTTTTTTATTTGTATGACTCGTACTACTTTTAGAGGGTACAAACTTCTTTTTTACGCACAGTTCAATTTCGTCAGCAATAGCACATGGTAAAATAACATTATCGTTTTTTGATATATTATCATTTCCTTCGTCTTCATCAATGATTTCTCCTATTTCTGATTAAATAACGATAATATCAGTTTTATTCCCGTCATCATTACATGAATCTTTATTAAAAATTCTTTGAAGACCTTTCTCTAACGTAAAATATCTAGTTGCAAGCATTTCTATGAGCACAGAATAAAAAAAATTCCACAGAGTCGAACGACACGAGTGAATAATGTAACTACTCCTTTCCCGCTTACGTCGCGTAAACGCAACACCTATTTTCTCTCCCTCCCCCACTATAACAAAAGAAACTGATTCGTTGAATGTTCTGATGTACTTTGACCTTGACTAAAAGTAGATTTACTCTAAAGTTTACATTCGTCTAACTATACTTCTTCCGCGAAAACGACAACGTGAAAGTTTTCCTTTAAAAATGCTTTAAGTTTCGAACTTTTTATTAAATAGAAAAAAAAAATGTTGAAAGAAAATATTTTGCTATTGAATTATTAACCATAATGTTCCCTACTTAAAAATTACTACTAATGTAAAATTCGTTCGATAGCTATTTTTTTATACGCATTTATGTTGACTTTTGCGTCAACGCAACATCAGCGGTTAATGGGTTAATACAATTTTTTTTTAAATCCTTAAATATAATTAACGAACTGAGTAAATGTTTCAGTTCTTTTTCTATAATTCTTCCATATGTAGCATTGATAAAGGGATTAGTTATTATAAATTTTGTTATTATAAAAAAAGGAATTATTTTTTCTATTTTTCCTGTTAACGTACAGATTGAAATGTTAACAAACAAAATTAATTTAAAATTTCTTCTTATGCATTGTATTTTCAAACATATATTTATGGAACGAGGCTACAAAGAAATAGTTTTTTAGGATATTTTCTAATCTTCCATTAGAAAAAGAATTTTACAGTAAATGGTACACATATTTTAATCCATTTTCGAATATTTGCTTTAGGTTTTTAATTGCTGTAATGCATTTATGCAAAAAAACAACCTTTTTTTCTTCTAAATAATTTTTAATAAGATACTTTTGGGAATATATTTGTTATTTTAAACGGATTCCTCACTGTTTTTTAAATTCCAATTTAGTAAGCATAATTATCGTAAACAATATTTAATCCTGTTTTCATGTAAGATATCTAAAAATATAAAAAAGAAATAAAACAATATACACACACACACACATCTATATATATATATATATATATATATATATATATACCAAATATTATTTTGAATAATAATTTGAAGTAAAACATAAATATTAATATACAATAATAATACATAATTTTACCAAAAAGAACTAAAAAAATCTTTGCTTTTATCATTTACATTGGTTTATTAGATTTTAAAATTTATATAATTGTTCTTGTGTTTTTCTGATTCCTGTAAAATAAATTGTGTAATTTTACAGTAAAACGAGGACGAAATTTATAGAACAGTTTATTCATATTATAAACAATACATATACACCTCTGAACTTCATTTAAAATACTCGTTTTTGTTTGTTTTTTGTTTTTAATTAAATGTAGTACATTGTAGGGAAAAAAAATATATAACCGCTAGTCAAAAATGTATTTCTAAAATCAACTGGATAAATATTTTTGAAAACTTCTTAGTTATTCAAAAGGAAGACAAAATTCGCTTTAACTGACCAATTTTCTGACGACAACATCTGCTGTAAAAAAAGACAAATTTCTCAAAAATACTAAGAAATTTAATATGATTTCTGAAAATATATTTTGATTTATAATGAAGAGATGGAATTTTTTTCAACTGGATAAATAGTGAAGTGTAGTGTAGTACTATTGATGTTTATTCCAACAGATCGAAATTTTTCAATGGTATCACACAATTTCATTCATTCATGAATATTTATTGCTCATATAAATTAAATTAGCGCTTCAGTTCGCAGCCTTGTCCAACAAATAAGTGTGATTTATGGCGGCCTGTTACAGCCCGGATATCTCAATAGGTAGAGCATTGGCTCGACAAGCCAAGGTATCCAGGTTCGAGTCCTAGTCAGGACATTTTTCGTTCCTTTTTTTCAACCTCATCTGTGCCACTCCAACCTTGAAGAAGATATTTTAATCTGGTCCATGCTACCAACGAATCAGAAAAGTGTTCCCTCATTTTCTGAAATATGATAAATTAAATATTTTGTGAAAATTAAAGAAAAAATGTGGAATCCATTCTTTTATGGAATTCCTCTAATAGCGATATATTTTGTAAAGATTTTGGAGATAACAGATTAGCTGATTTTACCAATTCGTTCAATGGGGTGAATTATACCGGCCGGTTGTCGGTTCAGATTGCTCAATTAACAGAGCATTGGCAAATTTTAGTACAGGTTCTGGGTTCGACTTCCAAGCTGGATATTTTTTCACCCGGTTGCAAAAATTCCTATTTGTGTGATATCTATTTATTTTTTATTAAGACGTTTTCTACCAATTTAATACAAATATTTATCTATTTTTATATTTTTTAGTATTTTAAGGCTGCTAGGCATCAAGTTTCCGAATTCCCCTAGGAAATGTTAAGTCTACGGGTATTTGATGCATTCTTATATTTAAGGTATCTCCTCAAGAAATTAATATTTTTAACTTCTTTTTTTTGTGCACTCTTTTTAAAGAATGTATCTTTTTTTTTTCTTAGTTGTCAAAATATTTCTAAAATCTATGCTTAATTTTATATGAAGTATTAAAATATTACTCCCAGTTCGTCAGCTTTCAACACATAAATAATTAAATTATCATGGATTTTAGAAATATTTTGAGAACTAAGAAAATAAGAGACATCCTTTAGGAGGAGTACACAAAAAATAAGGAGTTAAAAATATTAATCACCTGAGGAGATATCTTAAATATAAGATTGCATCAAACCTACATGGGCATATCGTTACCTAGAGGAATTCGGAAACTAAGTGACTAGCAGCCTTAATGTTTGCCAAACGTTGAATTTCTTATGCATATAGCAATGACTTCACATAATTGAAACATTATTCTTTTCTTTTAATATAACAGGGAAAATTTTTAACTGTATAATAAAGGGTGCATATATTTGCACTGAAAAAATTTCTGTTTTTTTTTCTGCACTTTAAGTTGTAGTTTTTCAAGCACCGATAATGCGAAATCGAATGCAACCACGGATGTTGTGAAAGCAAACTCAAGCAACGATTGAAGTAAAAATCTAATCCCTTCTGCCACGTGCACCACGCAGCCAATGAAACGCGACTCTTCCCCATACAAGACAAATTTAATAGCTCGATTAAAAACAGCAGATTGTAAATTTTACAGCAACTGTGTTGGCACCTCGTGTGCGATCAGATTTTGTTGTAAAATACAGTAATTTTTCCTGCACTTTATGTTGTAAATTTTCAAGCTCCGATGCTATGAAAACGAATACAAGCAACAAGTGGGGTAAAAAAAAGAAATCTTTCTGTAATGTGTACAACGTAGTCAAGAGCAACGCGATTTTCCACAGACTTGAGAGATTTTTACAGCACTCTAAACGACAGCAACTTGTAAATTTACAGTTACTGTGTTATCAGCCGGGATGTTAACACTTTTTATTGTAAAATACGAGTAAAATTGGAATACGAGAAAGCTTTATTTTGCTCTAATACTGACGTTTATTTTTTAATTAATCTTTTTTTTTCTTTGTCACATCAACCTCAACAAAGAAAAATGTATTCTATTTCGAAGAACAACTGTCATTTCGCTTTATGAGTAAAATATAAATATATATATATAACTAATTTAAGAGAGACAAAATTGAATAACAACAAGAAAATGCATAGTAATACTCGGAATATTTATTTGGCATTATAAGAAAATGAAAATTTCAAATCGATATTGAAAGGTTAAAAAACGCTCATCAGAATATTTGATTTAAGATGATGAATAATTTAAAAGTGTAAACATATGCATTAAATATTAAATTTGCATAAAGTTATTTGTTTCTCTATATTTTGTTTTGTAAAGGATGTTTTTTTTTTTTTTTTTTTTTTTTTTTTTTTGCGTTTTATTATATTGACATAGCAATCAAATTTACCGTGTTACTTTTTTCCTATTTTAAAGTAAACTGAACGTGATATTTAAGGTGATAATAATATTAGATTTTGAAACTTTGAAATTTTTTCTTAATTTTTCCTAATTTATTTTTCTTAAGGTTAAACACCTTAAGAAAAACATGCTTCATGCACTTAAAATTCTGATGATATTTCATCAGAATAACAAGTTTGCTTTATTAATAAAAAAGTATTTAGGATGAAAGAAATGGTATATTATTTCCAAAATAATACCCAACCGAGAAAAGAAAAACAGTTCCCTTTTCTTTACTAAAAAATCAAAATTACAAATTTTTGCTTCAACTTTGTTTCCTGACCACGAAAAAACTAATTGACTATGGTCACGGTTAATTTCACTTGAATTCCAATATTTTTTAAGAAACTTGAGAAACCAAATTTAAAATTATTGTCTTAACAAAAAAAATTTTTTGTCCTATTTTGAAAATTTATTTTTATTCTTTAAAAAATATATATTAAATACTTTATAGCATACTTCAATCCACTATGAAATAAATATTAAATATGCCACGACGTTTTATTTAGAGTAAGATGAAAATACTATTTCTAAATCACAATTAAGTGTTTATACAATATCATTTAATTTTTTAAAAAGTCTATTACTTATAAAACTGTAGTTTCCTTAGAGAAAATTATAAAAAATAAATTTACAAGAAATATTAGTATTACATGCACAGTCTTGAAATTACATGAAAACAAACTAAAATTAATGCACCATTTTTTTTTTTAGAATTGCTGAAGCGATTACAATTAACAACTGAAACGATTATAATATGTTTATAGAACTGCTGGAGCGATTACAATTAACAATTGAAACGATTACAATATGTTTAATAATAAAATTGGCTCTAACTAAATTATAAACAAATCGTTTGGCAAAAAATAAAAGTCGGAAATACAAAAGTTATGTTAATTTAAACAGGAATGAAAAATCATATGTCAAGTATATATTGTGAAGCAGTTTCAACACATTCTGAACACACTAACAAAATTGCAGTGATGATGAAGTTGAAAGATGATGTATCAGAAAGCAATTTGTGAAAAGCATTATGCATTTGAAAATCACTTTCAGCAATTACGCTATATAGTCTGTAGTTTCCTTTGTAGAAAATTGCATGAAAGATATTTATCAGAAAATAGCAAGATTAGAAAAAGCAGTTTCGATAATACATGAAAAACAACAGAAAATCTTGCACCTTTTATTTATTTTTTTTTGAAGATTTAATGAATCGATTACAATAAATTTTTAATAGCTTTGTAAGGAATTAAATTAGGGAGAGTAGCCATATTTCGATCACCGCTTTAAATGAACGTATGCAATTCTGGCGTTAATTACAGAAAGAGACGTCATCTATCGCTAAATTCCTGCATATCAGAATGATGTAATTTATGATTAGAAGAAGCACCTAAATACCACTGTGGCAGATTTATCTGCAGCATATCAATTTCACCCCCCCGTTTCTCAAAATCTACTTTAAACAAGTAAATTTACTATAGTAATTCTTTTTCCTAAAACAATTCATACTTCTACATTCATTTAGTTTTTTTTTTTCTTTTCCTTTCACAAGGAACTTTTCTCAACACATATAAAGATTTGTGGTTTCAAATATTTTGTTTCACTTATTCAAAATTCTCATTCTCGAGTATTTATTTATTTATTTCCCTTCCTAACGGTTTTTATTTACATGCAATCACGATTATATTTATTTCTTACAGCTGCAGTTTATTTTAACCGTTCTTTTTCTAACGTATTTCATTTGCGCTATAAGTAAACTACTCTCATTTCCTATTAGAACTTGACGGGTAAAAAAAATGAAATAAAGAAAAGATGTATTTATTGGAATTACAGTTATAAATTATATCTTCAATTATCATTATGCGTTCTACAGTTCACATACATCGATTAAAGATTACTCAATCACATTTAACTGCAATCTGTTTTTTTAATGTAAACATAATCGAGACTTGTTGTCGCTCTTAGTCTTGAAACATGTAGGGTTGTTTCACATTCTGTGGCTGCGCCGAAAGGCGGGGCTGCTACGTAATTTGTCTGCTAATCCTGTCGCCAATGCTTTGTCTTTGTAATATAGGTGTTAAAATCTTGATTAGTTGGCGATAATACAATATGCCAAGACAGATGAGTTCAGTACGCATTATGCAAGAGTTCGCACCCTGACCGCCTGACTGGAAGGTCCGTTAAAGGACCGCTGTTGTTTTTCCTTTTTCCCGCTGTGACGATGCGATGCAGTTTCTCAGTAACGGATATACTTCTACACATAGAGATAAATATATTTGATCTCTGCTTTTACAGAGCTTCGTATTTGAGGCTCCCTTTTTGTGAGATGTCCTTCTACACATTGAAAAATGATTAAAGACTAATTGAGTTTACATCTATATGTTGGAGTTTTTTTACACCATTTCAGTGAACCCGAGAACCACCACCTGATGCGAACCCCTTCAGAACCACGTGCTGTTCTGAGACAATTTAAAAACAAAAACAAAAATTAGCAGTTTTGATTTACTTTTTCCCTACTAAACGTAAGATAATGCTTTAGAACTACGGTAATTTATAATATTTTCATATACATATCTAATTTCATGTGTTTATTTTGAATACTTTTCACGCGGATTTCTTTGTTTTAGCTTTTGTTCTTAGTCTTGAGATTACCTTTTTTTTAAAATAGCGTGGTTGCCTTATTTGGACCAATTTGAGCAGCTTAAATTGAACCAGATAAACTTTGGATGCTGCATTCTTTAAACCATTAAATACCTTATCTATTACTTAGAAGTACAAGAATCGTGGCTTCGAGCTCATAAAAGTTTCCTTTTAACAACTTTGCAGGTCCTCGGGTTTTAACTATTGCTTTAAACAGAGCAGCAACCATTTAAACCGCCATCCAAGCTTTTAAATGAAGCGGCATTTGGCCTCCTAACAAGAATGTTTTTATATGGCATCATTCTGCAATTGCTTCTGAACTTATCCCTGACGTGGCACTTCACATAGATCTATTGATCCTCTTGCTAGTGAGATGTTTGAGCCAGAGTCAGTAATAATAAAACCTAAAATTGAGAGAGTAAAAAAAAATGATGGAAACGACATAGATAAACAGTCTAGAGAAAAAAACCTCAATGACAGCAAAAATTGTTAAAGATAAAGGAAACGAAAAGGAAATAGTAAGTTGTGAAGAGATTGTCCCGCAAGAAAGCTGCAGCAATAAGCACCCCCCCCCCCTTCAAAAAAAAAAAAGAAAAAGCCAACAAATCATTAAAAAATTTATATTCCTTAATAGAATCAGTTAAGTCCAAGTACAGAGGAGCCAAAGACAGCTGTGTTAACATCTTCGTCATATGAAATATACCTTGAAAAGAAAAAAAAATGACAAAAAGGAAGCTTTCAAAGCACAAAAGCAATTTGAACATCAAGTTGAAAAAATACGCGTAAATCAATTGGAAAGAGAATGATTGAAGGGGAGAGTAAGGAAGGTAAAGAAAACTTTTGTTGCAATAAAATGACTATTGATTCATAATCTAAAAAGAAAAATCAGGAATGTGATTATTGGTTTTGCCTAATGTATAAGAAAAATAAAATAGCAGAAATGATTCTGTGTTCAAATTCCAAATATGGTTCCAAGTTGTGTGGTCTGAATAAAAAATGAACAAAAGGAATTCATCCGTAATCCTTGCATCACACCTTACATGATAGTTAAGTAGCCGACAATCAGTTCCATAATTTCTATTTCTTAATTAATTTTTACTTCGATTTATATTTTGGAATAATTTTGATTTAAAACAATTACTCTTACTTTCAGACATTTGATTTCATTATATTTCATTCATGCAGTTTTATTTGTTTCATTAATCGCAAACTTTGCTTTTAATAAAATTAGTTATATTCCTTACTCATTAAAACAGCCTAAAATTGTTTGGTCCATTTTAGGAAACTGGTGGGTCCAACTTATGCGACCAGTCTCTGAATTTAGACCACTTTTGACAATTTTTTTCAAAAATTAACATGAAACTTAATATTTAAAAAAAATGTTCTAAAGAATTATTTTGTTAGTAGATGAATAAATTGACGAAGTGTAGTGATAGTTCACAGACATTCCAAAAATGAAGTGAGTTACACTTGAAAATATGTGAAGTGGTCCAAATTCGGCTACTCTACCCTACATCTTGATTGGTTTAAAAGAAAAAAATCCTAATAACACAACGAAAAAAATCACATGTAAAACTGATGATATATATGTACTTTTTTCCTTCAAAAAAAAAAAAAAAAAAAAACTGAAATAATTAAAATAATGTGGCTGTAACCAAATTATAAATCAATCTTTCGAAAAAATTTAAAAATAGGAAATGCAGTTTGTTAATTGATGCCAGAAAGAAATATCTTATGAGAAGCTTCAGCAGTTCCCATGAAAAAAAGTACACAAATGTCAATTATTTTATATACGATTTCGAAATTGTTATTTCGTTGAAGTAAATATTGTTTAATTGAAATATCAATTTGGTGTTTATGGCATTATATATCTAATAATTTCACCATTCACACTAAATATACATTGGAAACTCCCTGCAAGTAATCAATATTCTATAACATAATAAAACTCTTATGCGTAATCCACCAAATAAAATTTAACAGCAACAATTTAAAAAAGTAATGTAAGTTTTATGTTATATTGGGAATTTTTTAATATAATTTTAATGCACTGGAAACTGAGTCATTAAAAGCATTAAATTATACTCTTACTGGCAAAGGTTAAACACCGCGTAGGGTGTATCATTAAGAAGTTTCTATAATTAATAATACGTTAAATAAACGTATTCTCATATGATCGGGAGGACTGTCAAAGTGGCCACTCTAAGGTCTGATGAATTTTTATGATACTTTTTTAATCAGTAATGTTCTAGAAACAAGTACCACTAGTAACTATAACTGCTTAAGTTTCAATTGCTATCAATTTTTTTAATGTACACATTACTTAGAAAATTAAGAAATGGACACATTGCTCAGCGAGGTTGGGTAATGTGCCCAGCATGGGTAAATGAACAAATGCCATTGATTCAGGGTGTATATTTTCCCATTAAGACTGTATCAATCTGCAAGAATAAGTATTACATTTTCTAACATTTTAAGAATAAAATCGTTGCAACATAAAATTATCAGTATTTAGTGTCAATATGACGAATGGAGGAAAACAAGTGCCTCAGCAAACATGCAGACAGCAAATGATGAGAGTAAGACTTTCTCTGCAGAAGTTATTGCCCCGACCTATCTTCTGTCTTTCAAAGAAAATCATTTTGGGTACTATTTTGTTATGAACAATGAATAAAATATCATTTCCGAGCAAAGTAGCCATGTGGCCATTTTCCCGGATCTCTTTTTGGCCACTTTGAACAGAATGACACGTCTAGAAAAACTGTGGCCAAGCATCTAAACTACATAACTTGGCGTTTTCAAACACATATCATTTAAAAGATTTCTTCAGATTGTTCAAACAGCACAAGAGCAAATAATTATAACACCACATATTAATTATATTTAATTAAGAAATGGTACACATTGCCTAAAATCAATAGCGCGAAAAAAAAAAATAAAATGAGTTCAGAACTAGAAAAATGTGTCCTTCGGCTTCGAGGTTACAGATATTTCTACCAGCATTTGTGACGACTGTTTCACCCAGTTCTGCATGGCGGCGGACTATACAGCGGAAAAGAAATCAAATGACCGTTATGCTCTCCCTCAATTGCCACTTTATTTTTCCTTCCCTTACACGTATAGTCGTTGGAAAAAATATACTCCAGCAATGCGATGCCACTTAACATTGACTGAAAATGCCACTGTTATCCATTAAAAATAACAAATCTACAAATTAATGAAATACTTAAATTTCGCTTAGGGTATCTTTATCATATAAAAATTGCACAAAACGTGACAATTTTCAATATTATCATTATTTTGTACATCATATTTGAATTATTCGGTTAATTTTAACGACGATATCGCATACGTGAATCAATCGGTTAAGTAGTTTAGAAATTACGTAGGTTTACATTTTTGAACTTTACTGATAATTTCATTTTTAATCTTTGCAAACCATATTGCGATGAGGATAATTTTTTTTTTCAAGGATAAGTTTAAGTTTAGTGGTTTGTGATGTAACTTTGGATTTGCATATGTGAAACGTGTAGAAATTGTTCACACATTTTCAAGTTACAATTGTTTTTTTTTTTTTTTTTTTTATTATTTTTGAAAATTCACAGACACACACAAACATACATACATATACTAAAATTATTTTTTTTTAAATATGTGGAATTTACTCGTGGAATTTTATTGTGGAAAAATATGTGGTTAACATTTGTTGTTTTTAATCGAAACCGATTAATTTCAAATTAGCTTTAAATAAGTTAATCCAAATTTGCATCTTGTTTCGCACAATTGTTTTAGATTCAGGTTTTAAAAACTTCCCACATTGCAATCTTTTTTTCGATGATTAAATGTGAATTTTACACCAAGAGTTCGAAAGAGTTCCTTCAAAATTCCTAAACTACTTGTCCGACTAACATCCCCCTGATATCCGAAGGGGAAATTAACTGAAGAATAAGCATATGATATAAAAATTCGATGTTAGTATTGAGAATTTTAAAGTTTGGTATAATTTCTATATATATAGTGTCTCCAAACCACGTCTCCTCTTTCAGAGCAATATTTAACTATAGTTCTAAATAGAAGTTATTGCGGTTGGTACCAGCCATATATACGATTATTTGCGGCTGCGTAAGTATACGCTATACCACTTCTTGATTTTTTCCACTCATGAATGTAATATGAGCTCTATCATTTTCATGCATAAAAAGCGGTTTAATTATGCAGTATTAAATCATCATGCAGTAAAACATCATAGAGCAGAAAGTGTTATTGTAGTTAATTATAAGTTATAATTGACATTTTCATCAGTTGTTAATGTAAATAATCATTGTTGCTCTATTTCTGAAAGCATTTCGAAATGAACCTCAATAATATTAATTTTGTACAGTATTTGTTTTATTATTTAATTTTATTTCTACTTAATTATATTGATAATTTATCAATTTATCTGATATCATTATATATAATTACATTTTCTGTTTCTGTAAGTGCAGAATTTGTATTTTTTTAAATCTCCCTCTATCTACTTTTTTTTAAGTACACAAATTTTATTTTTCGTGTTCAGTTATATTCAGCGTGATCCTAAAAAAATATCTTATTTATTAATAAAAACATTTACATGATTTTTTTTTTATTTTTTTTTTTTTTAACAAAAGTTAATTTTAGATAAAACTTGAATAATAAAATCAGATCATGTAATTTATCAATATCTGTAGCCCAATATTTCCAAAGCAACAGTGATTATCTTTCATTCCATTATTAACAATAATAATCTAATAAAATTTTCTATCTGAAAATAATAATTTTTGTTTTAACCGCGACCTCGGGAAACGGCCATAGCTCATTTCGCTCATTCAATACAATTCCACGGGGTACGGTATTTTCGAGTTAACTAAAATTCCGACTTTACACTTACGTTATTGGTTTTCTTTTTACATTCAAGTAATACAATCTTTATAACTATCACAATTAGCGAATAAAAATAGTCGGCGACTTTAAACAAAAAAAATGAAAAAGTCGCCCGCGGCAGGAAGGTTAATTAAATTTATCCTTATGAAAAATACATTTTTTAAAGAAATGTGCATGTATGATGTGTACAATATGACATGCTTATTAACTTTCGATATAAAAAATATCACTTCATTAAAAAAATGATATATATACGTCAATACTAAATAACATAGTTATGCGTTCTAACTACATTATGTAAATTAAATAATTCACTTTTAGGTAATGTTTTAATTTCGACAAACACCACATTAGGAACACAATGAGAAAATAAAATGTGAGAAATTTGAAATGAATCGTGTAATTGAATTTTTTTTATTTAAAATATATTATTTATATATCTGTGTTTTTCAATCCAAAGAACTTTTACAATTGAAAATGGAGTGCATTGGAAACTCTCGGCGATATATTAATATTATATAACATTACCATTATCTTATGCGTAATTCACAAATTAATATTTAACAGCAATAATTAGCGTTGAGTAATGTGAATCTCATGTTGGATCAGCAGTTTTGAATATAATTTTAATGCTGTGGAAGCTGAGCCCATTAAAGGAATTAAATTACACACTAAGTGGAAAACTTTAAACCTGACTGTAGTAATGCGATTAAGGAGTTTTCTAAAATTTACAGTTAATTAATGAAAAATTAGATTCATATGCGTATACATGCAACGTCCCCTCTTCTTCTCATAAAAATAATTGATTTAATGATGATGGGATTTTTCAAAAAGATGTTTTTAAGTAGAAAGTTTGCTTATTGTTAAATTTTTGTATAAAATTTAATATTGCTACTTTTAAAATAAAACTAGCCGGATGTGCCAATTCCAAAACTTCCTTCTATCTCATATATGTTGATGTTTCAAAATTCGATATCAGGGAGTCAAAAGTAAATGGCAATCTATGCGGATCATGAGAATTCTAAAGATATGAAAGTCTATGCTTCTTGAGATATGACTATCGCCAAAACCGCGTAAATCCTGCAAAATGCTACATAGCAGCAATACCTGTTGGGTGATTTACACTAAAACCTATTCAACAACAACTTATGTCAACGTCTAACTAATATGAAGTTTAATGAAAATCCGTGCATTAGTTTTTGAGATATATCAGTTCCAGAAATCTTGAAAAGTGTAGCTTAGCAACGCCACCTGTCACTCGATTTACAACAAAATATAATCCGCACCAATATTTATCAAGGTACAGATGAATCTGAAGTTTGATAAAAATACCTGCATCAGTTCTTGATTTAGAGTTATTGCAGAAATCCTGAAAAATGCAGCATAACAGCACCACCTGGTGGGTGATTTGGCCAAAACGTAGGTAGCACCCACGAATATCCTGGATTAACTCAATATGAATTTTTATAAAAATCCGGAATTAGTTCTTGAGATAGAGCCATTGATAAATCCATGAAAAATGCTACATAGCAGTATCACCTGTTGAGCGATTTGCACCAATTTATATCAGGGACTAATTGATTATAAATTTCATTAAATTCTATGCTTGAGATAGAGCGCCCAGAGTCATGGAAAGACATATGGTAAAAATATGTTTTTCGGAATCTATGATCCCCTAAAACGCGTAAATCCGACGAAAACCTGAAGTCGAAAATTTTCACGAATCCAGTAGTTTCTTCTTGTAGAGATATAGAAAGTAAATATATGCTCTAAAAGTGAATACAATTAACCTTTTAATAAGACCCTATAAATCAAATCCTAATTATAGAATCCTTTGTTAATTTTGAAATGAATTCGTCTGAATGCGTAGTTATTAAAAAACTTAACATATTAACCCCTTAATTCTCGCTCCCGTGAATATCACGGGATGAGGTGTCGTTCGTTATTTCTCATGGCCGTCATATTTCCGTGCTGGAGATTTATTGCTGGAAAAAAATTCTGAAACCAGAAACATTTAACTTGCATTTCCGTGTGAAGTCTTTGAATATTAATGTTTGGG